>CM062105.1:2213410-2308843 GCA_031163375.1 Conogethes punctiferalis | reverse complement strand
TTGGTATGTAAGCTGCTATTAGTATACAAACAAAAGAAAAATTATAAAAGTTTAAAATTTACCCCCCCAACCCCTAAATTGGGGGATGGCAATTTGTATGAAACATAAAATTCTTAGGGTACTTCCTGAAGTCTTAGAAAGCTGAAACTTGGTATGTAAGCCGATATTAGTATACAAGCTAGAGGAAAATTCTAAAACTTTAAACTTTACCACCCCAACCCCTAAAATTAGTCCGTTTTTTATCGGTTGTCGTATTTTTTTAATCTTTATTGCTCAAAGAAAGTACAAATGGCGCACTTAATGCCGTGTGGCATTCTCTACCAGTCAACCATTGGGCGAGCCAGAAAACTATAACATCGTCATCATCATGATCATCATCATGATGATGATGAAAGTACAAATGGTGGACTTAATGCCGTGTGGCATTCTATACTAGTCAGCCATTGGGCAAGACAAAAAACTATAACATCATCATTATCATCATGATGATGAAAGTACAAATGGCGGACTTAATGCCATGTGGCATTCTATACCAGTCAACCATTGGGTGAGCCAGAAAACTAACATCGTCATCATCATCATCATCATGATGATGAAAATACAAATGGCGGCCTTAATGCCGTGTGGCATTCCTTACCAGTCCATAATTATTTCAACTAATATACAAGTTTCAATCATCGGTTATCGGTCCCGACATCCGACAAATGTGAACAGCGCCATTCATATTCATAGGCGAGGCGATTTTTTCCGGGCGAGGGCTGGCAAAACACCCGACATTTATTGTCGGGCCCGGCAAGAAATCGGATTCCAACAAGTGTGAATAGCTCGATATAAATGTTCTGCCACTGTAACCTCCGATTAAAATCCGGACCCGACACCCGACAAATGGAACGGGCTGTAAATATCACAGGCCGATGACGGGCAGCAGCGTCACCGGAGGGAGAAGCTACGTCCTGCGATCGCCAACCCGCCTGCTCAGCGTGGCGATTACGAGTAAAGCCTCCAGTTGTTTGCCAGAAGTGGCGAACAACTGGAGAGGCCTATGTCCAGCAGTGGACTGCTATAGGCTGATGATGATGATGAACTGACTGCGTACTATATATATAATTTTATTCAGGGAATAATTACTAAAAAATAGGGAGAATAAGTAAAAATACAATACTGCAATAAACAAGCAACCTACAAAAAGAGGTGAAATCCCCCCAAAACATTTTCATGTAAAATGTAGCCAAGACGAGGGCGAGACACATTGCGTGCACTGTCAAAAAGTTATGAGATGTCATGAAGGGCCAAGCTGACTACAACTCTACACGCCCTCAATTATTCTACAATCACAAACTTAACATCTTTGCCAAAATATGTGGCTTGGCCGTTGAGCTTTCGTAAGAACTATTGTGAAAACGAAAAAAAAAATTACCCTCATTATTATGCGAAACGGCCATCCACATATTTTGGCAAAGATGTTAAGTTTGTGATTGTAGAATAATTGAGGGCGTGTAGAGTTGTAGTCAGCTTGGCCCTTCATGACATCTCATAACTTTTTGACAGTGCACGCAATGTGGTCTCGCCCTCGTCTTGGCTACATTTTACATGAAAATGTTTGGGGGGTATACATATACTCGTAAATAAATACACGAAAATATTTTTGATGCATATTTCCTTATTCAACTTCGAAATTTCGTGTTAGATTGCATTCATTCATTAACACATTATCGCTATCTGTGCCTTAAATTAGCACTCTTAATTAGACTCATTATCTGCTTATCCAGATTATCTTGAAGATAAACATATAATTAGCAAGGATTATCACTTTATTGTCTAATAATGACAATCATTATATTGTCAAAACCTAAATAATGACAATTGAAAGTCATTTGAACTATTTATGTATTGGTGACAATAGGTATTCTTTATTCCACACCAAACAGCTTAACTAAATCATCATCATCATCATCAACAGCCTATTGTAGTCCACTGTTGGACATAGGCCTCTCCAGTTGCTTGCCACTCAGGGCAAACATCTGGAGGATATGCCCATAATCGCCACGCTGGGCAGGCGGGTTGGCGATTAACTAAATATGATCAGGAAATCACTACGACCGCCTCCTCTTAGCGTTGTCCCGGTTTGTGCCTCTAGGCCCAGGGTCCGCTTAGACCATGATCCTAGATTTAGCGAGTCTGGTTATTACATTGAAGCGACTGCCATCTGACCTTCGTAACCCTCAGAATGGGAAATAGACAAATTTGGATCATGGTTACACATTCAGAATTAAACTGGATGTGTTGACGAGTTTGGGTAACTAATGAAGCATTGTCACAGTTAGCGCCATCTATTGACGACTTTTTGCAACTAATGACGCTTTGCCAGTTGCCAATTCCAGTGAGCGCTCTACAGCTGATACCACGATCTAAAATTCACCCAGCGCCATCTGTTGACGAGTTTGGGCAACTAATGAGGCATTGTCACAGTTAGCGCCATCTATTGACGAGTTCTAGCAACTAATGAGTCTTTGTACCTTTCACAGTGAGCGCCCTGCAGCTGACAAAGAGCGTTAGATAGTGCCCAACCTATACGATCCAGAAATCGCAACGACCCCGCGATGTAAAGTACACTCAGCGCCATCTGTTGACGAGTATGTACTAACTGTCACTCATGCCGTGAGTATGGGTGATGCCGTACCCTGCGGTACCCCACGCGCGCTGGGCACCGTATTTGGTACGCTGTTCAGAGGACGTGACGAGGGCGAGGTTTCTTATCACTCTCACTATTAGAGAGTGAGATGGGAGGGATGATAGTCAAGGAAGCCTTGTCATCATCACTGGACTGTAGAAAAGCGGATGCCTCTCAACCCTAGTTAACATCTGTAGACTATATATATACCGACCCTATACGATCAGGAAAGCACAACGATCCCGCGTTGTAAAGTACATTTACCGCCATCTGTTGATGAGCTCGAGTGACTAATGCGGCTTTGCTAGTAGTCACTTACAGTGAGACCTATGCAGCTGTAAGTAACTCCGTTATGTACACCCAGCGCCATCTATTGACGACTTTGTGCCACTAATGAGGCTTTGCCAGTTGCCAATTCCAGTGAGCGGTCTACAGCTGAAACCGCGATGTAAAATACACCCAGCGCCATCTGTTAAGGAGTTTGGGCAACTAATGAGGCATTGTCACAGTTAGCGCCATCTATTGACGAGTTCTAGCAACTAATGAGTCTTTGTACCTTTTTACAGTGAGCGCCCTGCAGCTGACAAAAAAGCGTTAGATAGTGCCCAACCTATACGATCCAGAAATCGCAACGACCCCGCGATGTATAGTACACTCAGCGCCATCTGTTGACGAGTATGTGCTAGCTGTCACTTACAGTGAGCGCCCTGCAGCTGTACAGGTCGACGGCTGTCGCCGCCAGCGCCACCACGAAGGCGGGCGTGAAGTCCTTGTACTCGCCGCGTGAGACCGCGTCCACGAGCCAGCCGCCCAGCAGCGCGGTGATGCCGTACCCTGCGGTACCCCACGCGCGCTGGGCACCGTATTTGGAACTGCGTTCGGGGCCTGAAAGGCAAATTCGAAGTAAACATCATCATCATCAGCCTATTTGACAGGCTCGGTGGCTCATTTGGTAGTGACCTCCACCCTCTGAGCCAAGGGTCGTGGGTTCGATTCCCGCACAGTACAAACATTTGTGTTCATAAACATGTCTGTTTGTATTGGTCTGGGTGTTTTCTATGTATAATATGTATTTATTTACAAAAAAAAATATCTAAGTAAGTTTATCAGTTGTCTAGTACCCATAGTACAAGCTTCGGCTTAGTTTGGGGCTAGGCGGCGCTGTGTGGCCCAGCGTGGCATGTCTTGGGTTATTTATTTATTTATTGTAGTCATCAGTCCACTGCAAGGCCTCTCTAGTTGCTGGCTTCAAAATAAATAATAAAAAAATATCTGTCTCAAAATATATAAAACTCAAAGGTGATTGATTGACTGACATAGTTTTTTTTTGAGAGAGGTAGGGCATAGCGAATCTTTGCTCGAATTGAACCGCCCGCGCGCCCCTCCGAGGAAGAACCTCCACCCTATAGAATACCGCAGCCAAATGACCTCTGGGTCGTGTTTCTGCCGGTAAGTAGGGTTTTCGGAGTTCGTGGGGGGTTAGCGTTGGGCCGTCATGGCGGTGGCAACTGACAGTTACTTGCCCGTTGTCACCGGGCTTCTCTTTCGCTTTCCATCAGGAAGCCATTATGTCGATCCACTGCAAAAAAAATTAAGGGTGTAATCAGAAGTACACTCACCAAGAACATCGAAGCACACCGCGTCTCCAATACAATTGGCAACGTTGAACGCGACTGTACCCACGCACATCAACACGACGAAAGCCCAAAACGGGCCCGTCATATAAAAACTGCCCTCGGCACTTTTCTCATCGCCTGTACCGTCGCCATCATACGTCAAATTGATGACTTTGACAGTTCCATCGGAAACGTCATCCTCTCCCTCGTAGCACTTGAGATAGCATTCCTTCTTCGGCGCGCATATCGTCTGTCCCTCTCTAACACCATCCAAATCCATGTGAAAGAAAGAGCAAGAATCATTGTATACAGCTGCGTCGACATACAACGTGTTTACGAACGTGCTATTTGACAGGTACGCGGGAAACTTGACCAATTGGGAAGAGCAGTTCCAGTGACAGTTGTATTTTTCTAGAAACGTTTCGTTCTTGTACTGTTTTATGTGTATCGTGTCGTTCAGTTCGTATATGTATTGGACGAGGGGGGTGTCTGGTGGGTCCGCATTGGGCAGGAACCACAGACCGCAGTAGGATCCTGTCATGATGGCGATCAGCATCATGAACACCAGTTTTCGGTGTGTCTGGAAAAGGTGAAAAGATTAATTTGAAAGTAAGAAAAGGTGAAACCATTAAATCAAAAAAGAAAACAAAAAAAAATCAAAAAATGTTTCATCATCATCATCATCATCATCAGCCTATTACAGTCCACTGCTGGACATAGGCCTCTCCAGTTGTTCGCCACTTAGAGCAAACATCTGGAGGATATACCCATAATCGCCACGCTGGGCAGGCGGGTTGGCGATCGCGGGGAAAAAATGTTTATTTCCTTTTAAAACATTTAGCGTTACACAATACATGCGTTCACGTTCGAGATTGCCTAGTAAGTATAGAATAATACTTGTGACAGGCATCAAAAAATAATGTGTAAATACATTAAATTTTATCCGTGTGATGGGATGTAAGGAAGCTGCCTATCATCATTTCGCTCCAAGCCAAACTTACCTACCCGTGGTGCATCCTGCCGAATAACAAACGAAGCGCTGGCAACCGACTGGTGGCGGTCTAATCATTACAATTGAAGACGCAGTTAAATACCACAAACCGATGACGGGCAGCAGCGTCACCGGAGCGTGAAGCTCCGGAAAGAGAGAGAGAGAAAAGAGAGGTAGGTCACAGCGAATCTTCGCTCGAATTGAGCCGCCCATCCGGGGAAGGACCTCCACCCTATAGAATACCGCAGTAAAATGATGGTCGTGTTTCTACCGGTGAGTAGGGTTTCCGGAGCTCATGGGGGGTTAGGGTTGGGCCGGCACGGCGGTGGCAACTGACAGGTAACTGACCAGTTACTTGCCCGTTGTCACAGCGACTTGTGCTTCTTTTTCGCTTTCCATCAGGCGTAGGGAGGCCATTATGTCGAGCTAATATAAAACAAAAAGCTACGCCCTGCGATTGCCAACCCGCCTGCCCAGCGTAGCGATTATGGATAAAGCCTCCAGATGTTGGCCCTAAGTGGGGAACAACTGGAGTGGCTTATGTACAGCAGTGGACTGCAATAGGCCGATGATGATGATGATGAGTGGTTTCTGTTAAAATAGGACCACCCCATTGGGTGTTGACTAAGGGCACATCAGGAAACGGGCAGGAATCAACTTCCTGCTGCAATTTTTCCGAGTAGATATGATTTAGTTAAGGACTTTCAAAAAGCGAGCCTATAGATTTCTCAAAGGCCGGCAACGCACCTGTGACTCCCCTAGTGTGGCGGTGTCTATGGGCTGAAGTGATCACTTACCATCAGGTGACTTTCAGGCCCGTTTGCCCCCACTACCATAAAAAAAAATTATCTATTTTTTAATTTTTTTGTTTTTTTTTTATCTTATTACAAAATTATCTAGTAACTAAGCTGTCGTTACCGGCCAGAAGTCCACAACGTATCCGAAAAGGGGCTTCGCTGCCGCCCATAGCAGGGGCAGCACCGCAGTTACCATTCCCATGACAGCGGGGGACACGCCCAGCTGTCTGCCGAACACGTTCATTTGCGGCAGCAAGGGGCCCAGCGCTGGGGACAAAAGGGATTATTTATAGGATCATGGTTTAGACTGGCTCGGTGGCTCAATTGGTAGTGACCCCTGCCTTCTGAACCAAGGGTCGTGGGTTCGATTCCCACCCGGGACAAACATTCGTGTAATGAATACTTTTGTTTGTTCCGTGTGTAGGCCTCTCTAGTTGTTCGCCACTCAGAGCAAACATCTGGAGGATATACCCATAATCGCCACGCTGAGCAGACGGGTTGGCGATCGCAGGACGTAGCTCCTCGCTCCGGTCACGCCGCTGCCCGTCACCGACATGTGGTATTTAGCTCCGTCTTCAATCGTGATGGTTATACCGCCACCAGTCGGTTGCCAGCGCCTCGTTTGTTATTCGGCAGGATGCACCACGGGCAGGTGAGGATGGCTTGGAGCACAAACATGATGGGTCCCTTGCATCCCCTGGCCCCATCCAAGAGTGGTTTTACGATCTTTAATTAATAAGTGAATTAATTGATCTAGTTTACCTAAACTCTCATTGTTATATCACATATTCCATTATCTGTGACACGGAAATATTAAACAAACACGCGATAAATTTATAACTCTGTACCACAGACAATATTTATCAAGCAATAAGGATGAGCTCTGTGTTTTATTGTCTGTGGGCTTTGATAGAATTATGTTGCGCGCAGTAAATTTTTTACAATATTGAATAAATAAAACAAGTAAATTTTATACAATATTTAATAAATAAAACAAACATATCTACAATAAATTAATTTATTTTAAATTAACTTAGCTCTTCTGTTTTATTCAAAAACCCAAATTCTTTATGTCTAATTCAAAAACTGGTTGCCCAAAATACAGGCACTGCCTAATTTGGGGACCCTTGTAAATTGCATGATAATTTCGCATTCTGCCTTTGCACATTTGTAATTTAAAATGCCTCGCAGATAAGATTTATGGTAAAAATTTTGCTATACTAATTCCTCTGTAGATATATATTTTTTGTATATTAATTGTGTGCAATTGAATAAATATTTATTATTATTATTTATTATTTATTTATTATAATAAAGAAAAATCAGGCGAATTGATAACCTCCTCCTTTTGAAGTCGGTTCTTTCTCTTATAGAACAACTGGAGAGGCCTATGTCCAGCAGTGGACTGCAATAGGCTGATGATGATAGAATGCTATAAAGTATTGTATTGTTGAACATAATGAGATCATCAGGTAGGGCATAGCGAATCTTCGCTCGAATTGAGCCGCCCGTCCGGTGAAGGACCTCCACCCTATAGAATACCGCAGTCAAATGACCTCTGGGTCGTGTTTCTGCCGGTGAGTAGGGTTTCCGGAGCTCGTGGGGGGGTTAAGGTTGGGCCGGCATGGCGGTAGCAACTGACAGGTAACTGACCAGTTACTTGCCCGTTTTCACGGCGACTTGGGCTTCTCTTTCGCTTTCCATCAGGCGTAGGGAAGCCATTATGTCGAGCCACTATAAAAAAAATCAAACAAACTAAATTTACACAGTCTCTAATAAATTAGATTGGGTATAGACAGACAGACAGTCCACATTATTGGTATCGTGATTCATTTTGCTGGTCACCCTACGCGGACGTCACTCTTCATATCTTCAATTGCTCGTAATGGATGCACTTTAGTGCAATTGTATTATCTTGTATCTGTTTGCGTGGCACAAAACCGCCTGTCATGCATTAGATTACGTAGGTAGGGAATAGAGGAGCTCGGTGGCGCCGCGGTCTTGTACGCTTAACAATGATCGCAACGTTGTGCAACCATTGGCGCGGTCAATCCGATGATGGGAGACCAAAATTTGACACCGATTTCCTCCGTGCTTCGGAAGGCACGTTAAGCTGTTGGTCCCGGGTGCTATCTTTACCAACTCAAATAGCAGTCGTCACATCATATCAGAGATGATGATAACTCTGACGCCCAACTGGGAATGGGTATAGCTTACCCTAAGTGTTGCGGAGGTCTGATGGCAGTCGCTCTGTGTAAAAGCTTAGCCCTCGCCAAATCTCTCTCTCAGTTTGGGAAGCCGACCCTGAGACAATCGGGAAAAAGGCTAGGATGATGATGATGATGAGGTAGGGAATAGCCATGACGTCTAATTTGTGTGTTGAGTTGATATTAAGAGAGATAGGGCATAGCGAATCTTTGCTTGAATCGAGTCGCCCGCCCGGGGAAGTAACTCAATCCTATAGAATACCGCAGCTAAATGACCTTAGGGTCATGTTTCAGCCGGTGAGTAGGGTTTCTGGAGCTCATTGGGTCAGTGCTGCATCGCCCCACCCCACGAGCTCCGGACGAAACACGACCCGGAGGTCATTTGGCTGCGGTATTCTATAGGGTGGAGGTCCTTCCCCGGACGGGCGGCTAAATTCTAGCCCAATCAACTCTCATGGCCTACATTATTAAGAGAAGTACATAGTTATCTCATAATAATGTTCTAAATACATAATGTATCTTCACGAAGTGTATCTTAAAGAGTGCTTTTATATAAAGTTCGTTTGTTTTGAATTTCACACCGGTTCGGAAAACTAGGTTCAACACAAAGAGATCATCAAACAGACAAAATTTACACAGTCTATAGTAAATTAGATTGAAGATAGACAGACAGATTAAAATGGTTATTGCGCTGAAGATTTTATTGCCGTCATAAATGATTACTATTGTGGTCGTGTGGGTTTATAATGCTATTTGAACAACAAAGTATCTATTTGTCGCGAACAACTTGTACTTAATATGTACCTACTTTTCTATTTGTAAATACTTATTATTTATTAAAATTACAGTTTTCAAGAATTTATAATGATTCAAATGTAGTCGTACTATATCGTTTTAAAATGTGGTGTATACTAATTAAGACTACGACATGTGTTTTAATAACTGAGCTGTGGTCCCGCCATTTTGACGTCAAAGTGGCGGCGCCACTTACTGCCTACAAAATTTTGATAATTTTTTAGGGTAGAATTTTTCTGTGAAAGTATGAAATAGTAGAAATTCTGTATTAAATAAGTAGTGTGGAATTGGGCATTCTAGATCATTTGTCGTTCGTTTCAGCCAGCTGAAACTCACTCCACATGATCTAGAATGCCCAATTCCACATTATGAATGATCGAAGCTAATTTTGAGTGCTTCAGAAAATAGTGCAATAATCTAACTAACTTATTTGTTATCGTTTTTATACCGAATAAATAGTTCCCACCAATATCAACTCGTTGGTTGCGTCATGCATGTGTAAGCGCGCCGGACATACGAGCAGTGCTGCTGACATTGCGACAAAAGTACCTATTGTTTGTGCCTCTTGCACTCGTTTCTGATGTTTTATAATATTCAATATTTTAACATACAATTTGTACAAAAATAGTCTATTGCTAAATGCATGCGAAATACGTAAGTATTTGATTTTTTACTCAAAGTGAGCGCCTCAATAAGTGTGAAACTTAGGTAATAAATTCGGTAGATCTTTTATATTTTATAACTAGCAAAATATATTTAATTAATCAATAATCTGATTGTATGGTTTAAAAGGGTAATCTATATAAATGCAATCACAGCTAGCATTCCTACGTAAATAATTCAAGCGTACCTACTATCAATCATTTAATTTTTGGTTAAACTGGTTTTAGTAAGTTGTAATGTTGTTAAATGCCCACCAAAAAGTTGTATTAAATGCTGTTTATTATAAAATATAAATAATGTTTACTAAATATGTTTAATAATAGTGATTAAAATGAGATATGAATAGAAATGTCTAAAATAGTTGTTTTAATAATAATAACAAAGTAATTTCTATAAATTAAATAAATGTGGAAAAATACCAAATTAATAAAAGTAGGTCAAATTAAATATGACGTGCTATGAATCCACGTGCAAGTTGTAAATCTGCATGGTAGCAATTTTCGCGCGCGGTGCAGTAGGGTTGATACAAATCTTTTGAACGAAGGCGGCGCGGACACAGATTGAAACTTGGTAACTTCGATTCGTGAGAGCTATAAATATATAACCTGTTACTATTTTTCTTCATTGCAGATGATTTCAATATGTCTATTTTTGGTCTCCGTATGTAAATAACATGGTATAGATCGTTTTCACGCGAAGATTTTAGTATCTAGTAGACGAAAAGATGTTATATTCTAAAAATATTTTGCTAATCAAATTATTACTAAATTTAAGTTTGTTTAAGCTCGGACTAAAAACGCTGAGCTCATAATGTAACTACATAGTTACCGCATAGTAACTATCCCATATTCCTTGCATGATCCATACTTTAACAACCCTATGAAATTTAGCGAATTCGACATTATTCGCGTTATAAAATGAGCGTCCCGGTGATTGTCGCCACATTACCGTGCTACTTAAGTGACTAGTGTGCTCAGTGTGCTCATCAGTGCTCCAGAATATCTGCTCTCCAGAATCCCTGCTCTCCAGAAACTCTGCTCTCCTGAATCCTTGCTCTCACCAAGGTAAAATTATGTAAGTTTTTTTATTAATTTTCTTTGTTTAATTTTTGTTGTAGGTAACTGTTTGCGTGACCACCAAGTTTTTCGTGTAGCAGATCATCATCCATCAGCCTACCTTTGGCTGGTGTGCAGTGGGTTGTGTGACTGTTAAGCATTATTTGTTAGATGTCTCATTGAAAAGTTGATGAGACTTTGAATACTATGTAGAAATTCTTTTATGTTCGCAGGTCTGACTCGGAGATTGAATCCGTGTTTGGAGAGGGTTCCGCTGCCCCCAGTTCTCGTAAATATACGAAAAAGGGGAAGACGCTAACCACATCAAGGTACGTACAGTGCATTCATATTCATTCACCAACATCGTATTGACAAGCTCGATGGCGGTTTTGTTGCAGCCCTGCCTAAGGCAGTGAATTGTGGGTTCGATTCCCAACTGGGACAAACATTAATGTGATGAACATTTTGCGTTTGTTACATGCCTGCTGATTTAGAATTCTTTAACACAAGTACCTACTTAAGTAACTTAACAATAATAAATGTATGATATTTTTTCCTATTTATTTTTAGATTATAAGTAATGATCCTTGGTGCTACAACTGATGACAGCTGACATTTAATGCTCATAATAATTTAATTTACAGATCCGACTCCGATTGTGAAGTTGCGCTGCCGCTACCGAAAAAGAAACGTGCTTCTAAATCGCAGTAAGTGAATGTTACAATGATTATCAGTATGAGTGTACTTATAATGTGTATGTGACTGTACCTATAATGTTGATTGTAATCTGAAAAATCAGTAAGAGGTTCGTCTGATGATATGTGTGAGTGTGTGTGCACGTTGATTGAACTCTAAAATCATGGTACAGTAGAACGCCGATTATCCGAACGGCGATTAACCGAATCGCCAATTATCCGAATCGGACCTAAGCTTAATATAAAAAATTAAAACCAAGTAATTTTTGTTTTGTATTGTTGTAACAAGTCGAAACACGCTCGAGTCCAGATATATTTCAACTGTTATGGTTGAAAGCTAGATGCAAGATACTATTTTACTGTTCTCATATTTTTTTTTTTCGCTACTACATATATATGTACCTCTATTATTGTCGTGAATTTTTACACTTTGTATTTTTGATAAGGTCTGATGGGGTTGCAACTTTATCTGATAGAGATGTTCAAGTGAGCGTTATTGTAGAACTGTGTTTGTTAAACAGTTCGTTTTTTTATTACCAGTCTATGTCCGATTATCCGAATTTTCGATTATCCGAATCGACCTCGGTCCCAATTAATTCGGATAATCGGCGTTCTACTGTATGTGGTTAGTTCAGTAAGATGCGTGTGAATGTACCTACTCTTATTTTAATTGATTAATATTTTGTCTTTAAATGCTATATTTTACTAATGAAGATGAATGATATCAATAGGCTACAACACTTTATCATAGCGCATTGACAGTAAAAAATAATATTGTTATGTTTCAGAGCTCCGTCAAAGAGATCGAAAGATCTGTTCGGTCTGGTGTCCAACGAGGACGAGGCACTAGCGGTAGAGAACTCCCAACGCCGGGGTTCCGCAGCTCACCCGTCGCTGGACAGCAGCCTAACGACAAAGGTGGCCAACGGGTCAGTGCGGCGCTCCGCCCCGCTCACCGGCGCCTACTACGTGGAGGTGCGCGCCTACACCACCAGCGACGCACTCAAGGCGTCGCCCGTCGACCGCTACAAGAAGGCGCTGCTCACCGCTAAGGTACAGCTGGACACCGGCACTTCAGAGTGGGGACATCTTCAAAAGTTTACGAAGAGTGTGCAAAAACTATTTCAAGATAGAGAGCCAATATTCTATAGTAATAGAGTTAATTTTAAATAATTTTAAACGTTTGAATACATTTATTATAATACAAGTATATTAGGTCATTTTAAATATTAATTAATAATTACGTTATTGTTACTAGTGCGGTCTGCCAGTTCTCTTCGCTGGAACTTGGCTGACACGCTCTCGCGTGTCTTGATTTAACACCATGCCTTTCTGTACCGCTTGTTCGGCACGCGTTGATAATACGCATTGGGTAGGGCATTTGCGTAGTAAGGCGCACAAGAACAAATGTACAGCTCCGGTAGAGGACGGAGTGGTCACCATCTCCTCTGCGTTCAGAGGTCGTATCGCTTCGTATAGGATACTAGCGAATGAGGGAAATGAGTTGACTTTACTCGAGGTATTCTTAAACAGTATACGTACTAAATTGCTTGGTCTTATAGAAAAATCGTTAAAGCAATACATTAGCATAAAAATGAATCTAGAGTATTTTGGCAATTTTATATTGCTAAAAAGCGATACACAAGATGTAAAATCATTTGCGACTAAAAATATGATTATACATCGTAAGTTTGATTACGACCAGATATTTGACAACATCGTTAGTATATTATGTAAAAAAGTGGAAGAGTTTCAGGATCGTGACAGCGGTTGGGGATTTTTAAGTAACATACATGTTGAAGTTAATATTAACAAGTTTGATCCGTTAAGTGGGGCAGGTTCAACGTATGTGGACTTACCGCTTTATTTAAAAAGGAAAAAAGCATGTATTAACGTTAAAAACGACGACAACTTTTGTTTTTTGTGGAGCGTTGTCGCAGCCCTTTGCCCAGCAAAACGCAATAGTGTTCGTACAGCTTCGTATCCTCATTTTCGAGAAGTGTTAAATATTAAAGATTTAAACTTTCCTGTCACTTTGAAAGATATTAAAACATTTGAAAATAATAATAAATTTCTGAGCATTAACGTATACTCCGTAAAGAATAAGCGCATTGTGGGACCCATTTATAGATCAGAATTCAAAAGAAAAACTAGGATTAATTTATTGTTATTGGAAAATGGTAACAAATCTCACTACGTGTTAATAAAAAATTTATCACGTCTTGTGCGAGCTCAAATAACAAAGCATCATAATAAGATTTATTTTTGTGATGATTGTTTACTTTTCTTTTCGTCAGAACAAAAACTTGATAATCACGTTTGTAGTGGTGTGACCACTGTTCTGCCAGAAAAAGGCAGCTATCTTCATTTTAAAAATTTTAATCGTAAACAAGACATACCGTTTGTGGTGTATGCTGATTTTGAAACTCTTCTTAAACCAATAGCTACTTGCGAACCGAGCCCCTCTTGTAGTTTTACTGTAAATCAGAAACAACACATTCCAGCCGCTTTTGCTTACAACATAGTGTGCTCGTTTGACAGCAATCTTAATCGTTTTGTTTCGTACCGCGGACGGGACTGTGTTCAGAAATTTCTTGAAAGCCTTTACAAAGATATAGAACACATTTATGACATTTTGGGTATTGAGGTGCGAATGATATTTGATGATAACGATGCTGAATCTCATGCAAAAGCTGAAGTGTGTCACATTTGCAATAATATACTTCTGTTCGATAAAGTAAGGGACCACTGTCACTTGACAGGCCGCTACCGAGGCGCTGCTCACCAATACTGTAATTTACAGTACAGCCTACCCAAATTGGTTCCTGTCTTTTTTCATAATCTGGCTGGCTATGATTGTCATCTGTTCATTAAAGAGTTGGCTGAAAGTTCGGGTCCCATAAAAGTAATACCGAAGAACAAAGAGAATTACATTTCTTTTACAAAATTTTTAAAAATGTCGGATGGTAAATTTGTCCAAATAAGATTCGTAGATTCTTTTAAGTTTTTAGGGACAAGCTTAGAAAAATTGGGAAACGGTCTACACAAAACAGATTTCGCTCACTTAAAACATTGTTTTACTGATGAAAGCCAATTTGAATTATTAACCCGTAAGGGCGTGTATCCTTATGATCACATGAAATCTTGGAGATCGTATTCTGAGAAACGTCTGCCTTCTAAGGAAAGTTTTTATAATACTTTGATCGACGAAGGGATAAGCGATGAAGATTACATGCATGCGAAATTGGTCTGGAAAACCTTTAACATTTCTAATTTGGGAGAATATACTGATCTTTATCTTAAAACCGATGTTTATTTGTTGACAGATATATTTGAAAATTTTAGAGCTGTTTGTAAAAAAAATTATCATTTAGATCCGGCTTTTTACTTAACTGCTCCGAGTTTATCATTTGACGCAATGTTATTAAAAACGGGCGTAGAGTTAGAGCTACTGTCCGACTTAGAAATTATACGCCTCGTGCAGAAAGGTGTGCGGGGCGGAATTTGTCTTTGTTCTACCAGACTAGCTAGGGCGAACAACTTTTACATGGAAAACTATGATGGAACTAAACCGGATACTTTTCTCATATATATTGACTGTAATAATCTATATGGTTACAGCATGTGCCAGTCATTGCCAGTAGCCAATTTTAAATTTCTGGAACAAGACGATATTGATAGACTAGATATTATGGACATTTCAGACGATGCAGAATACGGATTTATACTTGAAGTTGATTTGTTTTACCCCGAAGAGTTGCATTGTACTCATAACGACTATCCATTTTGCGCGGAGAAGTTTATACCTCCAGGAGGTAAAACTTCCAAATTAGTGCCAAATTTATACTCGAAATACAATTATGTAATCCACTACGTTCATTTGAAAACTTGTTTAAATCATGGTCTTATTTTGAAAAAAATACATCGAGTAGTTACATTTAAGCAAAGTAAATTTTTAGCGGAATATATTAATCTTAATACCGAATTGAGAAAGAAAGCAGTAACACCTTTTCAACAGGACTTATTTAAACTCATGAATAATTCTGTCTTTGGGAAAACTTTAGAAGATACTGAGCGTAGAGTAAACATCAAATTAGTGAATCAATGGCAAGACGATACCAATCGAACCAATCGATCTATCTCTGCGGCAAAGTTAATTTCACGACCAAATTTTCACAGTGCTACCATTTTTACTGAAAATTTAGTAGCCGTTCAAATGAAACCGGAAAGAATTATTCTAGACAAACCCATTTACGTAGGCTTTGCCGTTTTAGAGCTTTCTAAAAGTCATATGTACCAGTTTCATTACTCTGTAATAAAGCCTCACTACGGACACAGAGTGCAGTTATGTTATACGGACACTGACAGTTTTATTTATGAAATACAGACAAAAGATGTATACAGGGATATAAAACAATATTTCTTGCGTTATTTCGACACAAGTAATTACTCTTCGCAAAACCAGCACGGTCTTCCGATTATAAACAAGAAGGTACCGGGTCTGTTCAAAGACGAACTTGGCGGACGTATTATGACTGAATTTGTAGGGCTAAGATCAAAATTGTACTGCATCAAAACTGAATCTGATGTTATCAAAAAGGCAAAAGGTATTAAAAAGAATGTTATCAAACATTTGAAGGTATCCGATTATGGTGATGTATTACTTAATGATAAATTAGTGCGCCGAAAAAATATTCTATTTAAATGTATTAAACATAATATTTTTACCCAGACAGTTAATAAAATTGCTTTGTCAAATGCTGATGACAAACGTTTTATAATGCATGATAAAATTTCCACTAAGGCATGGGGTCATAGTTCCTTATTGTAATAAGTGCTTTACCTTATGCTGTAATAAATATTATTGTTACTGTAACTGTAAATTGTACTTAGTTAGTTTTATGTTATAAGATATAAATAAATATATATCATATTTAACACAAAACTTATGGTTTTATTTAAAACACATAAAAATTATTATAACACATAACCTAATTTTCATCATCATCATCATCATCGTCAGCCTATCGCAGTCCACTGGACATAGGCCTCTCCAGTTGCTCGCCACCTAGGACAAACATCAGGAGGATATACCCATAATCGCCACGCTGGGCAGGCGGGTTGGCGATCGCAGGGCGTAGCTTCTCGCTCCGGTGACGCTGCTGCCCGTCATCGGTCTGTGGTATCTAAGCCTTCAATTGTGATGGTTATACCGCCACCAGTCGGTTGCCAGCGCCTCGTTTGTTATTCGGCAGGATGCACCACGGGCAGGTGAGGTTGGCTTGGAGTGGAAAGATGATAGACCGCTCCCTTACATCCCATTAACCTAATTTTACGCAATAATAAAATTTGCGCTGATACAAAGCATTCGTTCTTTTTGCAGATTCATCGATTTTGCAATAAAGTAGGTCATCCCCGCCACTAATCATATTCAACATTGGCACTAGAGCTCATTCGTTTCATATTTTTCAACACGTTCGGACAAGCTTCAGATTAAATTACAATGTAAGTATACAATATTTCTAAGAATTTGTCATTGGTATATTATTGTATTTTAATACAAGCACTAACAACTGTTTTACTTTTCAGATCATGGACAGCTCGAGTGATACTAACATCATGCTGTCTCAGTATACATATGATCCCTGGGAGGGGCTAACGCAAGCCTGTCAAGAAGGTATGGATAGACCTGAGATGTCCGAGCCTCACACCTCGCGGGAAAAGAAGGTTCGGCGGAGGGGCGAGGCAAAGAAGAAACGACCTAGTACAGCAAAGTCCTATGTTATCAGCAGGGAGCGCTCCAGAGGCATTCGGTTGATACAGATACGAGTGTGTGACCTGACCAGCGAGCCATCCCGTTTGATGGCGCAGGACCTGGACTATAGTGACAGTGAGGACAATGTGGTGCTAAAAGCGCAATACATAGTGACTGAACAAATTGACGAAATTATGGATATGACTGATACAGTGATAAGAAAAATATCAAAAAAGTTGTGTAATGATTGTCTTTAATTTTAGGTATATGTAATGTAATTTTAGGTATTTGTAGAGTGTATATTGTAATTAAAGAATAAAAGTATATGAATAAAAAAGGTTTATTATTTTATCACCTTTTAAGTAAGTATACATAGGTACGAATTAATTCTTACTTTAGGGTTCTTAAATTAAAGACAGTAATTCATTTTTACATAGTTTATTAAAAAATTATAGAGTCACTTTATTTTCAACACACCATTTCTTTATACATACTACATTTTTTAATGCACAAATATTTTTATGATAACAACAATTATATAACGTTGTGTTATTTGAACAATAAATATTACAAAGCATATTTAGGTTAGGAGCACTTAAATTACTTATATCTAAATTACAATTTTCTTTACCAAATATATCTTGCACCCACTTAACTTTTTCTTCTCCTTTTACTATAATCTTTTTGTCGATTAAATATGGTTTTATAATTCTTCTAAATTCTCTGTAGTCTATATACCCTTCACTCCACCTATAGCCCCTGTTCTTTTCTATCCACCACACATGTTTACGTTCTTTCTCAGTTAGTGAAATATAAGGATATGGAGGCTTTATTAAAAACGTTTGAGTATATTCTAAACTAGCTATAGCAAACTCTTTTACAATAAACTCATTTAACTTGTTTTTAAATCCTTGTAAATCTACAACTATCGTATTGGTATTCATGATATTTTTCTTACAATGTTACTTAGAGGTTTATACTCGAATACACAATCGTTTAAAATCAAACAATATGCAGCCGTCTGGTCTGGTATTTCGGTGTCTGTTTCAAACTCAACTCTCACGTCGATAGAACCTTTCAATGATTCCTGCTGACGAGAACAGTCTATTACGAACAAAGGTGCGATTTTTTGGAATTCTTTAACACCCATCACAGGTTCAGGTCGGCGTCCGTGATAAGACTGTTGAAATCTAGCGTATTGCTCGTATAATAAATCAAATTTATGATCCGAAAAGTTTATATTCAATCCTTCATATGGATAATACGATGAATTTAAAAACACTTTTACATCCCGTATATCACAATGATCAAACTCAGCCATTGATGCACCAGCTTGTTGTTTTCTATTGGTCTGCAAAGCGATCACTACAAATCGTGGCTTCTCTATTTGCGATGAAGTTTTAATCGACCAGGTATGTTTGCGAGTTTTTGGCAGTAATGGATATTCGTACAAGTCCCAATTCCTAAAGGCTACTGTAATAGCTCGATCTTTTTCTAAATATTTTAGTAAATTTATTCTTTCACGATCAGACACTTTAACATGAGGAACACGCCAAACGATTTTATGGATTACTATATCCTCCATGACTTCTCCAGCCTTTAGTTGTACTGCGTTGAGGTTTGTATTACTTCTCAATAGTACTAATTCATGTTTACAGTTTATTAATATTTTTTCATAGTCCTCAGCAAATCCTAATATTTGATTAAGTGGTACCGAAGCGGAGAATACACCATTACGCAATTCATTTGTGCCTGTGGTCGACCAGCCCCAAGCATGAGCGCGTTTTGATTCGCTTTCATTTAACGATAAATAAGATTTTATTGTTGTGGTAATACCGGCATTCTTAATTTTATCAATCTCTATTCCATTTAATTCATATCGAATGTCTTGAAATAAAAACATTAATGGATTATTCACAAAATGCACACCCGATACTTTTTGCTTAGTAGTGCTATCAAAGATGTTGACTTTGCCCTCGATGTACAAAGTGCTGAGTGCAGGCAACACGTACAAGTCTTGCTGATTAATAGGGATTCGTATTTCATCATTCTTGTTGAAACTTGTCACGTATGGTTTATACGAGTGATATTCGAAACTTTCGATACTGTTATCATAAGATGTGTTTTGTGATATATTTAGCATGTTTATTTTAACAAACCGATTAATTTTAAAAAATCCTTATTGCTTTTGGTTAACTTTTTTGTAAGATTTTTTTTCGACTTAGCAGTTGTTGTACTATGAGATGTTCTTTTAGAACTGATTCGAACACAAGATGTGGATGGGTTTTTATTGAAATTTATCATTTTTTTCTAAAGTGTAAGTACAATTGAACTTCTTCACCCCGTAAATTGATTTGCTTATTATCAGCGTCTAACAACCTTATATTGATTGCACTAATTGTGTTTTGGTTTACTGGAAAATATATGAGGTTTTTAGGAATTTCAACAATTCGATATCCAGGAGGTACGTTGGGCACAAATTCATAAATAATATGACTTGGTCTGCCGTTCACAAATGATCCGCTTACCACATCACATTCGATGCGCACAATGGGTGTTGATAAAATACTCACGGGATAATGAGATTCGCTACTTATATTGGCTTTTATCGTCTCACTTCCGAAACCTAAAATTTTACCAAGCGAGCAATCTTTACCGAAGTGAACATCTTTAGAGCAACATATGTTCGTTTTTAGTGTATTATTATTACATGTTAATAACAGCACTGAATCTTTAATGTTATTTTTTAAGTAATCACAAATATCTTTAAGTTCATATGAACCTTCAGGGATTTCAACCATTTCATCTTTCCCATAATAAAACTTATTATTTCTTTCATCTATATTAGGAATAGAATTAAATGTTGAAAAACACAGGAGACCACACTCATACTCGCCACATAGCTCTATCGTTGGCGAATAGTTTGTAGTTAAAGACGCTCCAACTCCAGTTATCGACACAGTGAAAGACATTTTTGTACTGATAACTATTTTTATTTCTATGTTTATTTAAATGATTTTATTTTTCCAATAGTTGTGTAAAAATTGCAAACAAAGATGACCACAATTCACAGTACCAAATGTTTGATGTTGTACATAGTTGTAACGTATTACACATTTTTTCAAATATGTCATTAATTCTAACGGTGGTTTTAAATTACCAAAACTATTGAAATATTCGCAACTGGCATTCTGTTTGATGTAAGCTACCCAATGAGTTCCAGGATTATCTGAACTGTCTAAATTCAAAATTGCGCATTCTACCGGCTTGGGTCGAGATGGTAACGTATCTCTCATGAAAACACCCCGGAAAAATGGTATATCTTTAGCGTGTTTCAATATGTCTAAATTAGTTAGGGCACGATTAGGTAGCTTCTTCTTTAGTTTTTTGATGGATTCAAATATAAACCAGCTCCTTTTTTGTATGGTTTAATGAATAATCCTTTTCCGAGAGCAATTGATTCCATCATTTTATTATGTCGTTCTGACTCTTGCAAACTTTTTTGAGCAGCTTTAGAATCATTTACAGCCTTTGCTATACCAGCTGCCCCTCCAGCAAGTGAACCTAAAGCTGACAGTCCTGCAAATATCGGGATGAGAGGTAGCAGGCCGCCACATTTTGGGATTGGAATGCAGCGCGGCATGTGTATCCCCTTTTTCTTAGTAAACGCCTTCTTTGCAGCTGCATATGCGTACTTGATTATTGTGCGGTTGTCCTTGGATTTAAGTTTCTTTAATTGAGAATGAATTTTTTTTACTTTTGACATGAATGACTTTGCACCAGCACCAGCTTTGAGTTTTGCTTTCATAGCATTTTTCACAATCCAAGCAGCCATCTGTTCTCGTCTTCCAGAATCTTTAGCTTTTAGCCTGTTTTTAGCCATGATTAAAAGTTGTTTATCTGCTCTTTGACGTACGCTCAAATCAGTGTTATTGTAGGCAATATCGTGATGCATACAAGCTTCGTCTAATTTATTAATACCTCGATCACCTCTATTTAACCGTTCTTGAAGCTTTGTTCCAGGTCCACAAAATTGGTAACCAGGTAAGTGTAACTCAAACGGTATCTTATTTATTAAATTATTGACAATACCACTTCCTTCTTTCATTTGTACAGACAAAGTGAGTGTTTTTGATTATAGGAGGATATTTATATTAAGTTATCAATTCACTCTTGTTGACCCAACTGTTATTTTCATCACTCAGACCTAACCATTTGACAAACAATCTGTTCCCCCTTCGTTTCAAAACTTTTTCTATCAGATAAAGGTCAGGAAATTGGGTGTGTTGTAGTTCGTATTCATAGAAAGATCCTAAAATTCGTTGTTTTTGTTTGTCTTCTAGCACGTAAGTCACTGGATACGTATGATTTACTTTGATGATACAAAATATTTCTGTCGACCAATTAGGTGTGTATCCTTTATAAAAGTCACCTTTGTACTTACTAATACGAACATGATCGCCAACATGAAACTTTTGTTTGATGCTTGGCCCTTGTCTATGTGTTTTGATAATATTTAACTTAACCACCATCTGGTTATTTTTATCCACATCAATAGGCTTATATTTTGTTATTCGATGAACTGTGTTATTGTACTTTTGAACTACTTGATCCCAATTTCCTTTAATCCACTGATATCGTCCACAAAGACTAAATAGTTTGTAAAGATGGTTTTTCAATGTTCTTATTGCTCTTTCTACTATCGAAGCTTTTTTCACTGAATACGTAGAATAGTGATTTACATTAAATTTGTTCATTAATTGTTTAAAAGAATCATTGTAAAACTCTTTTCCCAAATCAGTTTGCAAATTCTTAGGTCTTCTTGATGAATCATAAAATATTACTTGCATTGCACTGGTTACGCAATTTTTGGATTTCGATTTTAATGGATGAGTCCAAACGTATTTTGATAAAGCATCAATGACAACCAAAATGTATTTATATCCTTTATTATAACTGGAAAACTTTTGCATATCTATTAGATCAGCTTGCCATAAATCATCTAATCCCTTTAGGATAGTGCATCGACGAGGAAAGTTCCTTCTAGCTGCTTTGTGAAGTTCGTCTACTATGTTTTGTTTACTCATGATTGTTTGACTTTTTTATTTGTATCAAACGATCTACTTCAGACTTTATATAATACGACTTATGTAACAATTCTGAAGTGGATTTTTCAAAATTTTTGAGATAGACTTGTACTCGATCGTTCAATTTCTGCATTTCATCTCTTAGAATTTTGAGTTCTTTGTCTAAATATTCCTTATTTACTGCTTCATCGTCTGTTTTTGGAGATATGAGACCTTTCAATCTTGATGATTGGAAATCATAAACACCTGAATCTGATTTTACTAGTATGCCTTTCTCAGTATATTCTGATAACCGTAGGCGTTTGTGAACGTGATGACCAAATTTGTCTACATTCATTGTTTACGTCTTGCTCTCTGTATTTCAACTGCAGAGATTTTTAAATGTCTTTACTTTATATTTTTATATTTTATAATGCCGGCTTCATACAACTCTTCAATTATTGCAATAATCTCATTATCTAATCCGGTGTTTCCTGCATCTCGAGATGCAATCAATATTTGTAATCGTTCGACCAACTCATTTGGATCATCCCAATAAATATAATCAGTATTTTTCTTAACTTCTTTAAAGATGTCTATACCCTTTCCCTTAGTCAGGCTTTCTATGCTGCTTGTAACATTTTTTGAGAATTTGAACATGGGTCGTATTACGTTCGTATACTTAAAGCCTTTATTACTATTTATTGGCTTGGATGGATCATAATTGCGTCTATGCGCACTGGTATCCAATAATAATAACTTATAATTTTGTAAATCCTCTTCAGTGATTATATCTAAATTAGGCGTTCGATTATACAGTAATTCCTTCAGACCTGGAGTTTTCTTCATTCTTCGGGTTCCGATTTTAAGAGTACTTGAATCATCATAAACTCGAACATTTCCGAGCATTAGTTTTCCTCGCTCATTCCTAACGCCATAGGGAATATCTTGCATTGCTTCAGATGATGTAGACCATGAAGATTGATTTTTTATGCTTGGCGAAGACCGGAATGACTTGAAAGATTCCTTGCTGACATTCAGATCTTCATGAGGAGAAAAAGTGAGGGTTTTATGTATATCATTATCCCAATCATCTTCCGAAGTAGGTTCTTTATCATAAACATCTTCATATGAAGAATCAGACAAGTTATTGCTGTTGATTTTATTTTTTTTCGGTACTGGTATAGACTCAATATCTTCAGCCACATTTTCATAATGGTCTTTTTTTGCTAGTTGATTAAGGGGGCTGATTATAGGTTTGAATATTGTTTCCAAAGCCATATTACTAGAATTATTCATATCTTTTAACATCCGGACCTTCCTTTTTACAGCCTGCGCAGATTTAACGATTTGTTCTTTTAATTTTTTTTCCATATTTGATATAGATTCCACTCTGGTCAATATCACAACTGAAAGTGATCGTTAATGATCGTTCAATACTATATATGTATCAAATGCCATTCTGTAACATCCGTTGTTTCGTTCACAGTCTTTATTTATTACGACATATCCGTACGGTTTATGCCAAACCCGTGCACACATGTCTCTGAACTGAGACCATGACATGTCTGATCCAACATGCTCATTATAAACATGTCTTAAATTTACGTCATCTTGCTTGAATAATATTAATAAGTTAGCATTATCCCTCACAAGTTGTTTCGGTACTTTAGTGTAAGTCTGGTTAATATAAAAACAATCAATGTTTTTATGACGTCCCATAGCAAAGTAATCTCTAATATTGTTTTGGTTTTCACATGCTACATCGTCAAAAACAAAAATTGAGTTAGGTAGAGCTTCATGAGGGCTTATAATCTCATTATTATGATTATATTTGTTATAGGAAGTCCCCGCAACCACATTCATTACTTTTTCTAAAAACATATATTTGGGCTGATACAAAGATTTGGAATACACATAGAGGTTTTGAAAGCGCGGACCATCCTGGTGTAATAATAAACTAATCACTAAGTTGGTCTTGCCACAATTAGATGGCCCGCAAACGAGACATCTAAAAGAATTAGGCAAAAAACTTCCATGACGCTTTTGCTCAGATGATGACACAGGACAGATGCATTCCAGGTTTAACGATGTTTTTTGTTTAAGAAATTTCATCGTTTCGCGTTTTTAACTGTCACGTTCAGATGGTTACAACAAAATGGTTATTATATTTGTATGTCAATACATTTAAATGAATTTATCATCTTCAAACAGAACGTTAGTGCACGATGTCAAACAAGGTACCAGAGATCCACACTCGTGTGAGGTTGCTGATTAATTTGTGTGTTCTGGGCTATCTGAAAGTAGCTTCGCATGCGGTAGGTACTGGTGAGTAGTATGGCATTGGGTCTTTCTATATCATGTGGAGTGAGTTTCAGCTGGCTGAAACGAACGACAAATGATATAGAATGCATTCTATATCATTCATAGTGTGGAATTGGGCATTCTAGATCATGTGGAGTGAGTTTCAGCTGGCTGAAACGAACGACAAATGATCTAGAATGCATTCTATATCATTCATAGTGTGGAATTGGGCATTGGAATGAACTTTAAGTAAGTTTATCAGTTGTCTAGTACCCATAGTACAAGCTTCGGCTTAGTTTGGGGCTAGATGGTGCTGTGTGGCCCAGCGTGGCATGTCTTGGGTTATTTATTATTATATGAATAAAGATATTTTTAATTTTCATACAGTTGCTGTCCCATCGCCGATACGGCCTTGGTCCGACGTCACACAAGCCGCAGATAGCGGTGCGTTGAACTGTACCGGTCGATGCTTGACAACAATGTCGTTAATGAATATAATACAAATATACATTACTAGCAGCCCGTCCCGGCTTCGCACGGGAGACTCATTGTTCTACACCTTCGGTTACATTGTACAAATTTTACCAAGAATCCCTATTTTTTTCAAAATGAAATGTAGCCTATGTCAAATTGGAAGAATGTAGCATTCTATTGGTGAAAGAATTTTTTAAATCGGCCCAGTACTTTTTGAGCCTATTCATTACAAAGATACAAAAATAGGTACAAATCTTTTCTCTTTATAATATTAGTGTAGATGTAGATTAGTGACGGTGAAAAATAACACAATGATTTGCGACGCCAAAATCTCACTAACTAATCATCATCATCATCAGCATATTACAGTCCACACATAGGCCTTTTTTTTTTATATTGGCTCGACATAATGGCTTCCCTACGCCTGATGGAAACGACTTTGCAGAACATAAAATAGGCATGATGGCTAATTTTTGTTTTGGATCAATATAGATGCATCACCCAATTATAGAAACATTGGTGCGTGAAAGAATTACTTCGCTTGTATGAAAAGTTTGCTATTGCAAACGAGTCGCTGGCAACCGACTGGTGGCTGTATAAGATACAAGGCATCAAAAGTTAGGAGTGGGAGTTTTTGACGTCACTCGCTCCCGTAAAAATGCCTCACCGAGTGACGTCTCGCGTAATTTCAACAGGCTATAACTTTGTAATTCGCTCGTTTCGCTCGTCTCGCCATCCTGCCATATTCGGCAGGATGGCTTGGAGCGAAAACGTAATAGGCCGCTCCCTTACATCCCATCTACTAATATTAATTAACAAGATTTCGGCGTGGCAAAATATTTCACCCGTGCGAAGTCGGGCCATGTCGCCAGTATCATACATGATACAATACAGCTAATTTTCCACGTTCTTACAAGCTGATACGCGACCAATCTGCCGTTTCATCGCAGCAACACTTATCTTGGATTACAAATAAGTCTTTATTGCTTAGTGTTCGTCTGTCGTTCAATGTTTAAAGTGCTTGACGACTGATCATAAAGATCTTTGTTAATGTTTATTGGCGTTCTAATAGGGACCATCATGTTTAAGTCACCGTATAATTGCAAACACCGTTAGATTATAAATGTATCGCGCGAGATTGTAAACTGGTCAAGTCTATTCCTACAATAAATAATACCGCAAGATATGCCACGCTGGGCCTCACAGCGCTGTCTAGCCCCAAACTACAGATATCTGTGCCCCAAACTAAGCCGAACCTTGTACTATAGTAGAGGATCCCGCCATACAACGACCTTCGCCGAGGCGTTTATTGCATGAAACGTATTTTATATGTAACTAGGTAGCTGTGCTCGCGACTTCGTCCGCGTGGAATAGTTATTTTTTCCCCGTTTTTTTTACATTTTCCATTATTTCTTCGCTCCTGATAGTTGCAGCGTGATGTTATATAGCCTAAAGCCTTCCTCGATAAATGGTCTATTCAACACAAAAAGAATTTTTCAATAGGGAATATGCATGACTTTTTTTTATGGATTTATTGAGATCTTTTGTCTTCCAGATACATAAATATCGAAGAATTTTTAAACTATCTTTTCTATTAAGCGAGTTATAAAGCGTTAAAGTTATTGATTAGACAGAGAGATCCGATGCGGTAGTTGACGTCACGTACCGTAAGCGCCGTACTAACTCCATAGAAAAATCTGTTTCGCGAGAGAGAGACGGATATATTCACTTTCAATGACTGTATCTCGCCCATTTTTCAACCAATTTTGATTTTGTTTTCACTGTTCGTAGTAGATTTTGATCTATTTTACGATAAATTAGTAAATACCTGAAACTATTTTTCATGCATATTCCCTATTCGGACCAGTAGTTCCTGAGATTAGCGCGTTCAAACAAACAAACAAACTCTTCAGCTTTATAATATTAGTTAAGATTAAATATGTCAATAAATATAATGCATATTGGTTGCCAATCCGTTGTACGTCGTTGTATGGCGGGACCTTACCACTATGGATACTAGACAACTGATATACTTACTTCAGATTTTTTTTAAATAAATACTTATTATACCTACATAGGAAACATCCAGAGCAATACAAATAGACCAATACTGTGCAGGGATCGAACCCAAGACCCTTAGTTCAGAAGGCAGAGGTCACTAGTTCACTACCAACTGACCCAACGAACCACTCAAAATACAGTTTAAATAAACACGTAAAACGGTTGATCGTGGCAAAAACTGTTCTTATCTATTAATCAAGCTTGTTACATCATAACTTATCTCCAGGGACCTTGACCTCCCGAGTCACTGGCCCGCGGGAGCTCCCGCGGGATGCGCGGGACCTTCGCAAGGCCATATCACTCCCACGACAATCGCTGGTGGGAAACTTAGCCGCGAACGATTGAGCTCAGTCCCCAACTGAGTGCAACTAATTTTAATGCGACTGGCTCGGTGGCTCAATAGGCTATGGCTAAAAATTGTATAAAAATATATTGGACACATATTTTTCCATATATCATTTAAACAAAAAATAACAAAGATAAAAAATGTAATTAGGTAACTAGTCCATCTTTTAGCTTATTCAAAAATAAAAGACACGTATTTTTCATTCAAATAAACAATAGCAAAGATACAAGGCATCAAAAGTTAGGAGTGGGAGACTTTGACGTCACTCAGTGGCGAAAATTCTCCCACTCTTTGACGTTAAGCTTAATTTTAATGGGCTATATCTTTGTAATTTTTAGTCTAATTTACAATTGAAAAATTACGTGTCTTTTTTATTTTTGAACAATCTAAAAGATGGACTACCTAATTACATTTTTTATCTTTGTTATTTTTTGTTTAAATGATATATTCAAGAGAGGTAGGGCATAGCGAATCTTCGCTCGAATTGAGCTGCCCGTCCGGGGAAGGACCTCCACCCTATAGAATACCGCAGCCAAATGACCTCCGGGTCGTGTTTCTGCTGGTGAGTAGGGTCTCCGGAGCTCGTGGGGGGTAAGGGTTGGGCCGGCATGGCAGTGGCAACTGACAGGTAACTAACCAGTTACTTGCCAGTTGTCACAGCGACTAGGGCTTCTCTTTCGCTTTCCATCAGGCGTAGGGAAGCCATTATGTCGAGCTATTATAAAAAAAAAAAAAAAAAGATATATGGAAAAATATGTGTCCAATATATTTTTATAATCTAACATACTAAATATAATGTAATTATTTTGACCCTGGAAACATCCCTAACGCCACGCTGGGGGGCGTTGGCGCAGGGCGTAGCTCCTCGCTCCGGTGACGCTGCTGCCCGTCATCAACCTGTGTTATTTTACTACGCCTTTAATTGTGATGGTTATACCGCCACCAGTCGGTTGCCAGAGCCTCGTTTGTTCTGCATGCAGTTAAGGGTCGCTTGGAGCGAAAAGATGATGGGTCGCCCCCTCACATCATTATCATTCTTCATCTTCATCAGCCTATTGCAGTCCACTGCTGGACATAGGCCTCTCCAGTTGTTCGCCCCCTAGGGCAAACTTCTGGAGGACATACCCATAATCGCCACGCTGGGCAGGCGGGTTGGCGATCGCAGGGCGTAGCTTCTTGCTCCTGTGACGCTGCTGCCCGTCATTGGCCTGTGTTATTTAGCTACGCCTTCTATCGTGATGGTTTTACCACCACCAGTCGGTTGCCAGAACCTCGTTTGTTCTGCATGATGCACCATGGGCAGTTGAGGATTGCTTGGAGCGAAAAGATGATGGGTCGCCCCCTTACATCATTATCATTACTTTAGTCTAATAACCACCTAAATACAAGACAAACATTCAATTATCAAATGCAGTTAGGATTGTACAAAGCAGACATTGATTAGATAAAACAATATTGACTTCTGATTAGAATATATCTTCTTACGAAATACCTATGAACATATAAGTACATATAATAAAGCAATAAAAAGTCTGCTTGTACATTGAATAACTTTACAGAATAAATGGACTGTCTACTCTGACATAATGGGACCTGATCAGAGAAACTCCGAGAATTATTATTTAAAGGCTTTAATGAAAATTAAAATAATTGCCGTGCTACCGAATCCCGAGCCCCAGTGGAGTTGCCAGAGCGCCCGAACACTGGCCAAGTGCGAGTCGGACTCGCGCAAGTAGGGTTCCGTTGTTCCGTACCACTACACAGCGAAATAAATGTTTCCCTTTGTTTTTTACTAGCTGTGCCGGTGGCCCAGGTATATGAAGAATAATCCATATAAAGTTTCGTTAAAATCCATCCAGTAGTTTTTGTTTCTCTAACGAACATACAGACAGACAAAAAATTTACTGATT
Source organism: Conogethes punctiferalis (assembly GCA_031163375.1). NCBI lineage: Eukaryota > Metazoa > Arthropoda > Insecta > Lepidoptera > Crambidae > Conogethes > Conogethes punctiferalis. The sequence goes on along the minus strand of CM062105.1, from coordinate 2,279,437 downwards.
GTATTTTTGGCATCAGTATCGATCACTATTCACCCCCTGATAGTTATTTTGAAAATATATTTCATGTACAGAATTGACCTCTCTACAGATTAATTATAAGTATAGATAGAATAGATCACGAATAGATATAGATTTTATTGGAGTTGATTGAATAAAAAAATTAGGTACCTAATTTGATTAATGAGGTTTAAAAACAAAACTACTGACTAGATCTCATTCAAACCAATTTTATTAAATTTATTATTAAATTTTGAATTAAATATTATTAAATTTAGAAGTTACAGGGGGGGACCCATTTTTACCACTTTGGAAGACCATCCGTCCGGGTTACCCCAAATTTGTCCTAGTTAGAAGGGTGTTCCGACCCCGGAACACCCTTCAATTTCGACGGAGACTTTTAATTCTGGACACTTTTGAAATTGAAACCCAAATTCTTATAGATAAGCGATAAATCCACAATCAAAAAGGCCACAAAATAAATTTGTTTGATGATGTTTAATACTAAAGAAAGTATGATTCTTTTTGTCTTATCAAACATTTTCAAAAACAATCTAACCAGAATTTCTTCAATTCCTCCTTCCTAGGGCCCAGTTAAATTTTTTTATTCAAAATGAATAGAAGTAAAGCTATAATAAAAGCATAGTTAACATAATAGAACTTAAACAACATACTTAGATCCTCCATTTACTTACCTATGTATGTAAAAATTAATTACTTTTTAGACTCAAATTGCAAAACATAATTAAACATTTACTTTTAGCCTTAGATCTAAATAAACCTAATATAATTCAAAATATATTCTTCAATTAAGATTTATGTTTAAGTAGGTAACATAAAAATAAATATTTTGATAAAATTGTATTACAATTTTAAATATAAATACTTTTGTTTTCAAACTTACCGGCGAAAAAGAAGAAGAAATGCGCCTTGATGGGCAGGAGACCTCTATCAATTTTGAACTTCATTGTTTTGATCACAATTAATTGAACTTCGTCTCAATAAAACAATAAGGTCAGCACAAACTTTAATACAAATATTTCTAACGCGTATCACTGGGTCATTGTACTTTCGCAAACACTACGAACCCGTCTCACCGCTTTCGAATCGCATGTCGTATAAAATTAAACGCTCAAGGCGATTTAATTTTGTATAATTTTTATTTACATTACGATACGACACACGTCAAAATCTGTGTCGTCGCGTCGCGTCACTCAGGCTGAGCGAGACGTCAAAACTTTTTTTTTATTACTGTAGTGCTGTACTTATGGTTGGGATGTGAGTCTGACAAATTTTCTGATTGTATTCAATTTTAAAAAAGTTTTGTTGTTTTGATTATTTAAGCCCATTCTCATTAAGTACTACGTACTTATTACTTCCATGTTTAAGCCAATAAACTTTATCTCCAGCCAGTCTGAAAAATTACACAAATAAGAAAACAATCTGCGTGTACCAAATAGAAATATTCTATTCTATTCTAAATCCTTTCTTGACGAAGTTTAAAAATGGATATAAAGAGTTGGCTTCAAGCAACCAATTTGAGTACATCAATAAATTTAACACAAAGAAGCAACGATTTAAGTACTAAAAAAGGCTTTTTAATGACGAAAGTTAAACAATCGATTAAAATTTGAAACATAACTGATAAGATTTCAGTTCAATAATAATTATAACATCACTGGCTGATCTTCATTTGTCAATGAAAAAACAGCAGAATTTTCAAAAAAGTTTCGGAAAATCTCCTCTTTCGTTTAATCTAATCCAAATTAAATAAAAAAATGGACGAAGAAGAGATCGTAGGTTGCATCAGTTGCATGAGCACTAACGATTTATGCGACCTGTTTACTGCTTACTCAGAAAATGAGGAAACCTACGCAAAATTGTTTGAAACCTGCTTTGATATTAAGGTTTGTCAGTTTTCATGAGTTTGTAAAAGAAAATAACATGAAGTGTGAGTAGTAAAAATAAAATAAATAAGTATTGTATTGTCTCTGTATACATAACTTTTATGGGAAGTTTTTTAAATAAACTTATAAGTGTGATAACAAAAACATAATAATTTTATCAAACACAGGTTCCTCTTGATACAAAATACATCTGTGCTGTGTGCGTAGAACATCTGGAAAAAGCGTCTGCTTTCAAGGAGAAAACCACTAAAAATATGGCTGTGTTTCAGAGTATTAAAGGTAATAAATTAATTAAAATATTTTTCAATTTATAAATAAATATCCTAACATTGTTAAGATTATATCTTTGTAAAATTATAAAATTAATAAAATCGTTATGGGTAAATAAGAAGAGTAAGCCACCAAAGATTATGGGTTGTTTTAAGAGAAAAAGAACAATACAATAAATATCAGGTTTTCATTTTATATATAAACGACCGACCTGCCCCAACTTCACATGGGTTCAATACAATTTTTCCCGCTAACTTCTGTTTCAGTGGGAATTTCGGGAATTCCTTTCTTAGTGCACCTCTACGGTACCTAAGCTATGTTCCTTCCAAATTTCAAGTGCTAATGTTTAGCTGTTTAGGCTGTGTTGATATGTCAGTCAGTCAGTCGGTTTCTCCTTTTATATAAAATAAATTCCACATACTTATTATAAATATGGATATTATGTACCTACATAAAATAACATTTCTTTTCAAACATTTTTGCCATAAAAGTTTCTAGTAAATAAACTTAAAAATGATAATTATGATATTTTAAACACATAATGTTTCCTGTGAATATTTTTTCTAGATGAGGAATATTTAGATGAAGCCATATTAGAAGAGGCTGAAGGCATAAACTCCAGCAATAAGACTAAACAAGAACTGGACTCGGAGAATGCAAATGATGATGATATGTTTGGTGAGTATACTTTTAGAGCAATGGTTCTTAACCGGTGGTCCGCGGACCGCTGAAAGCATTCCAAGTAGTCCGCGAAGCCATCCTATATGTATAGATAGATAAGAATAACCTTTCATTTATTTACTTTTAGATAATGTATATTACTTACTTCAAAACATGCTACTTGCGTGAACAAAAATTAATAAAACTTCCGAAATGTTGTTACTAAAACATTAGTTAAGAGAGGTAGGGCATAGCGAATCTTCGCTCGAATTGAGCCGCCCGTCCGGGAAAGGACCTCCACCCTATAGAATACCGCAGTCAAATGACCTCTGGGTCGTGTTTCTGCCGGTGAGTAGGGTTTCCGGAGCTTGTGGGGGGTTAGGGTTGGGCCGGCATGGCGGTGGCAACTGACAGTTACCTGTTACTTGCCCATTGTCACAGCGACTTGGGCTTTTCTTTCGCTTTCCATCAGGCGTAGGGAAGCCACTATGTGAGCCACTATAAAAAAAAAAGTCTCTTTTTAAACACTTTTTTATATGGGACCCCGCCAAGCCACGCTACCCTTCTGCTTCCAGACGACATAGACGATGAGCACGCGATCCAAGCTCTCGACGAGACAAGCTGCATCTACTGCTCGCTGCAGCTGCCGACGGCCGAGCTGGTGCACGAGCACATCCGCAGCGCGCACGAGCTGGAGCCGCGCACCGGCATGCGCCTGCGCGAGTGCGCGCTGTGCGGCGTAAGGATGCACCACGCCGCTGACCACATGAACAGGTAGGTGTAGGAAGCGTACACAGGTAGGAACCACCCAAGACAGTTACGTCAGAACCGTGGAAGCTGAGTCAACATCATGGAAACATACTAGGAGATGGTCAGCATCGGGGAAGTTATGTCAACATCGTGGAAGTTAAGTCAACATTGTGGAAACTTATATATAATACACGAGGATGCGAGTGCGCGCTGTGCGGCGTGCGGATGCACCACGCCGCTGACCACATGAACAGGTAGGAACCACCCAAGACAGTTACGTCAGAGCCGTGGAAGCTGAGTCAACATCATGGAAACATACTAGGAGATGGTCAGATTTGTGGAAGTTGAGTCAACATCGTGGAGACATATAATACACTAGGATGCGGCTGCGCGAGTGCGCGCTGTGCGGCGTGAGGATGCACCACGCCGCTGACCATATGTCGTCGTGAGACACATATACAGGTAGGAACAACCCAAGACAGTTACGTCATAACCGTGGAAGCTGAGTCATCATCATGGAAACATACTAGGGGATGGTCATCTTTGTGGAAACTTATAATACACTAGGATGAGGCTGATTCAGCATCGTGCAAGGTGACTCAACACCGTGGAAGGTGAATCAGAACCGTGGAAGCTGAGTTAACATCATGGAATCTTATAATACACTTGGATGCGGTATGATATACTGCGCGAGTGCGCGCTGTGCGGCGTGAGGATGCACCACGCCGCTGACCACATGAACAGGTAGGAACCAACCAATACAGTTACGTCAGAACCGTGAAGGCTGAGTTAACATCATGGAAACATACTAGGAGATCGTCAGATTTGTGGAAGTTGAGTCAACATCATGGAAACTTATAATACACTAGGATGAGGCTGATTCAGCATTGTGAAAGCTTAGTCAGCATCGTGAAAGCTGAGTCATCATTGTGGAAGCTGAGTCCATACCATGGAAACTTATAATTACACTAGGATGAGGTTGATTCTGCATTGACAAAGCTTAGTCAGCATCGTGAAAGCTGAGTCAGCACTGTGGAAGCTGAGTCAGCATTGTGGAAGTTGAGTCGGCATCGTGGAAGCTGAGTCAGCATCGTGGAATGTTTATAATACATAAGGATGAGGCTGACTATGACGAGACAAGCTGCATCTACTGCTCGCTGCAGCTGCCGACGGCCGAGCTGGTGCACGAGCACATCCGCAGCGCGCACGAGCTGGAGCCGCGCACCGGCATGCGCCTGCGCGAGTGCGCGCTGTGCGGCGTGCGGATGCACCACGCCGCTGACCACATGAACAGGTAGGAACCACCCAAGACAGTTACGTCAGAGCCGTGGAAGCTGAGTTAACATCATGGAAATATACTAGGAGATCGTCAGATTTGTGGAAGTTGAGTCAACATCATGGAAACTTATAATACACTAGGATGAGGCTGATTCAGCATTGTGAAAGCTTAGTCAGCATCGTGAAAGCTGAGTCATCATTGTGGAAGCTGAGTCCATATCATGGAAACTTATAATTACACTAGGATGAGGTTGATTCTGCATTGACAAAGCTTAGTCAGCATCGTGAAAGCTGAGTCAGCATCGTGAAAGCTGAGTCAGCATTGTGGAAGTTGAGTCGGCATCGTGGAAGCTGAGTCAGCATCGTGGAATGTTTATAATACATAAGGATGAGGCTGACTATGACGAGACGAGCTGCATCTACTGCTCGCTGCAGCTGCCGACGGCCGAGCTGGTGCACGAGCACATCCGCACCGCGCACGAGCTGGAGCCGCGCACCGGCATGCGCCTGCGCGAGTGCGCGCTGTGCGGCGTGCGGATGCACCACGCCGCTGACCACATGAACAGGTAGGAACCATCCAAGACAGTTACGTTAGAACCGTGAAGGCTGAGTTATCATCATGGAAATATACTAGGAGATCGTCAGATTTGTGGAAGTTGAATCAACATCGTGGAAACTTATAATACACTAGCTTTTGCCCGCGACTTCGTCCGCGTGTTTAAATTTATACATACAAAAGTTTTTTCCCGCTAACTCCCGTTCCCGTGGGAATTTCTCAAAATACAGCCATAACTAAACTTTATATTTACTAAGGTACCTGCATGCCAAATTTCAAGCGTCTAACTTAAGCGGTTTAGATTTTTCATACAAAAGGATTTTCCCGCTAATTCCCGTTCCCGTGGGAATTTCGGGAATTCCTTTCTTAGTGCACCCCTACGGTACCTAAGCTACGTCCCTTCCAAATTTCAAGTGCCTACGTTTAGCCGTTTGGGCTGTGCGTTGATATGTCAGTCAGTCAGTCAGTCAGTTTCTCCTTTTACCATTTGACCTATAGACCTCATGCTTGTGATTTTGGCATAATCCCGGATTCCGATAGAAGTTCAAATCGTTTGTCATTTTTGTTTCTTTTATTTATTTTTTCTTTATACAAATACAAATACAAAATTCTTTATTTACATATAAATAGGGTGGTTACATTAGATGCAGGTGTTCAATAAAAAGTAGTATCTTAATCCTATTTAGCTACTATACAAAGAGCATGTAAATATCAGTTGCTACTATTTTGTATTTATGAATATAATTATTATGTACTAGCTTTTGCCCGCGACTTCGTCCGCGTGTTTAAATTTATACATACAAAAGTTTTTTCCCGCTAACTCCCGTTCCCGTGGGAATTTCTCAAAATACAGCCATAACTAAACTTTATATTTACTAAGGTACCTGCATGCCAAATTTCAAGCGTCTAACTTAAGCGGTTTAGATTTTTCATACAAAAGGATTTTCCCGCTAATTCCCGTTCCCGTGGGAATTTCGGGAATTCCTTTCTTAGTGCACCCCTACGGTACCTAAGCTACGTCCCTTCCAAATTTCAAGTGCCTACGTTTAGCCGTTTGGGCTGTGCGTTGATATGTCAGTCAGTCAGTCAGTTTCTCCTTTTATATATATAGATAGACTAGGATGCGAGTGCGCGCTGTGCGGCGTGAGGATGCACCACGCCGCTGACCACATGAACAGGTAGGTGTAGGAAGCCTACACAGGTGGGAACTACCTAAGACAGTTACGTCAGAACCATGGAAGCATGAGTCAACATCATGGAAACATACTAGGAGATGGTCAGCATCGTGGAAACTTATAATAATACACTATGGATGAGGACGCTGCTGACGGCATGAACAGCCCAAGCAACGGCCCCGTCAGCATTATGGAAGCTCAGTCATCATCATCATTAGCCTATCGCAGCCCACTGCTGGACACACCAGCGTAGCTAAATACCACTGGCCGATGACGGGCAGCAGCACCGGAGCGATAAGCTACGCTCTGCGATTGTCAACCCGCCTGCCCAGGGTGGCAATAGTCTATTATGGCTAAAAATTGTAATTAGTCCGTTTTTTAGCTTATTCAAAAGTAAAAGACACTTATTTTTTTATTTGTAAATTAGACTAAAAAATTACAAAGTTATAGCCCGTTGAAGTTACGCGTGACGTCACTCGGCGAGGCATTTTTACGGTGTCCTTCAAGCTGGAATCCTCATCTCTGAAACCTGCATGAAAACGAATTTTGACTATACCAAAAAATAGTCATGAAATAGTCATAAATAGTCGCCAAGTAAAAAAAATAGTCGCATTATAGTTTCGGAGTTATAGCTATAGGTTAGTGAGGATTCTGGCTTGACGTTCAAGCTGTAATCCTCACCTCTGATGCAAGCAAACGGCAAAGTCTATCGAATTGGTTTATGTTCCAAAAAATAGTCATGAAATAGTCGCAACGGCATACCAAATTTCAGAATTAGTCGTTAAGAGATTCCAGAGATATAAGGGTAGGTTGGTGAGGATTCTAGCTTGAACATTTGAAAACTTCAAATATCTCCGAAACGGCTACGATTTTCGATTTGAGTTTTTGCCAAAAAATAGTCATGAAATAGTCGTCTCCAACGGAAATAAATTTGAACTGATTTAATTTGAAATTAAAAAGTGTTAATTTTTCCCTACATTTCTATGGAGGTACAGTCGTGTACAAAATGTTTACTTCATTTTATACTATTGTAAAATATTTCGCTTGAACTATAATATTTCGTCAAATTAGGTGTTTTCCAAGACTAGTGACTAGACCGAGTGCTATTATGATTAAACAAATAAAAACAAACATTTATAATTTTTGTAGCTATTTTTATTTAGGTACAATTTAAAGCTTGAAAATGCGTACATAACATGTTTAAATTAAAAATAACTAAATATAATGTTTATATCACAACCGAATAATAGGTATGCCGTTCGGGCATTTCCATGCTAGCTTCGGGAGCGCTCGGCCTCATAGTCTCCGTCCTTTATGGTGCCCCCGCACTGCCGTTAGATAATATTTGTAAACATTTTCTAGCATACATTTATATTTTATTTTATTTACTCTATATTATGTATGTATCTATTAAGTTATTTAATATTTTAATCCCTGTTTAATCCTATCCCACTTTGCAACACTCTACCTACATACATCTGTTTCTGCTTAGCCCAATAGTTGACCGGTAGAGAATGCCTACACGGCATTCGATCCGCCTTTTGTGCACTATTTCTATTGTGCAATAAAGATTAAATAAAAAAAATATTTACTAACAGATGTTGTCAATTGTTACATTTTGTTAGGAAGTGTCACATGTTATAAGTGCCCGTACACTGATGAAAAATGTTTACTAACATTTAAATCTGGCATTTGCTTACTTGGTTTTGCGTTCTGAGGGAGTGTCTATACAAAAATGGAAGAAGAATTGCCCATTAGAATAGCTTTTAGTTTTGTTTACAAAAGAAGAAGCGATCTTATTGGATGCGCCAAACAAAATATAACACTTATTTTATTTTGTTACTAGCTGTGCCAGCGGCGTCCGCACGCGTGGATATGGGGTTTCAAAAATAACCGACTTCCACAAAATGGTACCCAGATTTTAAGTTAGACCTCTAGAGGTTGTTGGATTGCTAGCAATACATTGGTGAAACCGCATTTAATTCCAAGCAGTAGTTTTCGCGTGAGGCGCGATCAAACATACAGATAAAAATTTCTCCCGTTTCCCCAACACTTCCCGCCATTGCTCTGCTCCTATTAATTGTAGCGTGATGAAAGTATACCATAACCTGCCCAGGAATATGAAGAATAATCGTACCAAGTTTCGTTAAAATCCGTCTAGTAGTTTTTTTTCTATAACGAACATACAGACAGACAGACAACAATTTTACTGATTGCATTTATGGCATCAATATCGATCACTAATGACTCCCTTATAGTTATTTTGAAAATATATTTAATGTACAGAATTGACTTCTCTACATATTTATTATAAGTATGGATAGAAGATAACTTGTTATAAAATGTTTACTCAGTTACGAAACATTTTCTAACATGAAATAATTTTTAACACAATGACATGTGATTAAATGTCTGCTAACGTTGCTAAACATTTTCTAACGGCGCGGCAGTGTGGGAGCACCATTAGTGTCTTCCCACAATCATCGTCGCGGACATTTCATTGAATTGAGTATTTTGCTTGACAGTCACGCCATCTAGTAAGTGTTGTGGAACTAGCTCTAACCATTTTAAAAACGCATTGCTGTGATATTAACATTAAAGGTATTGCTGTGATATTATGTGAAATATATGTAAAGATCAATAATTAAAGCTCATAGTTATTCTTTTTGCTGGGTGGGAACAGGTCGGTAATTGTGTATTATATGTACTGATTTCAGATTTAAACAAGTTTTGTACTAATATGCAAACTTTATATTATAATAAATAAAAATAGCTACATAAAAATGTTTGTTTTTTTTTGTTTAATCATAACAGCTGCCATGGAAAATACCTAATTGAACGAAATATTATATTTTAAGCAGAACATTTCACAATAATATCAAATGAAGTAAAACATTTTGTATACAACTGTACCTCCAAAATTGTAGGGAAAATTATAACTTTTTATTTTCTAATTAAATCAGCTCAAATTTATTTCCGTTGGAGACGACTATTTCACGACTATTTTTTGGCAAAAACTCAAATCAAAAATCGTAGCCGTTTCGGAGATATTTGAAGTTTTCAAATGTTCAAGCTAGAATCCTCACCAACCTACCCTTATATCTCTGGAATCTCTTAACGACTTATTCTGAAATTTGGTATGCAGTTGCGACTATTTCATGACTATTTTTTGGAACATAAACCAATTCGATAGACTTTGCCGTTTGCTTGCATCAGAGGTGAGGATTACAGCTTGAACGTCAAGCCAGAATCCTCACTAACCTATAGCTATAACTCCGAAACTATAATGCGACTATTTTTTTTACTTGGCGACTATTTATGACTATTTCATGACTATTTTTTGGCATAGTCAAAATTCGTTTTCATGCAGGTTTCAGAGATGAGGATTCCAGCTTGAAGGACACTTTTTACGGGAGCGAGTGACGTCAAAGACTCCCACTCCTAACTTTTGATGCCTTGTATCTTTGCCATTGTTTATTTGGATGAAAAGAGGAAAAATACGTGTCCTTTATTTTTGAATAAGCTAAAAGACGGACTAATTACAATTTTTAGCCATAATGGCCTATTATGGGTATATCCTCTAGATGTTTGCCCTAAGTGGCGAACAACTGGAGAGGCATATGTCCAGCAGTGGACTGTGAGGCTGATGATGAGGGCGCATAGATTTTTTTTTTACAGTGACTCGACATAATTGCTTCCCTACGCCTGATGGAAAGCGAGAGAGAAGCCCAAGTCGCTGTGACAACGGGCAAGTAACTGGTCAGTTACCTGTCAGTTGCCACCGCCATGCCGGCCCAACCCTAACCCCCCACGAGCTCCGGAAACCCTACTCACCGGCAGAAACACGACCCAGAGGTCATTTGACTGCGGTATTCTATAGGGTGGAGGTCCTTCCCCGGACGGGCGGCTCAATTCGAGCGAAGAGTCGCTATGCCCTACCTCTCTTAAATGATGATTAAGATGTTCTCGGTAGAAATCTACTTTCCGAACACGGCGGTAGCTTCTTTTAAATTGCTTTTATTCACATTCTTACTTTACTTTTTATATTTTTACATTACTTTTTACTTGACGATTCATAAGTGCTTATTTTAAGTCTATGTGAATAAAGGTATTTTGACTTTGACTTTGTTCTTCTAAACGCCACTCGCCTCCACAGATGCCACAACAAGGCGGAGATAGAAGGCCGCAAGTACCCCTGCCACTTTTGCGATAACGTGTACAACGGGAAGAAGGCTTGTTTCACGCATCTGAGAATGAAGCATGGACGTAAGAACACACTTTGGTTTTATTTACATTCGTCTTTTCGTATTGTAGGAACAGACCAGGGGCCCTACCACTAAAATCGAAAACGATCGTTCGTTGGACGGATCGCGAATTTTTGCCCCATAAATCCCTCTCATTTGTCAATCATCATCATCATCATCATCAGCCTATTGCAGTCCACTGCTGGACATAGGCCACTCCAGTTGTTCGCCACTTACAGCAAACATCTGGAGGATATACCCATAATCGCCACGCTGGGCAGGCGGGTTGGCGATCGCAGGGCGTAGCTTCTCGATCCGGTGACGCTGCTGCCCGTCATCGGTCTGTGGTATTTAGCTACGCCTTCAATTGTGATGGTTATACCGCCACCAGTCGGTTGCCAGCGCCTCGTTTGTTATTCGGCAGGATGCACCACGGGCAGGTGAGGTTGGCTTGGAGCGAAAAGATGATGGGTCGCTCCCTTACATCCCGTGACAATTTGTCAATGCCGTATTCGAATATAAGTATCAATTAAATTATTAAAAATGGACTTTGACAAATTTTTGTTCGTATAGTCGAACATGGGAGACACAAATGAGAGGGAGTTATGGGGCAAAAATACGCGATCCGTATGTAATATGAGTGCAGGTAATGCAACTTATAGAGAGCAGATTTCTCCCAACACAGGCATAAATTTGCTTAAAGGGAGAGGTCTTAAATAATGTACCCCAACACCTGTAATCTTTTAATTAATACTTTAAATATTCCAGTCTTAGTGTAATCATGTTTACCTACCGTTATACTTCACTTTTCATTATAACTTTGCATGCTTTATGTTGCTATATTTAAGTGACAAATTCCTTCCGTGCTTGGGTCCCCAAGATACAGGGTCTCCTAGTTTGGGGCCCATTGCTAAAATCATATTATGTAATTATGTGTTTTAAGGAAATAAACTTATTATTATTATATCGTCGGCCGTAGGCTCAATTAAGGTAAGGGACAAAATACGATTTTTCAGGAGAGGCCGACAAAGTTTTTTTGTGAAGTAAATTGTACATAACTTTCTTTGTAATTAACCTTTTTTGAGTTTCTTTTCACACATTATCTTATATTTAAGTGCACTATCTTCCTGTGCAGTGATTATTTAAATATTTTAATTATTTTAGAAAATAGATGTCCCTTACACCAACTTTTTTCGTTCGTAATGTCCCTTAAATGCCAAATACGTTGTAATCTCGTCCTTTACCTGAAATTGACCTACACGGTGTGTGTATAGTATTGATATAAAAATGGCGTAAGGGGATCGTATATAAATTATTAAAAACACTCTTTTGATGTAAGTCGCATTTTTAAAGTGGGGTATTTAATAAGCATTCATGTAACAGCTATGAAAATATATTGAATTGTGTGTGAACTATTTATGTGTCCCTTACATGGAATATAACACTTTAAAGTTGTTGATATCTAATGGGTGAAATAGTACAAATTTCATTAAATTTGTATGTTTTATTATAATTACTTAAAAACAGATGGCAAAAATTGTACCTATACTATGCAGACCGCATACTTACTGCACAATGCAGTATTTAACAGCCAGTCATAGAGGCTACTATACAACTACTAAAATAAACAATGTCATCTACTTACACAACAAAAATATGAAAAGTTTAGTACTTACATATATTCAAGGATAACAAATTAAAGAGTATGTTTACAATATAACTAATCAACATTAACAACTTACGCAAAAAAACAATTATTATCCCTTTGTGGGTCATTGTCAGATATAGGTTCGCGTCTTTTCAGTGCAAAGTTAATTGCTGTTAGTTAAGAACTATTAGAGCCTAATCTTCAGATGGAACTTATATTAGCATCAACGATGTTTCTCATTCTATGGACCTGTTGTTAAAAGCGTAAGTTCTATGCACAGTTGCTGTTAACTATTATTGAGCACTGATATAATACGAATTTTGTTTTTTCAACTAACAATATATGTGAAATTGTAGATACCGTTAGATTATAATCCATCTTGCGAGATTGTAAACTGTCGAAAGATTGTGACCCGTAACATAATTCTTACATTTTAACTATCATTATCTTTTATTTTTGTAGATTTTGGTCGATCAAAGTTTCACATCGAATTTCACATCGATCGATTATAGTCTGTGTGTGTTACATTTTAACTATTATATCGACAGTTTACAATCTCGCGAGATAGATCATAATATAACGGTATTTACAATTTTAAAGTGACATATATATATTAGTAAGAATGAAACGATAATTATGTACTTTTTATTCACTAATAAAATTGTAGTAATCGCTGTCTGCGTCATAGTAACAGGTTAAAATTGTTTTGTTTCTCCATGTTTACCACTAAATCTTTTTCAAAAATACGAACATTATCCCAACCAAACGACAGTCCGTACTAATAAACGGTGCTTTAGATGCCCGCCCGCAGCTAGTGCATTCTCTCTTTTACACATAGAGCGAACATGTGGAATAGAAAAAGATGGAAAACGTGCACAAGTGCTCTTCTCCAGTTGTAAATTAGTGTAACGGACACGGAACTTAATGTAAATCGAATCATATTGGTGTAAGGGACTTGTTATAAGGATTTCTTCAAAAAAATACCATGTAAGGGTTATTCTTTGACTGCGAAGACCGTTACTTTACTTAAAATCGGTTGGTAACAGTCCTTACACCATTTGAAGTTGCTACATTATATTTTTTTTCAGATACATGGTTTTGTGGGACGGAATTAATTTTAGACCCCAAAAAATTAGTAGAGTAAGGGACGAAATTAAAAAAAAAATAGTAGAGTAAGGGACATTTTTTTCGAGATAGAATTTTTTATATATATCATTCGAAAGAGCGGAAAATTCTGAACAAAACTGTATACTCAACTCATTTTGTGAGTTTTGTCCCTTACCTTAATTGAGCCTACGGTCGACGATATATTGTTTTTTTTTTCTAATTTGATTTTTTATTTTTTAGGTAACTTTACATCCCCTATGTATCCTATCAGTATTTTCCCATCAATTCCCTTCCTGTCCCATTCCCTTCCCCAGTGAAGCTGTGCAACGACCAGGGCCCAAAGTTCACTGTGCGCGAGCGCAAGAAATGTCACATGTGCAATAGAGATTTTAGCCAGAAGCAGATTCTGAATAAACATCTGTGGAAGGCGCATGGGTTCGAGGTAAGACTACTGAACACATCATCATCATCAGCCTTTTGAAAGCCACTGTTTGACAGGCTCGGTGGCTCATTTGGTGGTGACCTCTGCCCTCTGAGCCGAGGGTCGTGGGTTCGATTCCCGCACAGTACAAACATTTGTGTTCATGAACATGTCTGTTTGTATTGGTCTGGGTGTTTTCTATGTATAATATGTATTTATTTACAAAAAAAAAGTATCGTCAGTAAGTTTATCAGTTGTCTAGTATAAGTAAGTAAGTATCTACAGTACAAGCTTCGGCTTAGTTTGGGGCTAGATCGCCATCTGGGCCACACATCGCCATGTGTGGCCCAGCGTGGCATGTCTTGGGTTATTTATTATTATTTACTTGCTTTACCTACGAGTTATTTTTGAATAAGCTTGAAGACGGACTAATTACAATTTTTAATCACAATAGCCTATTATGCCAGGGTCGTAATTAGGATATTTACAACTATCACATTTTTTTTTATAAAAAAGAGCGTTCACAATTACCTCACTCCACCTGATGGTAAGCGGTCGTGAGGTTCAAACGTTAGGTCGACAGGCAAAATAGGGCATACCCACCGCGCCTGTCGCCCTCACCCTGAAGGCCCACTGAGATGCCGTTTCACGCTCCGATTAAAGAACCCAGGATTGTAAAAGGAAGGAAACACATGAGCTGGAAGGGCATTCCATGATTTTTTTTTGACATGACAAGACATGACACGCTGGGCCACACAGCGCCGTCTAGCCCCAAACTAAGGCGGAGCTTGTACTATGGGTACTAGACAGTTGTCAAAAAAAAAGTATACAAGTACGTTTATCAACTGATAAACGTACTTGTATATATGTTATGGACCAAGTGATAAATGGAGCATTATATATAAAGCCCGGGCATTATGATAAATGGCCAATAAGAGAAGGCAATTTGATAATAATTATTAAAATAATCAAATTGACCGGGCATTATGAATTTTGTTTATCACCTTTTGGGCAGAGTGATAAAAACATATTTAATAACTATATCGCAGTCTCCATTTGGAGTGTTACCCCTCCTGGTCCTCTGTAAGGCACGAGTGGGGGCTCAGGCCCAACTCCTTGGGATAATTTAATATGTGTATGTGATACTCAGGCCATACGTAATTTCTGATTGCTCCAAGATTACGCACTTAGTTAATACACGGCAAATGCAGCACTATTGCATAGTGATGGGAACTAAGTTATAGGGCTATTATTTAATTGACAGGCCCTGTGTACAGAGTAACTGGGCCATTGGTGTGATATAACGGACGTTAGCCATTAAATTTTTATAAGGTATGGAAGTACCTAAAGGATGAAAACGGAACCCTATAAGTTTTCAAATTATGTATATCTGTTCGCTATAAAAACATGATGATGTTGCAACCAATATTAAAAACATAATAAAATAAATATTCAAGGGGCTTCCATACACGCGATTGTTGGCCAATACGACATTAATTCTAATTTGTATTTGTTAAAATGTGATAGATCAAAATAATATAGCTACTACACTACAGTTACGTACAGTTGCACCACGTTAATAAGTCCCTTCGGCAAACATCGTATGTAAAACTAAACAAAAACATATTTTAGCGGATGCAGCGATCTCCGACTAAGTGATTAGTTACGCGCGCGTCACTCCTCCTTTCTTTATTATCAAATTGCCCAATTGTCAAGTAGCAGTGCAATAATGACCGGGCAATATGATAAATAATGAAGTTTAGATAGTAATTATCATTTTGCCCAATAGAGCTTGACATTATTCATAATGCCCGAGCATTATAAATAATGCCCGCATTAATCACTTGGTCCATAACATATATACTATACTTTATTTTTGTAAATAAATACATATTATAGATAGTAAACACCCAGACTAAATACAAACAGACATGTTCATGGACACAAATGTTTGTACTGTGCGGGAATCGAACCCCACGACCCTTGGCTCAGAAGGCAGAGGTCACTACCAAATGAGCCATCGAGTCAATTTCTTTATCATCTGCCTGTTTACTATAGGTGGAGAAGCGTAAAGCGTTCACCTGTCCGCTGTGTTCCGAGAGGGTCAGCTACGGGTCCCACTTCAGCGCTCACCTGCTGCACCAGCATCAGCTGAGGGAACAGGTCGAGGAGCTGGAGTTCTACTGCATGGTTGGTTAGTGGCTGTGAGGCCTCAGGCCGCGTTACAGTAGCGACCAGTGAGGCCTGAGACCACGGTGGAGTAGCGACCAGCAAGGCCTCAGGCCGCGTTACAGTAGCGACCGGTGAGGCCTCAGGCCGCGTTACAGTAGCGACCAGTGAGGCCTCAGGCCGCGTTACAGTAGCGACCAGTGAGGCCTCAGGACGCGTTACAGTAGCGACCAGTAAGGCCTCAGGCCGCGTTACAGTAGCGACCAGTGAGGCCTGAGACCACGGTGTAGTAGCGACAAGTAAGGCCTTAGGCCCATTATGCTCTGAGAGGGTCAGTTACGGGTCCCACTTCAGCGCGCACCTGCTGCACCAGCTCCAGCTGCGGGAACAGGTCGAGGAGCTGGAGTTCTACTGCATGGACGGTAAGTGTCTGTGAGGCCTTAGGCCACAGTGTAGCGACTAGTGAGGCCTTAGACCACGGTGGAGTAGCGACTATTGAGGTCTCAGGTCGCGGTGGAGAAGCTACCAGTAAGGCCTCAGGCCGCGTTACAGTAGCGACCAGTGAGGCCTCAGGCCGCGTTGCAGTAGCGACAAGTAAGGCTTTAGGCTGCGTTACAGTAGGGACAAGTAAGGCCTCAGGCCGCGTTACAGTAGCGACCAGTGAGGCCTCAGGCCGCGTTACAGTAGCGACCAGTGAGGCCTCAGGCCGCGTTGCAGTAGCAACCAGTGAGGCTTTAGGCCCATTATGCTCCGAGAGGGTCAGCTACGGGTCACACTTCAGCGCTCACCTGCTGCACCAGCATCAGCTGAGGGAACAGGTCGAGGAGCTGGAGTTCTACTGCATGGATGGTTAGTGTCTTTGAGGCCTCAGGCCAAGTTGATGTAGCGACCGGTGAGGCCTTAGGCCATAGTGGGTGGTCTTAGCCCTTACTGGTCGCTTCTCCACTTGGACATGGAGAAGCGCCCAGTAAGGTCCCAGGCCGCGTTGCAGTAGCGACAAGTAAGGCTTTAGGCTGCGTTACAGTAGCGACAAGTAAGGCCTCAGGCCGCGTTACAGTAGCGACCAGTGAGGCCTCAGGCCGCGTTACAGTAGCGACCAGTGAGGCCTCAGGCCGCGTTGCAGTAGCAACCAGTGAGGCTTTAGGCCCATTATGCTCCGAGAGGGTCAGCTACGGGTCCCACTGCAGCGCGCACCTGCTGCACCAGCACCAGCTGCGGGAACAGGTCGACGAGCTGGAGTTCTACTGCATGGATGGTCAGTAACTGTGAGGCCACAGGCCACAGTGGCGTTCTACTGAGCCGTAGCTAAATACCACAGGCCGATGACGGGCAGCAGTGTCACTGGAGTGAGGAACTACGCAACTGCGATGGCCAACCTGGCTGCCCAGCGTTGGTGTCAGTGACAATAGGCTGTTCATGATCATCATGACCCATCCCTTGTGCTACAAGCGATAAGACCGCCTAAGTTGTATTGTTTTGTTTGTGATATATTTTCCTGTAATGTCTGTTAGAGATGGGCGTTGAATCAACGAACGGTTTAAATGGACGGTCTACGTTCAATGGACGCTTCGACGGTCTACAGCTGATTCGTGAACCAGTCGAATTCTTAGACGGCTAAACTGAGAGTCCACAGCGTTCTTATCTACTCACAACGCGACAACGACGCGTGTAACATAGCCGGTTAATAATGTAAGCAAGCCCATGCGTTCGTACACAAACAAACGAATTTGAACTTTAAGTACAAAGACATAAGAAATAGAACGCCGACCTACTGTAGGTGGGCGTAAGACAGAGACAACTGAACACGGAACGTGTGCAGGAGAGAAAAAAACAAAAAAAAACATAAAAAGTAAAAAAAAATAATTAAAACTTGTTGATAACAGTAACAGTTGATCCACACAGTCACCGTAGCTACGTCGCGTGTTCGTAGAATCTATACTTATAATAAATCTGTAGAGAGGTCAATTCTGTACATTAAATATTTTTTGATCGATACTGATGCCAAAAATGCAATCAGTAAAATTTTTGTCTGTCTGTCTGTCTGTCTGTCTGTCTGTCTGTCTGTATGTTCGTTATAGAAACAAAAACTACAGAACGGATTTTAACGAAACTTGGCACAATAATTTTTTATACTCCTGGGCAGGTTATAGTATACTTTTCATCACGCTACAATCAATAGGAGCAGGGCAGTGACGGGAAGTGTTGGGAAAACGGGAGACATTTTTGACTGTATGTTTCAATACGCATCACGCAAAAACTACTGCATGGAATTAAATGCGGTTTTCACCAATGTACCTTTTGCTACAGGTCTAACTTAAAATTTAGGAAGAACTATTTTATGGAAGTCCGTTGCTTTTGAAAGCCGATTTCCACGCGTGCGACGCCGCTGGCACAGCTAGTCGTTTAATAAACGATTAAACGTCTGCCGTTATTGCATAGACCAGTTGACGAAATCAACTAGTTGATCGACTAGTCGATGGACGGTAATGAACGGTCTAATTTCGTTCACGAAAAATACGTCGACGACCCATCTCTAATGTCTGTGTTTGTGCAATAAAGAGTATTAGTAGTACTATCTATTGACGTTTTAATGAATTTAGAATAGAATAGAATAGAAAACCTTTATTTGGACACAAAACACAAACAAAACAGAGAAAAAATATACACGTTTGGCAAGTAAACAAAATACAGCTGTTGGCTATTAGAAAAGAAAAATGCGCCTCTGCGTAATGCGACCAAAAAGGCGTCCACTCAGCTATTGTTACAGCAAACCTTTGCTGTAACGCTGGCTTTCAGTGGAAACCATTTTAAAGTCATTTATTATATTGATACGTTTCACTGCAGATTTCATGCTTTTCAAGAGTGCTATCCAAGAAGAGACCAAATACAGGTTCCGGAAGACCACAGCCAGCAAACAGACCATAGAGGGCGTCCGCTCGCACTACATGTGCAGCCAGTCCGGCGTCTACGTGTACCAGGTCAGACCATAGAGCAAATCATCATCATCAGCCTATATCAGTCCACTGCTGGACGTAGGCCCCTCCCAATGTTCGCCACTTTGATCGACCCTGGGCTTCTCGCGTCATAAAAAATGTACATGAACACAAATGTTTGTACTGTGCGGGAATCGAACCCACGACCGTTGGCTCAGAGGGCAGAGGGCACTACCAAATGAGCCATCGAGCCAGTCATAGACTCTGCATTTCTTTTATTTTTGAACTAGCAGTGCTCGCGACTTCGTCCGCGTGGAATAGTTATTTTTTCCCCGTTTTTTTTTTTACATTTTCCATTATTTCTTCGCTCCTTATAGTTACAGCGTGATGTTATATAGCCTATAGCCTTCCTCGATGAATTGTCTATTCAACACAAAAACAATTTTTCAATTCGGACCAGTAGTTCCTGAGATTAGCGCGTTCAAACAAACAAACAAACAAACTCTTCAGCTTTATAATATTAGTTAAGGTAAGCTAAAAGACGGACCAATTACAATTTTTAGCCATAATAGCCTATTGAGCCGCCGAGCCAGTCTCTCTTTCTCTCCCTGCAGGGTAAAGGCAAGCGTCCTGCGCCCGAGCGTCAGATCTACAAAACTGGCAAGGCGTGCCCCGCGCACATGATCGTCACCGAGACCATGGACCGCGTGCTGGTCACCTTCTACAAGACGCACGTCGGCCACGGCCGTGAGTACTGCTATGTAGCATACACGAACATACAGACAGACACACAAGAGAGGTAGGGCATAGCGAATCTTCGCTCGAATTGAGCCGCCCGTCCGGGGAAGGACCTCCACCCTATAGAATACCGCAGTCAAATGACCTCTGGGTCGTGTTTCTGCCGGTGAGTAGGGTTTCCGGAGCTCGTGGGGGGTTAGGGTTGGGCCGGCATGGCGGTGGCAACTGACAGGTAACTGACCAGTTACTTGCCCGTTGTCACAGCGACTTGGGCTTCTCTTTCGCTTTCCATCAGGTGTAGGGAAGCCATTATGTCGAGCCACTATAAAAAAAAAAAAGACACACACAACTATGTGGTGTGGTATAAGTACCTATATTTAATTGTGTAGTATAATAAGGTATATATAATAAACTGTACTCATTATTCATTGTCATTAAATCATGTAACTTCAAGTGATCACAGTGTTTCCTTTTACTGTCCGTCCAACCTTACAACTACACGCACTGTCAAACATCTACAGTGACATCTGACAGTGACATCTGACAGTGACATCCGACAGTGACATCTGTCAGTGACATCTGACAGTGACATCTGACAGTGACATCTGTCGTCTCGTTCCTACACTTCACGCAGGGTGCGGGGTGGGAGGGCAGTCTGCGACTGTGCGTCCCACCGCCGACGAGTAAGAAGTGTTAGTGTGAGGATAGCGAGCCGATATATAAACTAAACAGATCGTTCATTATTTTATTGTTCATGATTTAGATTTTAGATTAGTGTCTACTACAAGTACCTACCCTTAGCTTGGTCCTGCACTGGGTGTGTCGCACCCCGCTAGTGATCTGAACATTGTGCTGGTCACCATCTACAAGACGCACGTCGGCCACGGCCGTGAGTACCCTTCGTCATCATCATCATCATCATCAGCCTATTGCAGTCCACTGCTGGACATAGGCCTCTCCGGTTGTTTGCCACTTTGGGCTTTTGGAGATATATATGTCACCGGAAAATAGCAAGAATCGTATGTTGATCAATTTCCTAGGTAGTTGATTCATCATCATCATCATCAACCTATTGCAGTCCACTGCTGGACATATGCCTCTCCAGTAGTTCGCCACCTAGGGCAAACTTCTGAAGGATACACCAACAATCGCCACGCTGGCAGGCGGGTTGGCAATCGCAGGGCGCAGCTTCTCGCTCCGGTGACGCTGCTGCCCGTCAACGGGCTGTGGTATTTGGCTACGCCTTCAATTGTGGTGGTTATACCGCCACACGTCGGTTGCCAGCGCCTCGTTTGTTTGCTATTTAAAGAAGATCAAATCAATATTCTGTGGTATTTTGTTAAACATCACTTTGTCCAATAAATGAGTTACCAGTTTTTTTGGCTCTTGCACTGGGTGTGTCGCACCCCGCTAGCGATTTGTACATTGTGCTGGTCACCTTCTACAAGACGCACGTCGGCCACGGCCGTGAATACTGTAGCATACACGAACAGACAGACACACACAACTACACGCACTGTCAAACATCTACAGTGTCATCTGACGGTGACATCTGACAGTGACGCTCTTTTTAGATGTCAAGTGTTGGCTGTTGTCTTGCCATAGGTTAGGCTTTGGGTCATAGGTTAAGTATTAAATAACATACAATAGATATAAGTTTTTTGTAATAGAATAAGCACTATGTACTTTCAAACACTGGGTTGATTGCATATTGTCACCTTTTTTAACACCTGCATATCTCTTGGAGATAAGGACGCATTTGCTCTGAACTTTAAAGAAGCATCTGTATTTTCTTGTTATTAGATAAGTAGTGAAGGTATTGTACGATTAAGATTAAAATGTAAGTCAAGTATACATGCATAAGTACCACGAGAGCTGCTACCGACAAACTGTTACAACAGTTTGGCAGATATCCAAATTGTATTAGCGTGTATATCTTAAATAAAAAATAAAAAAATATCTCAGACGCAGACACTATCGCACAAAAAGTGTGCCGTCCGCGCTGCACCTAAAACGTTTTACTATTCTAATCTGAACAATATCATCTCTCCAGCATGTCCGTACTTCGAGCCTCGCGAGCCCAAGAAGCCTCGTCCGTCTCCGCCCCCCTCCCCCCCAAACACCGCGGGGGCGGACGGCTCGGTCTCGGACGCGGGGGCGTCTGCCCCCGGGGGCGGAGCCTCGCTGTGGGTGTGCGAGGCGTGCGGTCTCGGCTTCTCGCGCGAGGACCAGTTCCGTGCGCACGCGCACAGACATGTAGCGAGGTTGCCCTGCCACTACTGCCCCAGGGTAAGTGCCACTGTGATACCCCATCTAGGTCCTGAAGTCATCACTTTGTAGGAACAGACTTGTCCATACGAAAAGTGTAAGTACTTCCGCCGTATACATAGCGAGTCGTGATGAAAATTTCGTATGCGCGTTGTAGGTCGTCCATAGAGCGACTTCATTTTGTATGGAGATTGTGTGTCGTGGAAAGTACATCGCCATCTGTTGTTAGCAGGCGGAACTAGTGCTTGTTTACGGTAGCGATTTGGAGATAGTTGTAGCGGTGTGGAGATAGGTGTCGCTACAACTTCAATATCAACAGTGTCTTGTAGAAGGTTACCTACTACTGTGTCTCCCTAACTAGGTGCTGAACTCCTTACATCATCGCTTCAACATTGTCAACTAGTGCTTGTCAATATCTCCCGATGTCCCGGATTCCGTCCAAAACTCCCGATTTTTTCTAGCTCCCATTTTGTATAAATATGACCAAACGGAGCAAAATCTCATCAAAAATCAAACGATTTTCTTAGACGGATGACCTTTTTTTATTTTTAGCTCTCCAAGCAACTGAATGCGAAAAAAATTAGTTAGTCTATCATCATTCTAAGGCAAAAAGAACATTTTTTTCACAAGTATTGTCATACATCTCCCGTTATTTGATTAAACACCCCCCGAAAAGTCAATTTTGATCTGGCAACCCTGGTCAACTGTCAACAACCATATAAGTTTGCGTCAGTGTTCTGTAGATACCTACGTCCACTGTTACGAGTAAAATAAGTATGTAACAAACTTTATCAGTTGTCAAGGTACAAGCTTGGGCTAAGCATGTCTCAGCGTTATTTATTTAAAAAAAAAAACGAAATGCAAGAAACATTTTAATATTTCCTCAATTAAGAACTTCACAATTAAATCGTCACAGCAGCATAGTTTTATATTACGCACCAGTGACACTTGTATTCAATGCAAATAATTCCATTCTTTCATTCTAAGTAAAAGCAAAGCAACTTAAGATGAAGTGCAAAGCAGCAACTAAAGATAAATACGAGTAGGTAACAAATAAAAATGCGAGCGTCTACAAGCATTTGAGAGAATCGCGGAGGCGGAGGATTCTTAAAGTAATATGCATCATATCAAATGACGTAAATCTTGTGCATTACTTAGTGAGGTTTGCACCGGTAACTCGATGTTGGAGACGTATTCTGGTGTGATATTAATGCCTTTTGAATGAGAGAGTCGTGAAATATTGCGTAAAAGATGATCAAAAAGATATGAACAGTGTATCAACAGTTTATAGTAATTCTAATCAATTATTCGTAACTAAAATAGTATGACAGCATGGATTTACCTATTAATACGCCGCTGCCGGATACTTTTAAAGAAAAATTATAAACTAAAGTTGGCTTTTACCCATTCAACGACTATGCTAAAATGACGTTCAGTCAAGACGTTGAACGTTTCAATCAATAACTTGACGAGTTGTCCTTTAGGCATTCAATTGAATGTCGTCATTCAATGAACGCGCTAGCCATTCAATTGAATAGGAGATTCAACCAGATGACTGCGAAATATCTACTGAGTTTGAAGAAAACAACATTTGGATTTCGTAACGTGATACAAAGCGAAATAAACGATCCCGTAAGATGGATTATACCTTTGTTACGTGCACACTCGAACACGAGTCGAAGTCGTGGGCAATTGTTAGGAACGTTTGACACTTTCACACTGCATTAGAACATGCGAGATTAAATCTGACACCTAACATAAAATACTCCTACGTACGGCTGCTATGGGGATGTAAGGGAGCGATCTATCATCTTTTTGCTCCAAGTCACACTCACACTCACATGGTGCAACCTGCTGAATAACAAACGAGGCTGGCAACCGGCTAGTGGCGGTATAACCATTACGATTGAAGGCGCAACTTAATACCACAGCCCGATGACGGGCAGCAGCGTCACCGGAGCGAGTAGCTACGCCCCGCGATCGCCAACCCGCCTGCCCAGGGTGGCAGTTACGAGTATAGCCTCCAGGTGTTTGCTCAAAGTCGCCAACAACTGGAGAGAACTATGTCCAGCAGTGGACTGCGATATGCTGATGATAAAGATGATTATATAGTAGGTAATGATATTTGGATCGCCATTTTATGCGAACGTGGCTGATACACTTCCGTATGATTCCTGTTTTAGATTTATGTGTATATTCACTTCAGAATTACGATTGTCCATAAAGTAATCCATTTTCACTAAAAGCTTAACATTTTCATTAAAGTACCTAACAAACATTAAACCCTGAATACGGATGCAAGATTGAAATGCAGATATTAGCAAACTCAGACGCGGAGACATGTCTGAAGCCAGTGTTTTTGTGAACTGTGCACAATATTCTATTGCCTCCGATCATACATGAAACTGGAGAAGACAAACCATGAAAAAGAAAACAAAAAATAACCTTTTGACATTTTAAACCATAGTATTTTTAAGAGGACCACAGCTTTGATTACCTGGCTTGTCTTTTTTGTAGGTATTGCTATGTAAAATCTAGTAAATAAACAATAGAGATTGATGCGTCTGCGGATCCGCATCGCACTATATGCTGGATTCAGCATGTTTAAAAAGGCGCTGGATCGCTGTATACTGGATCCAGCTGGATTGCTGTATGCTGGATCCAGCTGGAGGATTGCTGTATGCTGGATCCAGCAATTGCAATCCCTACTTGATACCTAAAGAGATATTTGTTGTACAATTTTAGCTTTACTACCATATACCTACCGGGTAAATAAAGTTACATTTTAGACAACATTTACCTATTTCTACATTCATCCAATCTCAAAGTAATAGCGGTCGTAAATACAGTTAAATACAATGGTAATATCCAGACACTGAACAAAATATAAAATAGTCATCGCATAATCGCATTTATGCAATGAAATCAAGACCCGATTTAAAATACTATCATAGATATCTATGTACGGAAGTGTATATAGTATGGTATAGGTAGATCAATACTTTTATGGTACACTAAAAATTAACTTGGTACTACCTACGTCAAGTATAAAATTTATGCGGTCTTATCACTACCTACAAGGCATCAAATTATAATGTCTTTACACAATTTCAACATAATATGTATTTCATTAAAATATTATCATCTTCTCTAGACATTTTATTCTCAAACGACAAATACCTTGACACGCTTATTTCTATATCTTCCCAAGTTACTGCACATTTCAACTGAAAACTGCAATGTTAAATTACTAAGTAGAATGTCTGAGGGAGTTTATACGACAAGAACAGTTATTGTAATCTTCACAACCATTTCAAGTAATAATTTAGACTTTTTTGATATAAAAATCGTGACTTACAACCGGTACTCGGAGAATAACTCGCATTTACTAACTAAACTGACAGGTAACTGATCAGTTACTTGCCAGTTGTCACAGCAATATGGGCTTCTCTTTCGCTTTCTATCAGGCGTAGGGAAGCCTGTCAGAATGTCGAGCTACTATAAAAAAATCTGAGACATACATTGCTCGGATTCCAAAGTAAGCAGCTTGAGCACTTCTTGTGTTATGGGTATCAGAACAACGAAGATTTAGATATTATATCACAAATATGTACTTAAATACACGGAGCAATTTTTTATGTTTTTTCATTTTGTAAATTATTGTAATTTAATATGTATTCGGTATTTATATTTGTAAAGCGATCCGCGTTTCGGTGTTTTGGTCTTATTATATATGACGATTTACTGTCGAATCGACAAGAAGAAGAAGAATATGTATGTACCTTAATCTAGGATGTGTGGTACCAAATAAACCGATTTTCTTTCTTTCTCAATCACATTTACGTTTGTACCAGATGAAAATCGAACCCACGACACTTGGTTCCGAGGGTAGGGGTACTACCAATTGAACCACAGAGCAAGTCAAAGTGCTCATTACCACAGGACTATAAACTTCAAATCTCAAACGTCAACGTTCCCATCCTGTATGAAATTGACTATCAGGCCCGCCGCAAGCGGGCGTGCAAGGCGTGCAATGCACGCGGGCGGCGCATTCAGGGGGCGGCAAATCAGACAATCATCGACTAAAATTCAGACATTGTCATCTCACAATACTAAAAATTATCCTTATAAAAATAATATGATGACCGGTGCCCAAATATTTCTTTTATATCGTAGCATTACATAGCGCCATCTATTGAAATTTATGAGAACAAAGTTAATCCGTATCGTGCTCTATGCGAAATAGGGAAATCCCACAGATATCAGGGGAAATCCCCTTAAAACTATATTCTCATTTCTTTGTTTTTATTTATTTAACACAAATGCGAAAGTGATGTGAGTGAACAACAAACTTCAATTATTTTGTTATAGCCCTAATGTGAGATCCGGACACGGTCCAGGTTACTTAAAATTAATAATATTCTGTATATTTTTGTACATAGTTTTTCACTGTACAGCATTTTTTTTCACATTTTTATAAACACCTAGGTTTTGTGGTTAGATAGGGGCGGCACGATAGGAATTGCACACCGGCGTTCAAACCGCTAGCGGCGGGCCTGTTGACTATAACAGCAGTTTACACATGAATTACAACGTCCCATGTAACTTATTTCTCCCCCATTAATGGCCTATAATTCCCATTAGCCTGATTCAGTGCCGATATTGATCACGCCAAGCAAAGTGGACGTCCTCTGTTACGTCTGGTGGAGAAGTATCCAGTCATCGAGAACAAGAGAACGGACGGTACAACTGCGCGGGAAAAGCAGGAGGCTTGGCGAGGCGAGCTCTAGCTGAGGAATATAATTCGTTGACGAACTATTTCTTGACAGGCTCGGTGGCTCATTTGGTAGTGACCTCTGCCCTCTGAGCCAAGGGTCGTGGGTTCGATTCCCGCACAGTACAAACATTTGTGTTCATGAACATGTCTGTTTGTATTGGTCTGGGTGTTTTCTATGTATAATAAGTATTTAAATACAAAAAAAAATGTATCTAAGTAAGTTTATCAGTTGTTTAGTACCCATAGTACAAGCTTCGGCTTAGTTTGGGGCTAGGTGGCACTGTGTGGCCCAGCGTGGCATGTCTTGGGTTATTTATTTATTCCCCCAGGACTGCAGACAATTTGCTGGCCTGTTATTACCAAAAAATTAGGGTATTGCTGCCCGTTGCTATTTTTCTGGTTTGTTCTGCTAATCGATATTTTTTTTTTTATCAGGATTTCGAAGATATCGACGCTTGGACACACCACGTGAGGTCAGACCACAACATGGCGAGCCTGTTTTAATAAATATAATTAATTAACCTAGCTATAAAAACGAGGAGGACAAATTATATTTTACACAATAAGGTGGTTTTATTTTTAAGCGTTGAATGAAGTGTTTAATTAATAGTTGTTGGAAATAAATGTTTGTTACAAATTATTTGTTTTAATAGGCTTGTTGCCTTAAAAATGCAATTGGTCTGTCTTTTAGCTTAAAAGACGTATCTTTATATTTGTAAATTAGACTAAAAATTACAAAGTTACAGCCCCGTTGAAATTACGCATGACGTCACTCGGTGTGGCATTTTTACGTAACCGAGTGACATCAAAGACCCCCACTCCTAACTTTTGATGCCTTGTATCTTTGCTATTTTTTATTTTAACGAAAAAAGGAAATATACGTGTCCAATACCTTTTTATGATCTAAAATACGGACTAAAATGCATACTTATAATAATTCTGTAGAGAGGTCCCAACACTACTTAAACTAGCCGTGTTTGGGTCGTGGTCGTGGCGTGTGGTGAGCGTTTTTGTCGAAAACTCTTGGCGTGGAAAGGGTTATAGACCAGAAGAGAACTGCAATAGGCTGATGATGTTATAAAAAAGTTTGATGCCTTTATATGAGATTCTCAACCTAAATTTTATATTGTCCCGGTATCCTGAAGAACTATAATATGGCCAGTGGCCACCTAAAATACGGTCACATCGAGGAACAATGACAAAGCATGGAAGCCGGGCTAAAATAACAACATAACTCAATATATTTGGTTCACTCTGACTTATGGATGCTGCTGATATATTAGAGAAGGACAGGCATAGAAAAGACGTTTCGAAATTTCGAAGGTTGTCAGTAGTTTCGTTTCAGGCCAGTTTGTTAGTATTTTATGGAGACAATAATAAGAACTCTGACTCTGCGATACAAGCTAAGCTCAAATTCAAATTCAAATTTTCTTTATTTGCGAAACATGGGTTTACAATGGTATTGCATAAGTTACTATAAAATGAGTATCTCCACATTCAGCCTTTCGGCATGCAAATACAACAAACACCAAATATTCGAATAGTTAGGAATATTACTTAGTAAATTATGTGATACAATAATTTTATGTCAAAAATGTTAATAAAATAGTTATATATGTCAAAATTTAAATTATTTTAAATTAGTATTAATAAATCAATTTTATTGTCAACAACATGCAATTATCAAAAACTCAAGCATTTGTCAGAAAAGTATTCGTTGACGGAGTAGTAACCCTTTTGTAAAAGAAACGTTTTTAATTTATACTTGTATATATTAATGTCAGTTATTCCGAGAATAGATTCTGGCAAATGATTGTATATACGTGGTGCCATACATAGTATACTCTTATTTAATTGCATTGTTTTATTTGACGGTATACAAATTTTTGATTGATGCCTTCTACTTATCAATGGACAAAATTTATCTAAATTGGCTTTCACAAACATAGCGGTTTCAAAGATATAAACACATGCTAGAGTTAATATATTCAATTTAGTGAAGAAAGGCCTACAGCTGTCTGTCTTCTTAATTTTACACATCGCTCGTATGCATTTCTTTTGTGCTATGAATACAGATTCTTTGTTGGTTGAGTTGCCCCAGAACATAACACCATACTTTAAAAGCGGCGCTACATATCCATGGTACGCAGTCAGGACCACAGATGTGCTAACTATTTTCTCCAACATGTACAGTGCATAAGAATATTGGTTTATTTTTGAACAAAGACTATCAATGTGTTCCTTCCAGTTTAGATTACTATCCATATTCATTCCTAAGAATCTCGTCAAGTTTACTTGTTTAATATTATGATCTAAATAATTAATGTCAATGTTATCTATTCTGTCAACCCTATTTCTAAATGTCATTACGTTTGTTTTGTCCAAATTTATTTTCAAATTGTTCAATGTCAACCAGTTTATAATATTCGATAATGTATTGTTTATGTCATGTTCTATAATGTCTTTGTTAATTCCAGTAAACACCACAGTACTAAGCTTAGTGCAGAGTTCGTTAGTTTTAAGCTTTTTGTAATGTTTTTTTGGCAAATAAAGGATTTATTTATTTAAACAAATAGCGTCGTTTTGTTTCACTCACACTTGTGTAAAATGAATTGACAATATGAATAAGATGTGTAACTCAGTTTTTATTTTAGCCCGGGTTCCATGCATAGGCATTGTTCCTAGGGTCACATATACAGACAGACAAGGATCTTTTGGCATGAGGGTGGAATTGACCTAAGGGCGTAAGCGCGAATTAAAAACTGTCAAAAATTGATGTTTTTACCGCGTACCTATAGTCACGTGAAAATCATTCTTGTCTGTCCGTAGTGAAAGTGGTCATTACTTCTGAAAATAATAACACATAATTTGTCCATTTCATTATTTATTTCATTACAAACGCTATAACTATTTATTAAGTAAACGAACAAAATTACACATAAAATACAGAATATAATATCACATTTTAAAACCTTGATAATAATAAGTCATTAAATTTTTGCCCTAAAACATCAAAACATTATTTACAATATTTTTAGCTTCAGATCATAACATTGTTATCAAATAAAAATTAGAGTACGCAAATTTTATCACTTTCTAAGTAATTTTAAAAAATATATTTATTTATAATAATGTCTTGATCTGAAAACGTTTAAAAGAACCATGACGAAATTAATTTCAGTAACATTTTAAAGTACAATCTCACGAAAGTTTTTTTTTTATTTTAACAACATTTTTATTTACAAACAAATATTTATTGCTCAATACCTAAACCCTAACCTAACATTTTTTTTTGCATTTTTAACCTGATATAAAAAGTTAAGTTTCGTCGATGTGCAGTGTTAATAGATTTAATAACTAGAATATAGAGACGCGTTTCTAGCTAGAACTAAAAATACACTTGGCTATGATTTATCCATTTTTTTAAAAATCTGTCAAAACCTCAGGGGCCCTACTACAGAAAACGAAAACGATCGTTCGTTGAACGGATCGCGTATTTTTGCCGTGATCCGTTCAACGAACGAACGTTTTCGTTTTCTGTAGTAGGGCCCCAGTTGGTCATCACCGTCCTGGTCTACAAGACAGTCTCTCCCCTGCAAGAATGGCTGGGCAAATGAGATTTCCCCATTTAAATATAGTGCATTTTATTTAAATTAATTTTCTACTACTTATTCCTCACTCTATTTATTTTGCCTCATTGTAATTTCAAAACATCAATTAAATTCAGCTACATACAAAAAAAATACAAGTTTTCTAAAACAATACGACTAGTTTTGAAAACTCGAGTAATTCAATTTGACTAGTCATTAGAAACAAGTGGCTGTGATGTAGGTACACACGACCACACATCACTTTAACCTAATATGTCAGAATATCTATGCATAATGCAGTCAACAATATGTAATTAGGAGAAAAACTGCATATCTTCTACTTGAAGGTTGTCTGGAAGAGATCGCTTAAAGACCTGTGGAGTTGTACTAGTTTAATCTATCTATCTGACAATGGGGCACCGATTTATGATGCAGGTTCCCAAAAATTCGCACTAACTTTGCCCCCAGCTCCTCTATGATCTAGACTTCTAGAGGAAACCTATGTGTGATAATTAAAAATCCGATATTATACAAAGTGAAGAAGAGGTGAGGTTAGCATTTAATAATGACGACATCGCATTGATAATCACATTTCTTAGAGGACCTATCACTATATAGGACTAGTGTCATATAAATGTACTTATTTGGTCACATGTGAATACAATTATTTAATTATCCATAATTACTAATAACATTAAAATTTATTAACAATTTTTACTATGGAAGCAAAATGTGCGCGATTGTACCTAACTATAGTTAATTTTTATCACCAAAATCTATTTTAATTATCCCTAGGGATACTGTGGGAACATCTCTTTATCATCCCTTGAAGAGAGACCACAGACGTAATATATCAAGTATTTAACAACTCATATCACCTGTTTCTAGCAAATAAACCTTCATTTCATTTCAAGTTTAAAAAAGATGTGAATCTCTTTCGGTTGCCTACCCACAGAGTGAATATGTCACCGCGAAATTGTAAATACCGTAAGATTATAATCTATCCAGCGAGATTGCAGATTGTGAATTGAAAGTACTGATTTAACGTATTATTTCTCGATAGATTGTAATCGCTCGAAGTGAAATAGGCCTGTTTCCATAAAAAATGTAATTAGTCCGTCTTTTAGATTGTTCAAAAATAAAACACACGTATTTTTCATTTGTAAATTAGACCAAAAATGATTAAGATATAGCCCGTTAAAATTACGCGTGACGTCACATAGTGGGAGTTTTTTCGCCACTAAGTAACGAAAGACCCCCACTCCTAAATTTTGATGTCTTGTATCTTTGTTATTTTTTGTTTAAATGAAAAAAGGAAAAATACGTGTCTAATATATTTCTATAATCTAAAATACGGACTAAATTTAATGTAATTATTTTGACCCTGGAAACATCCCCATTCCCAAAAGCTCCCAAAATCTGACGTCACGCGTAATTTCAATGGGCTATGGCCCGTATTCACAAACGATACTTATCTAAGGAGACCAGCAACGCTAAGGCCCGTATTCACAAACGATACTTATCTAAGGAGACCAGCAACGCTAAGTTAAGGGAGGCATTTATCAGTGCGTTGAACATGGCGAGCCTTTCAATTCATAAACAATACTTAAGCGGCACTTGAATAAGGAAACGCACAGCGTAAAATAGAGCCCCGTGATTGGTTCATTTGTTGTTGCACACTTCACTTCCTTGACTGACATTTGACATTTCATTTTATAGAACCTCAATCGGGCTCAACAAAGAACAAAATAGTGTCGGAAAAGTGAGAATTGGTTTTAGTTTGTGTTTTGTGGTGATTTTGCAGTAATTGTTGCGTCGATTTGTGGTCATAATGAATAAGGATATAATTACGCCAAACTCAACTATCAGGTTAGATGAATTCACTAATTAACATTAATTATGAAAACATTGTGTAGTAAATAGTTTTAAAAATGCGTATACTTATATTGCAGTTCCATGAAGCTGCCATGAGTTAAAGAAGAAGGCTTGGAAGGATCTCGCAGTGGCCTACAACTCGCAATCATGTGTCACAATGGCCCGCTTATCAGTTAAAAAGATGCTGGGAGAATATTAAAACCCTGAGGAAAAAAGAGCTTTCCCAAGAATCCCTCAGCATGAAACGTACTGGTTGAGGACCCCCAGAAGGCTTCACGGTGGATAATGTTGTATACATACAATTTGCCCATTCATAAATGTAATTGTAATTGACTCCAATTGGTACTAGAGAAAGAGTATGCCCAAAGTTTTATTTTTTACATTTTACACTTTAAATTTACTAAAATAAAAACAAATAGGAGATAATGTTTCTAATTAATATATAAAATATATACTTATGTTTTATTTTGTAGATGATATGAAAGAAATCAATGAGAATGAGGTCCATTTACAACTAATATTTAAGAAACATTTCAAACCATTATGGGTATATTCTCCAGATGTTTCCCCTAAGTCGCGACCAACTGGACAGGCCTATGTCCAGCAGTGGACTGCTATAGGCTGAAGATGATGATTTCAAATCATAAACTAGTAAGTAATATTTAAAATCTTACATTTAATTCAACTTGTCTTTAATATGTATTGAAATATTATTGTACATGTATGTATAATGGTGTTATGTATAATTTATTTAAGTGAATATTTATTGTATTATATATGTTTATAGAATTATGATATTAGGTACTTGGTATATTTATGTATTTGTCTAGATGAGATCGCTATAAGGATAAGACCACCCAAAGTGTACTTTGGTTTGTCCGTAATGTATTTTCATGTAATGTCTGTGTTTTAGTGCAATAAAGAGTTTCTATCTATCTATCTATCTTGTTCATACTGTGGCTGTGTGTACCTTCTACAAAATACATTATTGAGAGATTTTTAAGATTATAAATATTTGCTTTCAGGTAGTTTTGAGTGAGAATAAAATGCAACACAACAAATATGAAACATGACCAGGAGGTGCACCAGTTGAGAATGCAAAGAGAGAAGGTTTTGATTGCAAGACAATATAATTTATTAGAATATGAAGATATGATACATAATTTACAATTTGAAAAAGTGTTCTTGAAATTGAATTGTTAAAGATAGGTACAAACTGGAAAATAAAAACATTTACCTAATAATATTTTTTGTTTTATTGAATACTAGCTGTGCCCGCGGCTTCGCCCGCGTTGCCCCTCATTTAGGGAAGTAGGGGGTTAGAAAGGGGCAAAAAGTAGCCTATGTTACTCTCCATTCCTTCAACTATCTCCACTTAAAAAAATCACGTCAATTCGTCGCTCCGCTCCGTTTTGCCGTGAAAGAAAGACAAACATACCGACAGACAGACACACTTTCCCATTTATAATATTAGTATGGATATTTGAAACTAACTGAAAATATATTTCATGTACAGAATTACATTTAATTAATTAATTCTCTACAGATTTATTGTAAGTTTACATAAACTCAAACCTACTTGCAATAATACCTAATCAAAAGGATCTTTAAAATCCCGTAGGTATCACTTTTCTTATGTTTATTCTGCTTGCTCATTGATATAATTATCAAACTCTTCTTCATAATATTATCCATCGTTAGAACAAAAACAACCTCAATTTAGCAAAACCAAAACTTTTACGTACCTAATCTGTGCAGAAACTGACCCTATGCGTTGCGTAAAATAGGTCGCTAGCTATTTTACCAATGCGTTCATTTTAAGAGACGCACAGGGCCGACCGCCCCTCAAGTGTCGTTTATGAATAGGTTTTAGGGTACCTGTGCGTCCGCGCGCACTGTGAGACCTCACAGTATCGTTTGTGAATACGGGTGTAAGTTAAGGGAGGCATTTATCAGTGCGTTGAACATGGCGAGCCTTTCAATTCATAAACAATACTTAAGCGGCACTTGAATAAGCAAACGCACAGCGTAAAATAGAGCCCCGTGATTGGTTCATTTGTTGTTGCACACTTCACTTCCTTGACTGACATTTGACATTTCATTTTTTATAACCTCAATCGGGCTCAACAAAATAGTGTCGGAAAAGTGAGAATTGGTTTTAGTTTGTGTTTTGTGGTGATTTTGCAGTAATTGTTGCGTCGATTTGTGGTCATAATGAATAAGGATATAATTACGCCAAACTCAACTATCAGGTTAGATGAATTCAATAATTAACATTCATTATGAAAACA
This sequence comes from Conogethes punctiferalis, assembly GCA_031163375.1. Classification (NCBI taxonomy): domain Eukaryota; kingdom Metazoa; phylum Arthropoda; class Insecta; order Lepidoptera; family Crambidae; genus Conogethes; species Conogethes punctiferalis. The sequence continues at coordinate 2,244,783 of CM062105.1, read as the reverse complement.
TTGTGTAGTAAATAGTTTTAAAAATGCGTATACTTATATTACAGTTCCATGAAGCTGCCATGAGTTAAAGAAGAAGGCTTGGAAGGATCTCGCAGTGGCCTACAACTCGCAATCATGTGTCACAATGGCCCGCTTATCAGTTAAAAAGATGCTGGGAGAATATTAAAACCCTGAGGAAAAAAGAGCTTTCCCAAGAATCCCTCAGCATGAAACGTACTGGTTGAGGACCCCCAGAAGGCTTCACGGTGGATAATGTTGTATACATACAATTTGTCCATTCATAAATGTAACCAATTGGTACTAGAGAAAGAGTATGCCCAAAGTTTTATTTTTTACATTTTACACTTTAAATTTACTAAAATAAAAACAAATAGGAGATAATGTTTCTAATTAATATATAAAATATATACTTATGTTTTATTTTGTAGATGATATGAAAGAAATCAATGAGAATGAGGTCCATTTACAACTAATATTTAAGAAACATTTCAAACCATTATGGGTATATTCTCCAGATGTTTTTCCTAAGTCGCGACCAACTGGACAGGCCTATGTCCAGCAGTGGACTGCTATAGGCTGAAGATGATGATTTCAAATCATGCACTAGTAAGTAATATTTAAAATCTTACATTTAATTTAACTTGTCTATAATATGTATTGAAATATTATTGTACATGTATGTATAATGGTGTTATGTATAATTTATTTAAGTGAATATTTATTGTATTATATATGTTTATAGAATTATGATATTAGTTACTTGGTATATTTATGTATTTGTCTAGATGAGATCGCTATAAGGATAAGACCACCTAAAGTGTACTTTGGTTTGTCCGTAATGTATTTTCATGTAATGTCTGTGTTTTAGTGCAATAAAGAGTTTCTATCTATCTTGTTCATACTGTGGCTGTGTGTACCTTCTACAAAATATATTATTGAGAGATTTTTAAGATTATAAATATTTGCTTTCAGGTAGTTTTGAGTGAGACGGAGACCAGAATAAAATGCAACACAACAAATATGAAACATGACCAGGAGGTGCACCAGTTGAGAATGCAAAGAGAGAAGGTTTTGATTGCAAGACAATATAATTTATTAGAATATGAAGATATGATACATAATTTACAATTTGATTTGAAAAAGTGTTCTTGAAATTGAATTGTTAAAGATAGGTACAAACTGGAAAATAAAAACATTTAGGTACCTAATAATATTTTTTGTTTTATTGAATACTAGCTGTGCCCGCGGCTTCGCCCGCGTTGCCCCTCATTTAGGGAAGTAGGGGGTTAGAAAGGGGCAAAAAGTAGCCTATGTTACTCTCCATTCCTTCAACTATCTCCACTTAAAAAAATCACGTCAATTCGTCGCTCCGCTCCGTTTTGCCGTGAAAGAAAGACAAACATGCCGACAGACAGACACACTTTCCCATTTATAATATTAGTATGGATATTTGAAACTAACTGAAAATATATTTCATGTACAGAATTACATTTAATTAATTAATTCTCTACAGATTTATTGTAAGTTTACATAATAAACTCAAACCTACTTGCAATAATACCTAATCAAAAGGATCTTTAAAATCCCGTATCACTTTTCTTATGTTTATTCTGCTTGCTCATTGATATAATTATCAAACTCTTCTTCATAATATTATCCATCGTTAGAACAAAAACAACCTCAATTTAGCAAAACCAAAACTTTGACGTACCTAATCTGTGACCCTATGCGTTGCGTAAAATAGGTCGCTAGCTATTTTACCAATGCGTTCATTTTAAGAGACGCACAGGGCCGACCGCCCCTCAAGTGTCGTTTATGAATAGGTTTTAGGGTACCTGTGCGTCCGCGCGCACTGTGAGACCTCACAGTATCGTTTGTGAATACGGGTGTCAATCTTTGTCATTTTTGGTCTGATTTACAAATGGAAAATACGTGTCTTATTTTTTAACAATCTAAAAGACGGACTAATTACTTTTTTTTCGGCACCGAGCCCATTATTTTGTAAGTTATGCACCTTGTTAAAATTAAGTGGTATGCACAGTGGCTTAGGGCATCTCCTCTTTATACATATTTGCTAAAAATAAAAATATCATGCATATTCTCATTAATTTCAATACATACTTACCTACAAATAAAGTCAAGGCTTAGTAGACATCTAAAACTTGGTTCAAAAGGATCTTAATAGTTAGGTGACTACCATTGTGCTCAAGCTTTGGCGAATCAACAGTTAAATCGAGAATTGACACAAATATTGCTTCTCCTACTTGTCGAAAAACATTACCCGCAGTCGAGAAACGGTTCTCGAAGTCGAGAAACGGTTCTCGAAGTCGACAAACGGTTCTCGAAGTCGAGAAACGGTTCTCGAAGTCGAGAAACGGTTCTCAAAGTCGAGAAACATTACCCACAGGCGAGAAACATTTCTCGAAGTCGAGAAACGGTTCTCGAAGTCGAGAAACAGTGCTGGAAATCGGGAAACAGTACCCTAAGTCGAGAAAATGTAAGTACACACGGCCAAACATTATGTTTGTTTTTAATAAAAAGGTTTTTTAATTGATATCTTAACTGAAAGTTATTATATTGATTACTGATACTATTAGCCTGAACGTAGAAGCCCCAGAACTCGATTTGAGTTGCGGGTGTCCATGGGCGGTGTCGACTGCTTACCATCAGGCATCAAATTGCTCGTCTGCCGCCTCTCGCATAAAAAAAACGATGAAGCGACTTTTATAACCTGCGATTGGATACAGGTTAAAGATAATACATTGATGAACAAAGGATTCTATTGCTTGGATATTACGTTGAAAATCTAATGAACTTGATTATAAAATGACAGGTTAATGTGTGGCCGTATGTACAGTGTATTCTACTCGTAAACCTTATTCGACAATTTAACATCTTATTGTCGAGAAATTCTCAACGTTTCTCGAATAGTTGTGAGCGCTTATCCTGTTCAAGTGAATTCAGCATCTTAATTTCTCGACAGAAATTCTCGACGATTCTCGACGTTTCTCGACTTTTTCTGAGCGCTTATCCTGTTGAAGTGAATTTAACATCTAATTGTTGTTGAAGTTCTCGACGTTTCTCGAATAGTTGTGAGCGCTTATCCTGTTCAAGTGAATTTAGCATCTTATTGTCGAGAAGTTCTCGTCGTTTCTCGAGTAGTTGTGAGCGCTTATAGTATTATAGTGAGTTGGTTTAGATGCCACCAAGCCGTACTGGACCGGCCAGTCTAGTTGTGTAGTTAATCTGGAAATAATACATATAGATAATACATTTTTGCAATGGGATACACATACCTATTATTATATAACTAGCTGTGCCCGCCGCTTCGACCGCGTTCATGTAGGTGGTAAGAGAGGTAGGGCATAGCGAATCTTCGCTCGAATTGAGCCGCCCGTCCGGGGAAGGACCTCCACCCTATAGAATACCGCAGCCAAATGACCTCTGGGTCGTGTTTCTGCCGGTGAGTAGGGTTTCCGGAGCTCGCGGGGGGTTAGGGTTGGGCCGGCATGGCGGTGGCAACTGACAGGTGACTGACAAGTTACTTGCCCGTTGTCACAGCGACTTGGGCTTTTCTTTCGCTTTCCATCAGGCGTAAGGAAGCATTATGTCGAGCCACTATAAAAAAAAAGGTGTGTCACAGAAGTGTTTTTTATCCCTTTTTTCACAATAAAAAGTGGCCGATATTCTTTCTCAGGGTCTAAAGATGTCTGAGCTAAATTTCATCAAAATCCATAGTCAGGAGAGGGTGGCTTGAAGCGCCGGGGGCAGGGGTATTTGCCCTCCCCGGACCAGAAGTGCCGGCCGCTTGTCATCAGCTGGCCAGGGCAGGCAGGAATGTGGTCGTGTGCTCAAAAAAGAAAAGGTTGGCTTGGAGCGAAAAGATGATGGGTCGCTCCCTTAGAACCCTATTCTCAACTAATGGTGTACAAACCTGTGCGCGATCATTCGGCGGCCTTCCGGCAGTTGGGGCAGGTCTGCTGCTCCTGCAGCCAGGGCGTGATGCACGCCGAGTGGAAGTGGTGCGTGCAAGGGAGGGTTGTCACCTGGAAACCACAAACGTACTCTTAGAGCCATTACGCACTGTCGACTAGTCGCTGGCGACTCAGTATCTCGGCGACCAAAACGCTACGCGGCGACTGACGACTAAGTGCGCAAGGCCCTATTTAAACTCTAGTAAGTCACAGTCGCCGGCGACTGAGTCGCCAGCGACTAGTCGACAGTGCGTAACGGCTCTTAGGGGCTGCACAGACGACAGACTTATTGTGCGATAGAGTCTGCGTCTGGAACATTTAAAAGCATCTTGGTCCCTACAGCTCCGCCGACAGAATGATCGAAGATGCGAGTTGAGTCTGTGAAATATCCGCGACAGATTTTTGCGCGTCGGGTGCGTTACTGCATATAATTGCATCACAGACTAAAAAGTGCGTCACGGATAGTCTGTCGTCTGCGCTGCCCCTTAACCGAAGACAATGAGACAATGGGACGTTTCTACAATGGGGAATGCTCCGAAGAGTTATTCCAACTAATCCCATCCTCTCGTTTCCTTTCCCGAACAACACTCTGCTGGACAGCGTTGTCATCCGCATACCATACTTCTTCTTCTTCATCCTAGCCTTTTTCCCGATTGCCTCAGGGTCGGCTTCCCAAACTGAGAGATTTGGCGAGGGCTAAGCTTTTACACAGAGCGACTGCCATCAGACCTCCGCAACACTTAGGGTAACCTATACCCATTCCCAGTTAGGCGTCAGAGTTATCATCATCTCTGATATGATGTGACGACTGCTATCTGAGTTGGTAAAGATAGCACCCGGGACCAACAGCTTAACGTGCCTTCCGAAGCACGGACGAAATCGGTGTCAAATTTTGGTCACCCATCATCGGATTGACCGCGCCAATGGTTGCACAACGTTGCGATCATTGTTAAGCGTACAAGACCGCGGCGCCACCGAGCTCCTCAATCCGCATACCATACCATACGAATATATTAATTAACTTACCTGCTGATCCTTGAGTATTATATCGAAGCATATGGAGCACTCCTCAAGCGACCACGAGCGCTCGCGGCTGTCAGGAAGAAAAAAAATACATCATTACAAGTTCTCGACGTGAAGAAGTTGTACAAAGGCGTATAAATCAGCAATGAGAACGCACACGCAAAGATAGAACGTTGTTAAGACATGCAAAACGTTATTTAACACAGATATAGACATATCAACACAAAAAGTTCTTTCAAACGTCAACAGATGGCGTTGATGGCGCATTTCTAAAACGCGCAAACGAATTACAACATTCAATTTAAAAATCTGAATTGATAAGATTTTTATCAGAAAAACCAAGTGTGAATTTGTTAATATTTTATTATTGTTTAAAATTACACACATAATGTTATGTTTATGCTATAGCTACTTAATGAGTAAATAAACGAAAATATTTTTAATGCATATTCCTACATTTTAGACAATACCAAATCTATATATCTACAACCAACACACCTCATTCATACAGTATTATAAAAAACCACAGAACACAATATTAGTAGTCCTTCTGTCCCCGTTAATGGGGACACTCGGAATGGGGACAACGGCAACACACGAGTTGGACGTCAGTACCAGTCTCAAAAGGAGAAAGTACTCGTCCAAATAGCATTTCTGACATGTCATAAAAAGCAAAATATGGACTCTTCCGAAGTCGATGACCAAAGTGTCAGGAATTACGAAGTTACAGATAAAATTCAGCCAATAATAACACCATACACTTCCTCTACCTAAAGGTTGTCTGGAAGAGACCGCTTGCTAGCAATAAGACCGCCTATATTGTACCATAGCTCTCTCTAATGCCTTTTCTGTAAATGGTTTTAATTTGTGCAAAAAAGAATTATCTTCTATCTATCTACCATAAAGTAAGTTTTAAGTTTCATTTTACGAAGACAAAGTTTCATACAAAATCTTAGAAACCGATTCAATGAGAATTTTCTGAAAAAAATAAATCCACCAGATGCCACCACATACGCAGCAGGTCCAACTGCAACACAATTGGTTCCCGATACTTCGGTAATCAAATTCGGAATAAGCCTCTGCACAAATATCTTACAACGCTTGCTCCCTCAGAATTCTTAGTTGTTCCTCCTCGAACCTGAAAACATCTACAACTGTGAGTTAGCGCCATCGCGTCCCAGTTCAAAACTGGGACCAGGGACCAATATTTAGTATTAGTATTTGTAGTAGACACTAATCCACATATGAAATAACCATGAACAATAAAGTAATGAACGATGTGTTTAGTTTATATATCGGCTCGCTATCCTCTGACGAACACGTCTTTACTCGGCGGCGGTGGGACGCAGACTGACTGTCCTCCCACCCCGCACCTTGCGTCAAGTGTAGGAACGAGACGACAGATGTCAGTGTCAGATGTCAATGTCAGATGTCAGTGTCAGATGTCACTGCCAGATGTTTGACAGTGTGTGTAGTTGTGTGTGTCTGTTTGTATGTTCGTGTATGCTACAGTATTGTTAGAGGAGAATAATCAACCGCTGCGGCACAGCACTATTCGCCACGTTCCAGAGTCACCGCACTATCGTTGACAGTTGAAGTTTGACGTAACGGTGACACTGACAGCTGTCATCGAGTTCCCGCCGATTATTACTTTTTCTCTCTGGTTGAATGAGTGTTTGTAATTGGATTGTGTAAATGTCACCGGAAAATAGCAAGAATAAGTTAATCAATTTCCTAGGTCGTTGATTAACTTCCGGAAAATAATAAACGGCAGTAGAAATGTATTATTATTCAACGCAATGGATTTCTGGCTCATTTGGTAGTGACCTCTGCCCTCTGAGCCAAGGGTCGTGGGTTCGATTCCCGCACAGTACAAACATTTCTGTTCATGAACATGTCTGTTTGTATTGGTCTGGGTGTTTTCTATGTATAATATGTATTTATTTACAAAAAAAAATATCTAAGTAAGTTTATCATTTGTCTAGTACCCATAGTACAAGCTTCGGCTTAGTTTGGGGCTAGGTGGCGCTGTGTGGCCCAGCGTGGCATGTCTTGGTTATTTTAAAAAAAAACATACATAAAAATTTTAGTATCTAGCTAGGTACTCTTTCACCGTCAACGTTAGTATATCATGCCACAGATAACACAATAATCTTACAATGCTTGGTTCCTTAAGATGGTCATCCGTTCCTCTTCTGTTCTGTAAAATATTATAACAATGTTTTTTTATAGATGTAATGGACCCCTATCCCATCCCATAATCTAATCTAAAGACATATAACCGCTTTCCATAGAAGACCTTAGTTTTTTTTTTATTTCTGTACCCTGGCGATCTGTGCGAGCACAATGAAAGAGAGAGGTAGGGCATAGCGAATCTTCGCTCGAATTGAGCCGCCCGTCCGGGGAAGGACCTCCACCCTTTTTTTTTTTTTTTTTTTTGTTGCACCAGGGGAAAATGCAGTTTACGCATACCCGCTGCCCGGGGGAGCAGACGGGTTATGTGGGACTCGCTCCGCGTCGGCAGAGAATACCCACTAAAAAACCCTGGTTTGCACCGTCAATGCGCCTTGGGCGACAGCAACGCGGGTCCTTGACTATAACACCGCGAAGCTGTCAGCGCTGGTCTGCTAGGCAGACTCGGGCTGGCCCCCCCACTTGGGGCAGCCTAGAGGTCAGGCCCGCAAGGGCCGTCCCTCTCCTCCAAGGACGGAGTTCGTGCAATACGTGGCCGACAAAGGACCTCCACCCTATAGAATACCGCAGCCAAATGACCTCTGGGTCGTGTTTCTGCCGGTGAGTAGGGTTTCCGGAGCTCATGGGGGGTTAGGGTTGGGCCGGCATGGCGGTGGCAACTGACAGGTAACTGACCAGTTACTTGCCAGTTGTCACAGCGGCTTGGGCTTCTCTTTCACTTTCCATCGGGCGTAGGGAAGCCATTATGTCGAGCCACTATAAAAATAAAAAAAAAATGAGCCAGATATGTACTTGAGTTTTTTTTTAAATTGAATTCAAGTACATATCAGAATGTAAAAAAGCGAGCCTATAGATTTCTCAAAGGCCGGCAACGCACCTGTGACTCCCCTGGTGTTGCGGTCTCTATGGGCTGAAGTGATCACTTACCATCAGGTGACCTACAGGCCCGTTTGCCCCCACTTCCATAAAAAAAAAAAAAAAACATACCTATGTACTTAGGTGAGCTTTCCTGCTGAGTGACAGAGCTGAGTTTTCCTCTATGAAATGTACATCATCATTGTCATACCTATCGCAGTCCACAGCTGGACATAGGCCTCTCCAGTTGTTCGCCACTTTGGTCAAACATTTGGAGGCTTTACTCATAATGGCCACACTGGGTAGGCAGGCTCTACGCTCCGGTGACGCTGCTGTCCGTCATCGGCCTGTGGCATTTAACTACGCCTTCAATTGTGATAGTTATACCGCCACCAGTCGGTTGCCAAAGCCTCGTTTGTTATTCGGCAGGATGCACTAAAGGCAGGTGAGGAGCGGAAACATGATAGGTCGCTCCCTTAGATCCCATAAGTAAAATAAATGTGTCTAGTCATTGTTTGTTAGTTACATTGTGACTTCTTCTTCTTCTTAGTGTGTTGATCGCAATCTAAATAGTTTCTGACCAGTATATTGTGACTTGTGATGTCAAAATGTAATAAGTTTTGTTATTTCTTAACACACTTAAAAAAGTCAATCAAGTATCAAGTCTTTCATGCAAGATGAGAAATGATCCTTTGAAACTTACGTTCTCCTTCTAACCGAAGGCCCAGGGCTGATAAGGCCCCCAAACAGTGCCATCAACGGAGACCTCGTGAAGCTTACATCTTCCGGAACACCGACAGACGAGGTTGTCACATCCCAATCCATCGAATCAGATTCGGAGGTCACATTGACCGCACTGAGCATCGGCATAGTCCTATATCCGGTCTCCGGTGAATAACTGACATCTGAAGTAAACGATTCATCGCTAGCCGTATCAGTTTCCTCTTCTGAACCGGATACGGACTCCTCGTCCTCATCGGTTTCAACGGAGTCGTGGATGCTGGTATCCGTAGTGCTGTGTTCCGATATTGTCATATAGGAGTCTTCGTTGCATGATGACACAACGTATGACGGGTCAGAATCCTCGTTTTCATGGTCACTTCTAATGAAAGTATTGATTATAATGTGAACGGGCTATGTATTAGTATGAATTTTGGGCTGATTATGAAACAAAAACAATGGTAATTAGATGGAAGTTAGATTAATAAATTAAAGTTCCCTAAAATTACTTGAATGGGGAAAATTTCTGAACCTTTATCTAGCATACTTTAATGTTTGAATCAAGTAAAATGTTTTGGTGACAGATGTGCAAAATTAATATCAGAACTAAAGAACCCAGCGTGGCATGTCTTCGGTTTAAGAAGTATACAATAGGCTATTATGGCTAAAAATTGTAATTAGTCCGTCTTTTAACTTATTCAAAAATAAAAGACACATATTTTTCCTTTTTAGGGTTCTGTAGCCAAAATGGCAAAAACGGGACCCTTATAGATTCGTCATGTCTGTCTGTCTGTCTGTCTGTCTGTCTGTCTGTCTGTCTGTCCGTCCGTATGTCACAGCCAGTTTATTCCGAAACTATAAGAGCTACATTATTGAAATTTGGTACGTAGATGTATTCTGTGAACCGCATTAAGATTTTAAAATTAAATCAGAAAAAAATCCAAAATTTTTGGGGTTCCCCATACATAGAACTGAAAGTGAAAATGTTTTTTTTCATCGAACCTATACGTGTGGGGTGGTGTCTATGGATAGGTATTTGAAAATGATGTTGAGGTTACTAACATCATTTTTTTCTAAACTGAATAGTTTGCGCGAGAGACTCTTCCAAAGTGGTAAAATGGGTCCCCCCCCCCCCCCCCCGTAACTTCTAAAATATGGGCATGATAAAACTGAAAAAAATATATCATGTGTATCACTATAAAAACTACTAACGAAATTTGGTTTGAATGAAATCTAGCCAGTAGTTTTTTTTTAAACGTCATAAATCAAATTACCTAATTTTTTCATTTAATTAACTCCAATATAATAAAACGTAAAGAAAAACATTTATTTAGCTGTATAGTGGTACGGAACCCTACGTGCGAGAGTCCGACTCGCACTTGGCCGGTTTTTTCATTAAAATAAACAATAGCAAAGATACAAGGCATCAAAAGTTAGGAGTGGGAGTCTTTGACGTCACTCGCTCCCGTAAAAATTCCTCACCAAGTGACGTCACGCGTAATTTCAACAGGCTATAACTTTGCAATTTTTATTCTAATTTACAAATAAAAAAATATGGGTCTTTTATTTTTGAATAAGCTAAAAGACGGACTCATTACAATTCTTAGCCATAATAGCCTATTGTTGTGCATGTTAGGTGGTATAATCACTGACGGATATTATAATCCCATAATCATTGATTAACAAGAAAACCAACTTCATAACCAGTCCAAAATTCTGAACAAAATAATGAATGAATGAACACATAAATTAATGAAAATATTGTTATTAAAATGATAGCTATGTAATTTTGGCATAACTACAGGATGGCTTGTCAGCAAAATGACACAGACCCCTATTCGTAAGGGGCTCAGACGAGAATCTAAACTCCAACATTTTATAAATACAGTAGAGTATTGATTATCAGAACTAATTAGGGGACTTGCGTGTTCGGATAACCGGTATTTTCGGATAATCAAACAGTACTGATTCAGACATAATATATTTACATACAAGTTACTTTATGTGGAAAACCTAGGAATCAATAGAATACAGTGTAATTACCGATGATTTTCACTGAAAAAATAGCGTTAATTATGTACTGGGTGTATTTAAAATAATCTCAAATATCGTTTGTAGCTATCAATGTAGCGGTCGTTCGGTTAATCGACGTTCAGATAATCAATGCTCTACTTTATTTAGTAAAAATCCGATGCATTTTCCACAAAGCACAAATGGGAACTTTATTTGCTAAAGTGTGATTTATTCATAAGGTATGAGTAAAATTGTATGCTGTATGTTTCGTTTTACATATTTTTATATTATATTGTATATTATAAATAAACTATTGTAAGAATTAGTTTAGTTTCAGAATTTGGTATGGCCCCCTTATTTATAACATAAGGAGGATATTGTGATACTATACTATGTACTCTATCTTGCTATTGCTACAATAATAGATGATAAGTGTAGAATTAAATACCTAAAATCTAGAACTATAACAACACAAAGGAAAATGATATCAACATTAACACAGTATCAAATCCATTGCATCCTAACAATTCGATAAAAAAAGTACCTACAATAATTTAAAATTAAATAAAAATGAAATAAGGGTAAGCAAAAGCGAAGCCATACGAAAATGAACCTTAATAACTACTCACAAAGCATGAGGTTGCTCGCACGACCATCCACTGGTGGTGGAACCTTCGCCGTCAGGATTTTCTGGCCTCTTGCTGAAGAAGTAGTACAGAGCGGCGCCAACTCCGACGCCTATGGCCGCGGCCGCCAGCCCGAGGCCGCGGCTCGGGCAGTTATTCTTCTGACGATCTTCCTCGCGCACGTTCATTTTGTAAAAATTAGTTTTGCGTTTCCGATTTTGCAACCAACGACAAAAATATTACGAGATTTTGATTTTGACGTTTACGAGTTAGGGATGTGACGAGCCGAGTAATATGGCGGGCGCACTCATTCTGATAATCGAATAGATTTAGTGGCAAAAAAAATAATCCGCGCCTATATAACGCTATCAGATATTTATTTAAATAGACTGATGCGTGTTTGTCTTTTAAATTTTGAAAATACCTTAGAAATAGCCACTTAATATGAAATTAACGTAAATATCAAATTCTCACTACGTTTCGTTACACACGCTTATGTTTTAATAAATATTTTTATAAATCTTTTAAAAGGACTATTAGCCTTTATTTTTGCACACAAATCACAATATCTTTATAATAAAGATTTCTAATACAGTTCTACTGAATTACGCCATGCCATTTAAAGAAAGTTTAATTAAAAACACGTTCCATTACACGAAATGTTATAATTGGAAGGGATTTTTCTAATTTGTTTACAAGAAACTGATACCAGAGGGAATGTATTCGTCATAGAGCAAATGTCAGTCAGTACAGCAGTATTTATTTTACTGACTGAGTCGATTTACACAAGTTACCCTGGTAACTGTGTGGGTATTCTGAGCCTTAGTTACGAGTGTTCATCGTCCTTATTCTTTGAAAAAAGGTATTTATAAATTGTTTTAAATGGAAACAAATGCACGGATTGTTAAGTTACGATCGGTGCGCAACATCCTTATGTTTAACGCAATAAAGATCAATATCGCAGGTCATAAAAGTTTATTTTCGTGTACCTAGGTAGTTTGTATTCTTTCATCCGTCACATCTGGTGGAATCGTATTGTGAAACGTGAATTTTAAAATAGGTATTATTTATTTAATAAGTAATATCATTATACGTTCATTAGTATTCAAAGTTAAACATAATAAATAGGTGACTATTTTTCACGGAACGGAAATTGATAATTACATAGTCTGATCATTGCCAAACACAAAGTATGAATAGAATTATTCATTATTACGTAGGTACCTACTCAGTACTTAGTAACGAATCATTATCTTTATGTCATTTTTGTTTTTAATTTGCCTTCTCTTAGGCTGCCTGTTCACAGAATCGGAGCGAGAGAGCGGTGAGCGCGATAAAACTAGGGTTGCCATCACCTAAATTTCCGGCGCCGGATAACACGGCAAAAATTCCGGACATTTGGGCGAATGGTTTCCGGACACTTCAAGATTTTTTCATCCATTTTTCTATATCTTGCCGTGCCTTCTTGATTGTGGATTTTCCGCTTATCTATAAGAATTTGAGTTTCTATTTCAAAAGTGTCCGGATTTTACCCGGACGCTTTTAAAAGCCCCGGCCCGGGCGCAGACTTCGGACGCCCTTCAAACTAGGACAGATCCGGGAAGGACGGATGGCAATCCTAGGTAAAACCAATAAATCATCATCATCATCAGCCTATCGCAGTCCACTGCTGGACATAGACCTCTCCATATGTTCGTCACTTTGGGCAAACACCTAGAGGTAATACCCATAATCGCCACGCTGGGCAGGCGGGTTGGCGATCGCAGGGTGTAGCTTCTCGCTCCGGTGACGCTGCTGCCCGTCATCGGTCTGTGGTATTTATTTAGCTATGCCCTACGCTGACCAATAGAATTGCATAAAATCTTCGCTCCTATTCACGATTCATGATTCTATTGGTGGATCCTTGCGTCACTTCTGCCTCGCTCCGCTCCGGTGGACAGGCAGCCTGACCTTGAGGTCAGGGCCGTTTTATATATTAGGCAACTGCCTAGGGGCCCCTAGGCTACAGAGATAAAAATGAACAATGTTTAAAACACAGGGTCGGATCTACCTAGCCAGCTACGTTTCTGAATACGGGTAGGTACCTATTTAATTTTTTTTTATATAGTGGCTCGACATAATGTTTTCCCTACGCCTGATGGAAAGCGAAAGTGAAGCCCAAGTCGCTGTGACAACGGGCAAGTAACTGGTCAGTACCTGTCAGTTGCCACCGCCATGCCGGCCCAACCCTAACCCTCACGAGCTCCGGAAACCCTACTCACTGGCAGAAACACGAACCGGAGGTCATTTGGCTGCGGTATTCTATAGGGTGGAGGTCCTTTCCTGGACGGGCGGCTCAATTTGAGCGAATGCAATGCCCTACCTCTCTAAATATTTTTTTTTTTTATATTGGCTCGGCATAGTGGCTTCCTCTCGCCTGATGGAAAGCTGAAAAGGAAGCCCAAGTCGCTCTGGCCGCGGGCGGGAAACCTCAGTTTCCATATAATATATGTATTTATTGTTTTTTTTTTATTATTTCCCAGATGGAATTTCTCCTCAAAGGTGTTTTATTGGGAACCATAGCTGTGGTTGCTGCGGTGACTGTGGCGTTGGAGCTGTGGCAGTATCGTAATGTACCCAAGCCATACTCGACGCACGGCGAACGAAGGAACAGAGATTGAAGGTAGACAAATAGCGCCTTTTTTTATAGTGGCTCGACATAATGGCTTCCCTACGCCTGATGGAAAGCGAAAGAGAAGCCCAAGTCGCTGTGACAACGGGCAAGTAACTGGTCAGTTAGCTGTCAGTTGCCACCGCCATGCCGGCCCAACCCCAACCCCCCACGAGCTCCGGAAACCCTACTCACCGGCAGAAACACGACTCAGAGGTCATTTGACTGCGGTATTCTATAGGGTGGATGCCTTCCCCGGACGGGCGGCTCAATTCGAGCGAAGATTCGCTATGCCGCCTACATTTATTAACCGCGTACATTCTGACGGCGAAAAACTTGTGACTGAGCCTAGTTTAATATATAATTTAGCCCTGCTTTTGTTTCAGATGTTAAATGCCGTGTCATTCGTGGCAATCATGCTAGCGGAGTAGGTACTTATAATAGAGTAACGAGATAATTATTATTGGCTTCCTATACCTATAAGTTATGTAAAAAGAATTTGTTTAATTAAAAAAAAGCAATTAGTAATCAAATTGTAATCATTAGGTAGGTAGGTACCCTAAGTTATCGCAATAATTTTAATAGAGGATATTGTTACTTTTAATTAATTAACTAATATTTACAGCAATATTATGAGATGGCAATAATATTTTATAACGGTGTTACATATTCATCGTGTTAACAATTTTTTATTAAACCTATATGTTTTATTATGTTAATTAAATTATGTATTATTAAATAAAATATTACGTATTGTTACTTTAAATATTTAGGTAATTAAAGTTTTGTTGTGCATTAATGACATTTCATTTCCGAAACTGCGTCTCGAGCAATTATTCCCAGTTGTCCCCTATAGCCTTGTCCCCCGGGGTGACAGCTGGGAATTGACTTCCCGGTTGTCACCGGGGTGACAATTCGTGCCGACTGTTCCCTTTGACGGCTGACTAGAGGGGACAAATGGGACGTCTGTTTCCCAGTTGTCACCTAGCTACGATGGGAATAATCAAGAAAAAAACATGTAATTTTTCATAGTCCTCCCACGGGATGGAGCGGCCTTAACTCATCACCTTTTCCCTCCAAGTGAACCTCACCTGCCCGTGGTGCATCCTGCCGAATAACGAAACTGCCGGCGCTGGCAACCGACTGGTGGCGGTATAACCATCACAATTAAAGCGAAGCTAAATACCACATCAATGACGGGCAGCAGCGTCACCGGAGCGAGGCGCTACGCTCTGCGATCGCCAACCCGCCTGCCCAGGGTGGCGATTATGGCAACATTTGGACTTCGCCGTCTACAACATCAGGCAAGACGCAGTCATTTTGACGTGCTAATATAAAAAAAAATCATGAATAAGGAAAAAATAAAACATCACAAATAATGTGAACATTCTAGTATATTTTCTGCCTCAAGAGTATATTTACATTGGATTGTATAAAACAACCTCGGCGTACTATCCTAAGCGAATAAAAATACAATATCTTAAAAACTAAGCAGTGTTAAAAAAATTCTTATATTAAAATGCACTTTAAAATTTCTCATGGCAAAATGGACTTTGTTACACTGTGTTTTGGGTCGAGATTTATACTGTCCAATTGTACTTATCTGGTCTCAAAATTAAATACCCTTATACCATACCAGATGTCTGTGGGATCGTCTTTAACCCATTGACCGCCGAGAAACTAATTTCTCTCATAACTAACTCATATTATTATGTCTCGAAGACAATAGAAAGCTCTTTGCCATTGTTGCATATAAACTACACTGGCGTTCAAAGGGTTAAAATGAATATAAACCAACGACTCACCACATCAGTGCGATTCAAAAGGCGAGCGCTTTCCAAATGAAACTTGTTTAACAGATATTGTAAAAAAAAATCTTTTCCACCAATAAAAAATGCATATGTAAATAAGATTACATATTGAAACAATAATAAAATTATATATTATGTCAAACCGTTTATGTTAGGTTAGGTTTTTAAAAAAAAAAAAAAAAGTATAATACGCCATTTAGTACAACTGACAAAAATAATGTCAAATTGGGAATGTTTAGCAAACCGAGTAGAAATATGCATCTTTGGCTATGGACCTTATACAACAGTATGTAAGTCACAAATCACGCAAACACAACTCCATTCGAAAAGCGTCCGCCATCTTACTTTTAGAATACAAAAAAAAGAACACAAAAAATTCCAATCTTACACAGAATCAATTAAAACACAACATCAATTTTAAAAAAGAAAAAACAACGCATTGCTCGCCGGTCATTTAGGCGGATCACGTGCATGTCAAATACGCAAGTGGTCAAATACGCATTTTGACAATCAATCAATCAATAAATTTTGTCAATCGATCAATCAATCAACAGCCCTGTCAGTCCACTGCTGAACGTAGGCCTCCGTTAATTCGCGCCACATTTCTCTATCCCGGGCTTCCCCAATCCAGCCACTGCTAGCAGTATCAAAATGAAATATCCGATAGATGGCGATAAGCAAGCCTGCGGTCTAACTATCATGTGATTGGTCAGTTGCCGTGACATGTCAGAGCCATGTCAAAATGAACCAATTATGTTACAGGACCTGCTGCCCATGTGGTGGCGGCATCTAGTGGAGTTTTTTCAGAAAGCTCATTGCTTGTGAACTGCGTATCTGACTAGATGATTCTGTTTTTGTAGTCTGACGGAATGCGTATATGACCGATTGCTAATCTGACTACATGCGTGTGGTCCATTTAGGCACCATATGACATAACGCCGAATGAATGCATAGAGACAATCAGTTAAATGCTAAAAAGAAAAGGAATTATTATTATTCAATAAAAAAAAGAAAATACGCCAAGTCCGGTACGATTTTTAAGACGATTATATTTTATTTTGCTATTGTTAAAACCTTTAAAAAAAGGATGTGCATTGTGACGAAAGTTCAATTTTCATCGTGACATCCGAGACTGAATACAGATTTTCGGTATGATTAATCTGGTATACAGATCGTTGAAAGGTTTTCGAACTAGAAGATACAAGCTTTTCATTTTATTAAAATTAAAAAACAGACAAAATAATCGCACCCGACTTGACAATTCTAGAAATACTAAGGAGAGAAAAAAAGTCTTTTTAATTAATAAAATGTTCGTTTAAACATAATCGCGTGCGATGGCAACACCACACGCCGCTCCCTCGCGTCGCACAGAGTGTTGCCAGGTCGAATGGCGGAAATAAATCAGTCTTATTTACTTTTTATATACTTTTCTATCAAAATATGTGTGAATTTATGCGGCATCATTTTTGTGTTTTAACTAAAGAGTTTATTATCGTAATTAATATCATTATTTGCATGTCTTTGATAGCGTTATCTGTAAGGTAACTATCCGGGACTTTATCTACAGATTAAAATTAGCTTTATATATTATAGATATAGTTCAAAGGTGGCCCATCTGATGTTAAACGGTTACCGCCGCTCATAGACTCTGCAATGCCAGGGGCACAGCTTAGCCGCTGCCTACCGTGAGGAAAGAGTTCTCTTTAGACCACGTTTGAAGAAGGACAAGTCGTAGCGATCAGAGAACACCGCGGCTATGAAGAATACATTTGTAGCGACATGTAGCAAAATCTATCTATACATCGCTAATATGGAATCCTACAACGCGCAAGCGAAGTTTTTATCACGACTCGCTATATATACGAAAAACCAAGATGGTCCATCGGACCGCGGTCCCCGAGCACGATCACCTAGCTCGGCGGAAGTACTTCCACTTTTCGTAGGGACAAGTCTGTTTCTACATATTGATACTGTTTTACCCACAAAGCTATAAGATAATTATATCGATATTAAATTTATAAAAATCAACTATAGTTATTCAAAACCGATAATTTGGCTATACGTATATTCACTAATATTATAAAGCTGAAGACTTTGTTTGTTTGAACGCGCTAATCTCAGAAACTACTGGACCGAATTGAAAAATTCTTTTTGTGTTGAATAGACCATTTATCGAGGAAGGCTTTAGGCTATATAACATCACGTTGCAACTATAAGGAGCGAAGAAATAATGGATAATGTAAAAAAAACGGGGGAAAATATAACTATTCCACGCGGACGAAGTCGCGAGCACAGCTAGTTTTATATAAAGGCTAAGACCGCATAACAGTTCGAGACCTTGCATATAGACACACCTTCAGGCCTTGTTTGTCAAATAATATTGTTGACCCTAAGTGCATACACACTTAGAGGGTCCCCATAGCTCCATCACCTCGCAACACTCCGTACAGACCAATTAGATAATAATTCAAAAAAATACCTACAACTATGACGTCACTAGACGTCTAATAAAAAAAAAACGTAATATCAAAGCCACGACATTGACAAAAGTGACTTTCGTACAGAGTTTCATTTAATAGATTACTATCCCGTTCTTCCACTATCCAGCAAAACATACCCTGGGCCAATATTTTATCGGCAACATATCGGCAGCATATAAAATAAGTTTAATCCAATAAACGGCTCGGTGAAGGTCGTTGTATGGCGGGATCCTCTACTACTCGTAGCTGATGATGATAATGACCCTCTCTACGAAAATCACTTTTGTCTCAACACGATATTAAATTTGACAAACGATATATAAATTCATTTGTATGCAATAATATGTGACACTATTGTTCTTTCAAATCATACTTAGTCTGATTTTGAAATAGTAATTTAGACCTTATACAATTCAAATAAGGTCGAAAATCGTTGAAGATTTTTTTGTACTGTTTAAAATTTTGTTTGACATCCTGACATACCTATGTTTGTTTGTAAAATAAAGAACTATATATAAGTAGACAGAGAACGACGTGACACGTCGAACCTCGTGTATTCCCACTGTCCCCGTTAATGGGGATAAAGGGAATTGAATCAGAATGCGTCACCGGAGCGAGAAAATACGTCTGCCCAACGTGGTATTAGGGGCAAAGCCTCCATCCAGGTGTTTGCCCAAAGTGGCGACCAACTGGAGAGGCTTATGCCCAGTGGGCTATGATGATGAATACTTCACGGTACATTAATACTTCACGCTAAATAGGCGTCCAGACGTTAGAGTTGCGGAAAATGGCATATTACCCTAGGACCGGGGAAAATGGGAATAGATTTGTGCTTCTGTGTCTACTTTTATATAATTTTTCATTTTACACACAAATGTCTTTGCCTTGTTCCCTGCATGCTAAAGGCATCAAAAAGGACATAAAACAAATTTGATTTGAAAAAACAACAGATATTATGTGAAATTAACGGTATTTAAGCGTTTGCCCGCACGCAGACTGTGACACCGACAGACATACCCATATAAAAAATCTACTCACACAGCAATAACATATTTATATAGCAGTAAATCTGTTTTAAATAAAATTATGTAAAAACCATTGACAATGACAACTGAGATGTTTAAATTTTCACAAGTCCCCATAGACTTAGAAACACCTAGATATAACATGAACAATTCAAAAGCGATCCGATCTGAGTGTTCTGTCAATTTCTGCAATAATAATCTATGATTAAGGATATAATTCAATAAAATAGTAGACAGTTTCTTTGCCTACTCAACCTCAACGAACATAATTTATTATACCTAAAATGACCGGACACTTTCGCAAAATGGATTCGTACGGTGATAAGGATATATAGGTATTTCTTAATAGACATTAAGGCTTTACATTTATTAGCCCTGGACAAATTAGGTCTTGTGTCAGATCGACCGAACCTTTCAAAAGTATGAAAATGGGGGATGTCATGGCATAATCGTACAAAAATATACGTGAGGTGTTAAAAAACTTTAACAAAGTCGAAATCTATGGCAAACGATGGCTTGGGTTAAAACATTTATGCAAAAATGATTGGATTAATTTACTACATACATATTATATTAAAAGATTTCAGATAATTCTCCGATTTTCAATCACTGAGATACCAGGGTAGACAAGAATTTATATTAGCCATAAGCCACCGATACCATTCAAAATAATAACGGGGAAAGTGGGAATTTGAGCTCCCACTTGACCCGCTACCGCTATTTTTCAAATTTCTTTTAGGCTTTGGGCTTCAAACTTTGTTAAAGTATTTTATACACCCTTTATATAATACAAATACATATTATATTCTATTTTACTATGTAATACAACTTGATCGATGGATAAATGTATTTTAAAGTCTATGTTCATATTCCTATACAAATTGTCAAGTCAAATAGAATATGTATAGAAAAGTGAAATACCAATAACTAGGTGTTCGTATCTTAATGATAAGCCAAATCTGATACAACAGATGTTTCGTTTACAGTTAATCAAGCTTCAAAGTACAGACGGACACAGATCAACATTCCATTATTTTTTTAAGTCATACATTTAATATGACAGATCTGTCAAACTTCACTACTTAATTTTCGACTAAATTGTCTATAATAAACGTCGATTTAGATTTTATTAGTTAAATTTGACAAAAAACGGAAGGTTGATGAGTGGCCATCTGTACATTTCCCGGTTATTTTTGCTAATTTTCCACAAATACACTATTGCTGGCATATATGTACCACAGTTATTGTAATAGATTAGGTTTTATAGCAAAATATACTATATTATAGCAACATTTTTAAACTATGCAGTAGTATGTATGTCATAGGCACATATAATTACATTAATTACATATACATATACTTTATATATAAAACAAAGATGCGAAATGCGATGCCGTATTCTTTTATATTTAATTATTGTAGATTTATTTACCTATAGTATATATTATTAGAGAGAAATGCGTCTAATATAGAATATATTTTTTTATTCTTAATTAGCAAAGTACATATAGGAATAGTAAGTGAAGTTTATAGTGTGTGTACGGTTAGCATCAAAGGTAGATTGTCAAAGTAAAGTTTTTTCTTATACTACTAAGTTATGACCTGGTAGATATAGCGGGGATCCTTTGGACCCAGACCGATGAGGACCGGTCCATGTGGAGGTCATTGGGGGAGGCCTATGTCCAGCAGTGGACGTATACGGGCTGCTGATGATGATGATGATGACTAAGTTAGTTTTTTTTTATACCACTGCGATAGCAAACAAGTGGTGTATTCCCGTTCGTCCCCCCAGGCTTTGTCCCACCATCAATATCAGTGGGACGAACGGGAACAAAAATTAAATAATTTATAGAATTCCCGTTCGTCCCACTAAGCTCGTGGGGGGTTAGGGTTGGGCCGGCATGGCGGTGGCAACTGACAGGTAACCGATCAGTTACTTGCCCGTTGTCACAGCGACTTGGGCTTCTCTTTCGCTTTCCATCAGGCGTAAGGAAGCCATTATGTCGAGCCACTATAAAAAAAAAAGAAAAATCCTTATTGCATTTATTTGTATCGGTTGGCTAGTACCCATAGTACAAGGTCTGCTTAGTTTGGGACTAGTTGGCTATGTGTAATCAATGTCCTAGTTCCCTGCAACACCAGGGGTATCACACGCGCGTTGCCGACCCTTCAAAACCTCTTTGAAGGACCCCATACTTAGGGGTGAGAACCTTCTGGTTAGGGGTGAGAGCCTTCCGCTCCCCCAACAGTCCGGTGATGATGACAAGGCCGGCCTGGCCATCATCGTAGTCATTTAGAAAAAAAAGAGAGAAAATGAGCTCCCCGCCATGGCTCTTCCCCGAGAGTACATACTGTACTCTCGGGGAAGAGCCATGGCGGGGAGCTCATTCAATAGCCCTAGTTAAGTTTATTATGCATAGATAGAAATCACTTGAAAACAGACAAATCCGTTATTTTGACATAGTGTTCGATGCTGACCGTACCAATGAAGGGTAGTTCAAGTTCAAACACTAAATTAAAAATAAAACGAAAAAAAAACTTTATTTCCAAAAATTTGAATATTACAACGAAATTGACACAACCGAGTATCAAACCTGCACTTTTCTTTAATTACTACTCCCATTTGCACTATGTACGCATCCGATAGATGCACACAGGCATCAACGCGCGAAAATGCAAAAAAAAAAACACAATTTTTAAGCACACGCAATAATTTCTTTATACTTATTTCTGTCACAACAAATTTTATATAATTATGTTACCTTAAAATTGTAAATACCGTTATATTATAACCTATCTCGCGAGATTGTAAACTGCCGACAACACAATGCTTACAATAATTGTTTGAAATTATTTCACGTATTAAGTTTCTGAGAGTGATTGTGATTTGATAGTTTCACTTCGATCGATTGCAATCTGTCGAAAAATAATACGTTAAATTGTAAGCATTATGTTACGGTTCATAATCTATAGAGTATTAACAATCTGGCTAGGTAGATTACAATATAACGGTATTTACAATTTTACGGTGACATATATATATGTAGACAGCGAAGTGCCTTTGAAAATATACTCTAGTAATGCGACGCCTTATGTCCTATAATATATCCTATTAATATTTCCATAAAAGTTATTCTTTCCTTGCAAATTCCACCAATATCTTTCCATCTTTTTAATTTCAAGCGTCGATCTGTCAAGCTCCCTTATTCACTATCAGAATTTTTAAAATAGGACATTTATTTGTAAAACACAAGTAATGTTTCAATTATAATTCACTTTATAAAACGCAAAAGTATTTTTTAGGCGTTACTAATCATACTTCAATACATTTTCATTGGCTAAACGTTATAGGCTCCTTTTGTCATCCATAGAACCAATTTTATTTTAAAGTTTAAATTGATTTTAATTGCAACTTACTTATGTAACTAATTTTAAGAAAAAAAGCGCATTGCAAAATAAAAACAAAAAAATGCAGCGGGGCAACTGCGACAATTTTAAGAAAAAAAATCCCAATAGCCCCATTCCTTTTTTTTTACAGTGGCAAAGCACAGCGGCTTCCCTGACCCAAAGGAAATCGAAAAATAAACCCAAGTCGCTGCGTACTCAGTAACCTTTTTATGTAATTAACTTGTTTCATTATATCTTAAAAATCCCAATAGCCCCATTCCTTTTTTTAACAGTGGCAAAGCAAAGTGGCTTCCCTGACTCAAAGGAAAGCGAAAAATAAACCCAAGTCGCTGCGTACTCAGTTACCTTTTTATGTAATTAATTTATTTCATTATATCTTTTTGACTCAATAATGTGTACTATCAAACAATCTTAAATGTATTGACTACAAAATAGACCTTACTTTTGACCATAATAATATATTAGTACCTACGCTCCGGTACAATATTCAGAAAAGTAATTAATTATAATTATGTAAAGACACCTGTGCTTTACAAATAAATGAATTAAGTTAATCGTGTTATTTATATAAAAAATCAAACATCCATTAAAATTTACGACAATGAACAGCTGACCTTTGTCCAGCAGTGGGACAGCATATTTTTTTTTTACTCCTAAAAAAGCTTCTGACGTTTTGACCACACTCACATCTGATTCAAATGATGATGTGGTCTAATGCCGCGGCCACACATTGGATTCAACTTCGCGTCCAATCACTGTCCAATGCCCAATACTAACGCGCTCAATGTCTTCATTGTGTCAAAGTACCGATACACACATTGGTGCATTGGGCGCAAAACGTACGTTGGTGCAAATATGTCCAAAGTGTGGCCGCGTATTAAGATTTAGCATACTTACTTAGATAAAGCCTATTTCCTTAAGTCTTAAAACCTCCAAATTAATAAAGAAAGATGAATAAGGGAGCTCACATATCATCAGAATACGGCGAGCATTCGCATACCGCACGTCTGTCCGTCTGTGGGCGTGGCTCGTGTGGGCGTGGGCGTGGCCTGCGCGTGGGGCGTGGCTAGCAGTGGGCGGGGCGTGTGTGCGCTCACTCGCGCAGCTAGAGGGCGTGGTCTTTGATGGCAACCCGCCGTCGCCCTTCGGACACGAAGCGCTTGCGACCTCTGAAATGGAATTGTTAGGTATAAGTCGTATTTTGTGGCTGTGGGTGACAAGGAGGTATTACCTATGGGTGACAGGAAGGGTATTACCCTGTGGGTGACAAGGAGGGTACCACTGCGAGTGACAAGGAGGGTATTACTGTGGATGCGAGGAGGGGTATTACCTGTGGGTGACAAGGAGGCTTTCACTGTGGGTGACAAGGAGGGTATTACCTGTGAGTGACAAGGGGCTTTCACCTGTGGGTGACAAGGAGGGTATTACCTGTGGGTGACAAGGAGGCTATCACTGTGGGTGACAAGAAGGGTATTACCTGTGGGTGACAAGGAGGGTATTACCGGTGGGTGCCAAGGGAGCTCCCTAAGGAACCTCTTACTCCTACTATCTGTTACCTGGTGGGCAGCCTCTTGAGCACCTGGTTCCCCTGGCGGAACTTCTGCTGGCTGCGCTCCATGAACCGGTCCAGCATAATGTACGCGAGTGGAACGTCCAGGGGCGCTTTTGGGTGATACTTAGGTGACGCTTTGAGCAGGGCTTGGTAACGTTACCAATTTAACATTATAATAGCGGTAAGTAACGTTAATTTATAATGTACTTTTTTTACCGGTAAAATAATTACCGGTAAGTCGGTAGCGATACTAAATTTTAACGGTAAATTATAACGGTAATTTTTACCGGAACGCAAACTTAACGTTAAGTTTCAGGTATCGATACTGCATTTATAACGTTAAAAGTATCGATACCGGCTTTAGTTACCGGTAAAAAGTAGCGATACTTATTACGCTACTTTGCTGCGTTGCCGCTCCGCACGGTTACCTATACCAGAGCGGCAACTTCGCGACACGAGACGCATGAGACCATGTTGGGTGGGAGCGATATGAGACAGAGAATGAATTTAATCCAAAATTAAGTAAGTAACGTTTAAACGTTTACCGATACTTTTACCGATACCATCATGAAGGTAGCGGTAATTTTATAACGTTAAAATTACCACTATTTTAGGTATCGCTACTTAAAATAGTATCGATACCTCGGCGAGGCAAAAGTAACGTTACCATATTTTTCCGGTATTCCAAGCCCTGCTTTGAGTGACATTTAGGTGACAAGGAAGGGTATCACTGGGGTGACAAGGAGAGCATCACTGCGGGTGACAAGGCGGGCATCACTGCGGGTGGACAAGGAGGGTATCACTGCGGTGACTAGTGTCACCGCAGCGCCGTGAGAGCTCTCTATGGACCCCTTACGCGTACTCTCACCCGGTGGGCAGCCTCTTGAGCACCTGGTCCCCTAGCCGGAACTTCTGCTGGCTTGCGCTCCCATGAACCATCCAAGCATAATGTACGCGAGCGGAACGTCCAGGGACTTATGTCGGCTCATATCTTCGAGGACTCGGAGGAAGCCCTGCATCGTGAAATAAGAACTATTGTTAATGAAAAATGCCCATATGTTACGATTTGTTTTTTATGTAGATGGCCCGGGGGACCGTTCGAAGTCGGCGAGCATTGGGAAGGCCTATGTCCAAGCAGTGACTGATGTGGGCTGATGATGATGATTGATGTGTTATTAGTAAAATAAGTTCGTCACGGGTACAATAAATAAAGGTTGTCCAGCAGTGTGAGTGCGATAGGTTGATGAAGATGGCAGGGTAAGACGGTGATGATGCTGACTGCCTGTCCATCTGGGTCGGGCGTCAGCGATGACGCAGCGGCGCAGCGCGGCCGGAACGTGCTCAACTGCTGCTCTCTACGCGGGATTTGATAGTCTCCAACGCTAGCTAGCACCGTCCCTTGAGGACAATACAGGACCGTTGTACATTTACATATTATTTTTTTAACTTTTTTACATTTATTTTATACTACCTACATATATTAATTTCATATCTTTTTTAGCGATCGTTTATGCTTGCAGTCTTTGCAGTTTCATGGGCTTTTTGCTTGCAACACACTCTCATTTCTTTAATATTAAGGACCTATAAATTATTCTCAATAAATATATAATCTTATGTATGAAGAATAAGTTAACGCTAACGCTAGAAATTATAATTCTAGCGTTAGCACACCCTCTAGCCAATTAAAACGCTAGAAATTAAAATTCTAGCGTTAGCCCACACCCCCTAGCCAATTTAAAAACGCTAGAAATTATAATTTCTAGCGTTAGCCCACACCCCCTAGCCAATTAAAACGCTAGGACAATTATAATTTCTAGCGTTTTTAATTGGCTAGGGGTGTGGCTTGGGCCGGGCATCGGTGATGAGTCCCACTATTTCTTAACGCGAATGAACTATAGTTAAGATTACCTATCATAAGTTATTATTCTCAAATAAAAATTATTTCATTTTCATTTCATATCGTAAACTATGCTGTTGCTTAAAGTAATGGGTACACATTTTACCAACTTGGAAGCGCCTCTCGCGCAAACTCTTCAGGTTGAGAAAATATAATATTAGAAACCAGGGCAGTTTTAAGTATCTATTCGGCGCCGGACACTCGCTGCGCCGCGCCGCACCCCCTGGTAGAGACGGCCCTGGGGGGCACTTTGGGGGGGGGAGGGGGGGGGTCGGTACCTCGTGACCAGCTCTGGTAGCGACTTAGCTGTTGTTGTTGGCACCTCTTGGGGGGAGGGGGGGGGGGGGGGTCGGTACCTCGTAAGCCAGACTCGTGGTGGAAAGTGCCGGCACCCTCCAGCTACGCGCACAGCAAGCGCATGGCCTCGGCGAGATCGTCGCCCGACGTCCAGGTACTCCTTCAACAGAGCTGGATCTGGCGGATCAGCGACTTGACTGGCCTGCGGACAGTGGACACCGTACTCCTAAAGGATTACGGTACAATGGGCTAGGTTTTAAGAGAGGTAGGGCATAGCGAATCTTCGCTCGTATTGAGCGGCCCGTCCGGGGGAAGGACCTCCACGCTATAGAATACCGCATGCCAAATGACCTCAGGGTCGTGTTGTCTGCTGGTGAGTGGGGCTCCGAAGCTAGGGTTGGGCCGGCATGGCAGTGGCACTAGACAGGTGACTACCAGTTACTTGCCAGCTGTCACAGCAACTTGGGGCTTCTCTTTGGCTTCCATCAGGCGAGGGAAGCCATTATGTCGAGCTACTGTAAAAGAATAGATTTTTGTTTTTTATAAGATTTTTGCTTAACAGGATGACCTCACGCGGTCGAGAGGTCCAAAAAATATAGGTCGCCAAGGCACAATAGAACAAACCCGTTTACGGCCCGATCCGCCCTCACCCTGAAGGCCCACTGAAATGCCGTAAGAAGAAGATAGATATCTTGATTTGCGCATCATACACATTGACAGAAATGTAGGTATAACAGACAATACGGATGATGACTAAGGGTATGAAAATGAAGAAAATAATAGTCCGTCTCCTTAAATAAATAAAAAAAATAATGACCCGTATTTTTTGTTTTGTCGAAATAACACGAAAATACTTAGATAGTGCGCATCCAAGTTACGGAGTGGGGGCTAACTACGTCCACGTAGAGTATATTTTGTACTCTACGTGACGTCATGTGACATTTAAAATCAATGTATCTTCGTAGTTTTTGAACAAGAGGCAAATACAAAATACGTAACACTAAATTTTTCATTATATATCTTGATGGACATTAATTATTTTTAGTCATCAATCCCAATTGTTGCACAATAGGCTTTGTAGGCTAAAAATAATAAATCAGATCCGTCTTTAGGCTTATTCAAAATAAAAGACACGTATCTTTTAATTTTGTAAATTAGACTAAAAATTACAAGTTATAGCCAGGTCAAATCACGCGTGTCTTCACTCGGTGAGGCATTTTACCGGGAGCGAGTGTCGTCAAAGACTCCCACTCCTAACTTTTGAGGCTTTATATCTGTGCTATTGTTTATTTGAAGGAAATCTAAGGATACATAACGTGTCCAATACATTTTTATGATCTAAAATAACGTATAAATATCAATGTAAATTATTTGACCCCCAAAAACATCCCGATTCAGTAAAGAACGGATAGAGGAAAGAGAGTGGAGTGGACGATTTGCGCCAGGACGGGTGGCAAGTGCTGGATTGCGAGAGGCCCAAAATCGAGTATGGTGGCGAACATTAGGAGGGCCCCTATGGGGGGGTCCTGCATGTGGGACTGACACCGGACGTGATGATGGGGATGAAGGTAAAGGAATGGGAGATTACCGGATACCGCCGCCAACTCCCCCATATTGTTGTCGAGTCGCACTGAGGCCCTGTTACCTAGGATAAAGCGTTTTCCGCCCTGGATGCTTGTCTGTAACTAAAGAAATTTCTTGGTGACATAAGAATTACCGCCATGATGACCAAATTTTTTGTGTTGGGTGTTAATATTGATGAATCACCCAAATATGAACCCAAGAAAATGTAGCAGCGTTGCGGCGCAGCACACCATCGGGTGTAAATATACAGACTATCGTGTGGACCACGTCACGTTACAGCGCCAATCTGTTGTCAGTAATCGGTACTAGATACTCACCTTATTAGGTGTAACTAGTGACGCACGTTACAGAGCCATCTTTTATCATTACGCGTAACTACTACTCACTTGGCGTGCGCGTTGAGGGCGCCGCCGGCCTGCGCCTGCACAACTCGGTGACACACGTTACAGCGCCATCTGTTACATTAGGCGTACTTCAACTCCACTTGGCGGCGCGATGAGGTCGCCGCCGGCTGCGCCTGCACAACTAGTGACGCACGTTACAGCGCCAGCTATTATCATTACGCGTAACGACACACTCATTGGCGTGCGCGTTGAGGGTCTGCCGCCGGCCAGCGCCTGCACAACTAGTGACGCATGTTACAGCGCATCTATTGTCATCCGACGCTACTAGTACTCCACTTCGCGTGCGCGTTGAGGTTGCCGCCGGCTAGTGACACCATAGCGGCGCCATCTGTTGTCTAACGGTGGAACTAGGGAGCACGTTGTAGCGCCAAGGCCTGTTGTATAGCCAGTGGAACTAAGACGCATATTGAGGCGCCATCTGGATGTCAATCGGTGGAACTAATGGAGCGCGTAGTGCGCCATTTTGTCGTCCATTGCGTGGAACTAATGACCCACGTTACAGCGCCACTTGTTATCATTACGCGCAACTACAACTCACTTGGCCGTGCGCGTTGAGGTCGCCGCCGGCCCGCGCCCTGCACTAACCCGCGGCGGCAGGCAGGTCGTCCGCCACGCAGCGCGCGATGAAGTTGGACAGCAGCACCGCCCGCGTCCGGCGTGTCCAGCACCAGTCCGCAGCTTCTCTAGGAGACGCTCGAACGCTGGAAGGGGGTAAGGGAGATCAGGTATATTTGAAGAGAGGCAGGGCATAGCGATGTAAGGGACGACCTACCACCTTTTCGCTCCAAGCCATCCTCACCTGCTGGTGCATCCTGCCGAACAACAAACGAGGCTCTGGCATACACCGACTGGGGGGGGGGGGCGGGTATAACCATTACGGTACAAGGCGTAGCTAAATATCACAGGCCGATGACGGGCAGCAGCGTTACCGGAGCAAGAAGCTACGCCCTGCGATCGCCAACCCGCCTGCCCAAGCTGGCGTTTATGGGTTCCCTCCAGCAGTGGGGCTGCGAAAGGCCTAGTTGATGATGACGTTATTGATGAGGGCCCATAGCGAATCTTCGCTCGATTGAGCTGCCCGTCCCGGGGAAGGACCTCCACCCTTATAGACTACCGCCAGCCAAATGAGCTCCGGGGTCGGGTTCTGCTGGTGAGTAGGGTCTCTGGAGTGGGGGGTTAGGGTTGGGCCGGCATGGCAGTGGCAACTGACAAGTAACTAACCAGATACTTGCCAGTTGTCACAAGCGGACTTGGGCTTCTCTTTCGCTTTCCATGCAGGCCTAGGGAAGCCATATGTGAGCCACTCATAAAAATAAATTACAAAAAAAAATATTAAGGAAGTTTAGATCAGTTCTCTAGTACCCATATTACAAGCTTCGGCTCAGTTTGGGACTAGGTGGGGGCTGGGCACGCTTGGGTTATTCACTTCTAGTACAAGTGTTAAACTCACCATGACCATTGTCCTTACTGCTGAGAAACACTCTTCCGTAAGGGTCCGAGATGAGGACGAGACGCCATTTCGCTAGTGGGGAGGGCTTGTGGTCTAACGCCTATCTCTACGATTGTCTCCGCAAACCTGAAATAGAATTATCAATTTCAAACATTTTTATTGTGTTTTTTTTTTAGAGGCAAGGGAGGCAGGGGGGGCAGACGAGCAAATGTGATGCCCTGATGGTAAGCAGTTCGACACCCGCCCATGGACACCCCGCACTCCAAATCGAGTTTTAGGGTCGCTGGCCGACCTTTTAAATAGGCGTGTAAAGTATTGTAGGTATACCCAACAACGTCAATATTATTGACTGGCTCGGTGGCTCCATTGGTAGTAGGACCTCTGCCTTCTGAGGCAAGGGTCGTGTCGATTCCCCGCACAGTACAAACATTTGTGTTCATGAACATGTCTGTTTGTATAGGTCTGGGTGTTTTCTATGTATAATATTGTATTTAATTTACAACAAAAAAATGTATCTAAATAGTTTATCAGTTGTCTAGTACCCATAGTACAAAACTCGGCTTAGTTTGGGGCTAGATGTGCGCTGGGGTGGCCCAGCGTGGCGTACTTGAAATACTAAGACACCCGCTCCACCAGTCGGTTTGCCAGAGCCTCGTATGTTGTTCGCCAGGATGCAACACGGGTAGGTGAGGATGGGCTTGGAGCGAAAAGGGTGATCAGATCCCTAGCGTCCCATGTATAAGTAAGTAACTAAGTAATGACATACCAGGTGACTCCGTTTCGCGTGAGAACTCCATCAGATCCTCTGGCGCGGCTGACGTGTCCCCCGTGCTCCGAATAATCCAGGATAACAGGTTCAGACCTTCCTGGGGACAAAAAATTATCATCAATACAGATGACAAAAAAAAACAAACCTGCCCAAGTGCGAGTCGGACTCGCGCACGTAGGGGTTCCGGACCACTAGATTGTATGAAAAAAATTATTAATTTCATTTGAAGAAAGGAAAGAACGAAAAAAATGTTTATTAGGTACCCCAAAAATACACAGCAAGTAGTACAATAAGTGTTAATCTAACTAATATTATAAGCTGAAGAGTTTGTTTGTTTGAAACGCGCTAATCTCTGGAACTTCTGGTCCTGGGTAAACTATGGGAATGATAAAACCGAAAAAAAAATATATGATCGGGTATTACTATGCAAACTACTAACGAAAATTGGTTTGAATGAAATCTAATCTGTAGTTCTTTTTTGAACGCCCTAATTGTTAAACACATTATATGTTACTAGCATGTCTCGCGACTTCGTCCGCGTGGAATAGTTATTTTTTCCCCCGTTTTTTTTAAACATTTTCCATTAGCTTCTTCGCTCCTAATAGTTGCAGCGTGTGTTATATAGCCTAAAGCCTTCTTGAT
>CM062105.1:2180295-2213310 GCA_031163375.1 Conogethes punctiferalis | reverse complement strand
TGCGCTGTACGAGGCCCTGTCTGCCGCCGCCCGCGTGGAGGGCAGTCAGCTTGCGGAGTTCTGTGGGAGTAAGGAGATCATAAAAGATGCTGACAAGAACACCGGGTAGTTTATTGGGATAACCTGGCACTACTACGCCTGATGAATGCGAAAGAAGCCCAAGTCGCTGTACGGGCAAGTAATTGGTCAGTCACCTGTCAGTTGCCACCGCCATGCCGGCCCAACCCTAACCCCCCCACAACCTCCGGAAACCCTACTGACAGAAACGCGACCCGGAGGTTATTTTTTCTTTTCTTTATGACAGAGAACGCAAACGGGCTTGAAGGTCACCTGATGGTAAGTGATCACTTCAGCGCATAGACATCGCAACACCAGGGGAGTCACAGGTGAGTTTCCGGCCCTTGAGAAATCTGTAGGCTCGCTTCCCTAGGTCGTATCCATTCGGGAAAATTACAGCCGGAAGCTGATTCTAAAGAGCAGCTGCACGAGGCAGAAAATTGCGCGCAAAACGCACTATGGAAGACTTCCATCTATCAAGATGATAAGGATGAAATCTCTGAATTGGTGCGAGATGTACGATGATGAAAAATGGCAGCTGGTAGGTACCAGGTCAAACAATTCCTCCGAACACTCGCCGTGATAAATTCGGTAAAAAACGCACAAAGACGAAACATAGGGATGTTGCGTAAAAATAAAGGGTCTAGCTTGTTTATAAGTTGGCTGCGGTATTCTATAGGCCTTAGTCTACCCACCTCTGTCCCTGCTCCTGTGTATATGCTCCACCTTCCTCTCCATCTCCAGCTTCTTGCAGGCCCACAGCTTAGCCAACTTGGTGCTGGTGCGGTTGGTGGCCTTCTGACGCTGCTGCGCCTGCATACGGTGGAGCAGTTCCAGTCTGATGTCCTGGGGACATGAATAGATGCGGGTGTTATGAATGGTACGGGATGTACGAATACTACCGAGGTATCCTTGCCCGTCGTAAGAGACGACTAAACAGAAAGGGCGGGAGACGGGCATCTGGTTGCTGGATGAACCGGAGGTCAAGGAAGGTAAGGGTGCGGTATGGGACTAAGAATAAATATAAATAAATAACCCAAGACATGCCACGCTGGGCCACACAGCGCCACCTAGCCCCAAACTAAGCCGAAGCTTGTACTATGGGTACTAGACAACTGATAAACTTACTTAGATACATTTTTTTTAAATTAAATACATATTATACATAGAAAACACCCAGACCAATACAAACAGACATGTTCATAAACACAAATGTTTGTACTGTGCGGGAATCGAACCCACGACCCTTGGCTCAGAGGGCAGAGGTCATTACCAAATGAGCCACCGATACTACAGAGGTTTCCATGCCTATCGTAAAAGGCGACCAAAAGGGCCTTCGGGGTTGTAGCGCGCTCGAGGAGGGGGGGGGTGCCCCCAGATTAATCTTTGCTTTCTTTGAAAATTATGTGTGTGTGTGTGTTTGTGTAAATGTGTATGCGTATGTGTCTATGTGACTGTGTGTATGTGTATATGATAATTAAATGTATATTTAAATAATTATAAGGCAGACAATTTAAATAGGTACCTATCTCTCAGACTTAAAAGCAAGAATACTATACAGATATTTGAGAGATAAGATTTTCTGTTTCATTATAATTTAGGGTTTGAAGCCAGTCCACCAACATTTTCATACACTCGAAACTTGTCTTTGCGTAGGTATATTTTAAGTCTTTTATTGACACGATTTGGGTAAGCAAGATAGAATAGGTGAGCTGATGTAGTTCCTAATCAACAGCTATGATTAACAAATTAACAACCAATGGCAGTCTACCTGCAGCTCGTCGATCTCCGCCTCCCTGAAGATCCAGTCCTTGGTCTCGACGTCGGTGATGATCGCGTTCCGCTTCTTCATCCAGCGCGGGAACTGCGCCTTCTCCACCAGCTCCATCCACGAGCGGGCGTGGCGCATCCTGGTCAGGACAGAAACATCGGTAATGGGGATGTTTCCAGGGTCAAAATAATTACATTAATTTAGTCCGCATTTTAGATTATAAAAATATATTAGACACGTATTTTCCTTTTTTCATTTAAACAAAAAATAACAAAGATACAAGGCATCAAAATTTAGGAGTGGGGGTCTTTGACGTTACTTAGTGGCGAAAAAACTCCCACTCTGTGACGTCACGCGTAATTTTAACGGGCTATATCTTTGTCATTTTTGGTCTAATTTACAAATGAAAAATACGTGTCTTTTATTTTTGAACAATCTAAAAGACGGACTAATTACATTTTTTACGGAAACAGGCCCATTGACGTTGGTAGGGATGTAAAGGGAGCAACCTATCATCTTTTCGCTCCAAGCCAACCTCACCTGCCCGTGGTGCATCCTGCTGAATAACAAACGAGGCTCCGGCAACGGTTGGTGGCGATTTAACCATCACAATTGAAGGCGTAGTTAAATACCAGCAGTGACTCCATAAGTACCGGCCGAAGCATCTATGTCCCGTGAGGACCTGGGTCAGCCGGTACGTCACCACCCCGTGGGGGCGCCGCATCCACTCTTCCAAGATGGGCCAATGGCCTGAGTGGTGCGGCGCCCCCACGGGGCAGCCTCGAGGCGCTCACGCCATACTGTGAGCGCCTCCGCCTCAACGGCCTCTTTCTGCGCTCCGACTTCGGCGGGCGCTGGCCGGAGGCCCCGCGACCGCTGCTCGGCTCGCCACAGGTAGACTGCGGCGAGTACGGCAGCGTCCAGGTCCCATGGAAGGGACCTGCTCCAAGTGGCAAAGCCAGATGATTGACTAAAGTGGCGAACAACAGAATATGCCTATGTACAGCAGTGTACCTACAGAGGTAGGATAGTAATGAAAATACATTTGGCCATGTTACAATTTATTTTTAAATAGAGATAGAAATAGAAAAACGTTTATTGTTATTGGACATCACAACGTACACATTAGACAGAACCGTTTTTATAGTACCTAGGATTCCCTACGCCTGATGGAAAGCCCAAGACGCTGTGATAACGGGCTAGTAACGACTCAGTTACCTGTCAGTTGCCACCGCCATGCCGGTCCAAACCTAGCCCCCCAGAAGCTTATGTCACTAAATGCTTAGGTGTCAGGAGAAGAAGTGACTGACAAGTCAGCTAAAGTGACTAAGTGAGTTACTTTAATTCGCTCTTTCCTCACTTACTTGTTTATGATTTCAGTGGTGTGAAAGTCTGCAGGTAGATCTCCGATGCGGTAAGGGCATCCCGGGCCTAGAAAATACGCCTTTTATTACAATCGAATACTACCTAGAGGTCCAGAAAATTTACATTTGATAAATTACTTAGTTATACATTTGATTCTGAGGGTTACGAAGGTCAGATGGCAGTCGCTTCAATGTAATAACCAGACTCGCTAAATCTAGGATCATGGTCAAAGCGGACCTGGGTAGGCCCAGAATAGGCCCAAAAGCACAAACCGGGACAACGCTAGGAGGATGATGATGACTTAGTTACGTAGTTATTCATAACAGTCACGGCAGCTGGCTGTGACTGTGGTCCATTACTGCTGATTAAGGAACATTCTGTTCTTCAGAGTCGTATTCACCTCACCGCGTATGAACTAGTCTATACCTAAATAAATTCAGTTCCGATAATAAAAGTTTTAATTAATTGATTCATCATCATCCTATCGCAGTCCATTGCTGGACATAGGCCTCTACTCGCCGCTTTGGTCAAGGCTTTCCCCATAATAGCCACTTGGGGCAGGCGGGTTGTGTATGGGGTACAACAAGGGAAGCCTCCACGCGTGGTCGTCTTTCAGACGGCCCGGCGTACCCCGGGCAACGGCGGGTAGTAGGTTATCGTTCGACTACTACCCGACGGCTAATTCCCTAGAGGAGAGGAGAGGCGAGTTGATCCCGTCTCTCTTCGACCAAGGTGGGGCCAGTGTTGGCGTTGTACACTGCGACGCCTTCACACGGCCAGTGCTTCGGCACATTTTGATGTGGCCATTACGGCCAGGGGGTCTCCCCCAATGGCGGGGCATTTGCCCGATTGACGAGACGTGCTACCGGACTTGACTTGGGCCTAAGGCCAATTCTCCCGGACGCGACATTGAGATGGGCGCATTTGCGCGAACCGAACGGATGCGTTCGCGCATCTTTTCGGTAAAAGACGTTGCCGTAGGGCGTGGGATGGGAAGGGACCAGGGGGCTTGCCTTAATTGGCCGGCCCGAGTGGAGTTAAACCACAATAAAAAACCGCCTGTTATCCCGACTTCGGTCGGGACCAGGGACCGCGAGCTCAAGTGGAGAAAACCACAATAAAAATCCACCGTGCGGCGGCGGCTGCACGCCCGACGGAGTTCCGCGAGGTCGGCACGGGGGTGCCGGCCACGTATTGCACGAACTCCGTCCTTGGAGGAGAGAGACGGCCCTTTCGGGCCTGATCTCTAGGCTGCCCCAAGTGGGGGGGCCAGCCCGAGTCTGCCTAGCAGACCAGCGCTGACAGCTTCGCGGCGTTATAGTTGAGGACCCGCGTTGCTGTCGCCCAAGGCGCATTAGACGGTGCAAACCAGGGTTTTTTAGTGGGTATTCTCTGCCGACGCGGAGCGAGTCCCACATAACCGACGGGTTATGTGGGACTCGCTCCGCGTCCCCCGGGCAGCGGGTATGCGTAAACTGCATTTTCCCCTGGTGCAACAAAAAAAAAAAAAAAAAAGGCGGGTTGTGTATCGCAGGGCGTAGCTCCTCGCTCCGGTGACGCTGCTGCCCGTCAACGGCCTGTGGTTATTAGCTAAGCCGCTCTACACAGACGCCGCTATGATATCTTCTCTTCTAAATCTTCGCTCAAATTGAGCCGCCCGTCCCTCCACCCTATAGAATACCGCAGCCAAATGACCTCCGGGTCGTATTTCTGCTCGTGGGGACTTAGGGTTGGGTCAGCATTGCGGTGGCAACTGACAGGTAACTGACCAGTTACTTGCCCGTTGTCACATCGACTTTGGACTTCTCTTTCGCTTTCCATCAGGCGTACGGATGCCATTATGTCGAGCTACTATAAAAAAAATACGTAGTGCGCTCACCCCACTCCAGTTTGTCCAGATACAGAACTTCTGGCGTGTTCTCACAGGTCTCAGCTGCCTTGCCATCCGGCTGCCAGGGTATCGTCTGCGCAGAAGATTCCCTGAAAGAACATGAGCTTTATTTGACGACCATAAACTCAAGTAAGTATATAAAAAATGTTCGTTAGTCTCGATAAAACTAGAAAACGGCTGGACCGATTTGGCTAATTTTGGTCTTTATGAAGAGAGGTAGGGCATAGCGAATCTTCGCTCGAATTGAGCCGCCCGTCCGGGGAAGGACCTTTACCCAATAGAATACCGCAGTCAAATGACCTCTGAGTCGTGTTTCTGCCGGTGAGTAGGGTTTCCGGAGCTCCTGGGGGGTTGGGGTTGGGCCGGCATGGCGGTGGCAACTGACAGGTAACTGACCAGTTACTTGCCCGTTATCACAGCGACTTGGGCTTCTCTTTCGCTTTCCATCAGGCGTAGGGAAGCCATTATGTCGAGCCACTATAAAAAAAAAATTGTGGAAGTCCAGGGAAGGTTATCATCATCATTCCGACATACCTGAACAAGCTCTGAGTGCCTCTGTTCCTCGGTCTACCTGGAGCAGCTGACTGGTTCCTAGGAGACGGAGGGTGGAAATCCGGACTCGTACTTTGCATTGATAAAACCTTCTTGGGCCTGTGAATGTAAGTAGATACGAAATTACAAGTAGATAATGTAAATTCTAGATGCGGCGTCTCTGGTCCAGGTCGGCATCTAGAACGCTCTGGAATTCCAGAAAGGAGGCATATGTTCAGCAGTGGACGCAAAAATGCTGAGAAGAAGAATGTAAATTAAAGGCAGCTACTATTCTGCATCATCATTACCATCAGCCTCTTGCAGAACACAGACCTTTTAATAGGGATTTTTGGGTGTCAAAATAATTACATTATATTTAGTCCGTATTATATATCATAAAAATGTATTGGACACGTATTTTTCCTTTCTTAGTTCAATTAAAAAGTAGCAAAAATACAAGGCATCAAAAGCCGTGCTGTGGTAGCCGAGTGGTAAGATCGTCGCTTAACACACGTGAGGTTGTCGGTTCGAATCTTCGCGGGGCACGCACCTCAAAAATCTATGTGCGGAATTATACCACTAGCTTAGCGGTGAAGGAAAACATCGTGAGGAAACCTGCACATCCAGTTTAATTCTGAATGTGTAACCATGATCCAAATCTGTCTGGTTCCCCTTTCTGAGGGTTATGAAGGTCAGATGGCAGTCGCTTCAATGTAATAACCAGACTCGCTAAATCTAGGATCATGTTCAAAGCGGACCCTGGGCCTAGAGGCACAAACCGGGACAACGCTAAGAGGGAGAAGACAAGGCATCAAAAGGAAGGAGTCTTTGACGTCACTCCGTCCCGTAAAAATGCCACTGCGCGTGACGTCACGCGTAATTACGCGACTAAAAATTACAAACTTATAGCCTGTTGAAATTTCAACAGGCTATAACTTTGTAATTTTTAGTCTAATTTACTAATAAAAAAATACGTGTCTTTTATTTTTGAATAAGCTAAAAGACAGACATTTTTTTCATCAAAGACAGATAATTACATGTATTAAATCTACAAAGGATCTTAAGCCTAAGCTACAAGGGATATATTATCAGCCAAGGACCAAGGACAGGCTCGGTGGTTCATTTGGTAGTGACCTCTGCCCTCTGAGCCAAGGGTCGTGGGTTCGATTCCCGCACAGTACAAACATTTGTGTTCATGAACATGTCTGTTTGTATTGGTCTGGGTGTTTTCTATGTATAATATGTATTTATTTACAAAAAAATGTATCTAAGTAAATTTATCAGTTGTCTAGTACCCATAGTACAAGCTTCGGCTTAGTTTGGGGCTAGGTGGCGCTGTGTGGCCCAGCGTGGCATGTC
This sequence comes from Conogethes punctiferalis, assembly GCA_031163375.1. Classification (NCBI taxonomy): domain Eukaryota; kingdom Metazoa; phylum Arthropoda; class Insecta; order Lepidoptera; family Crambidae; genus Conogethes; species Conogethes punctiferalis. Next base: position 2,206,336 of record CM062105.1, on the reverse strand, counting down.
TTGGGTTATTTATTTAAATTAGTATCCACTAAGTGAATGTTATGCCTTGACATAACATAATGATTGCTAGGTAGGCTGCTCCCTTGCATCCCTTCGAGCGGGTCTCTAGTAGTTCATAAAAATGAAATGAAATTTATTTGCATGAAACAGGTGATATGAGTTGTTAAGTACAGTATAAGTATCCGTGTTCCGCTATACATATCATAGCATGCAAACATTACTAGTATTATTATAATAAATTACTGATTTAGACACTACTTAATATGTAAATTACTTAATTCCTATTTAAATATTCATTTATAGAATAAAAGTTTTGTTGATTTAGCCAAGAATGCAAGTCCCTTTTAAATTGATGTACCGGCAAAACTTTAATTGTTGTTGGTAATTTATTGAAGATTTTTATTCCCATTGCATAACATGTTTTTTGGATAAGTGCGGTGTTAAGTAGGTGCTCTAGTCAATATGATGTATACCATATATAATGAAGACCAAAGACTCACACGGCGCTGAACTTGAACCGGTCCTTCCCGTTGAACTCTGGCGTGGGCACGCCGCGGGCGTCCTTCACGCGTCTGAGGTACCCGCTGTACGAGCGGTCCATATGGTCCGGGAGCCGGCAGTTTGCGTGGTACACTGAAAGACAACAGCTGTTATGAGGAAGGAGGAAGCCCAAACGAGTACGTATCTCATCATCATCATCCTAGCCTTTTTCCCGATTGTCTCAGGGTCGGCTTCCCAAACTGAGAGATTTGGCGAGGGCTAAGCTTTTACACAGAGCGACTGCCATCAGACCTCCGCAACACTTAGGGTAAGCTATACCCATTCCCAGTTAGGCGTCAGAGTTATCATCATCTCTGATACGATGTAACGACTGCTATCTGAGTTGGTAAAGATAGCACCCGGGACCAACAGCTTAACGTGCCTTCCGAAGCACGGAGGAAATCGGTGTCAAATTTTGGTCACCCATCATCGGATTGACCGCGCCAATGGTTGCACAACGTTGCGATCATTGTTAAACGAACAAGACCGCGGCGCCACCGAGCTCCTCAACAAGACGTATCTATTCCATAAAACGTGTTTTATCTACATATCTATATGGGGCAGCGCAGACGGCACACTTTTTGTGCGATAGAGTCTGCGTCTGAGACATTTAAAAAGAGCGTCTAGGTCTGCCGACAGAATGATCGAAGATGTGCGTCGAGTCTGTGAAATATCCGCGACAGATTTTTGCACGTCGTGTGCGTTACTGCATATTATTGCAAAAAAGTGCGTCACGGATAGTCTGTCGTCTGCGCTGACCCAAAACGTGTTTTATCTACATATCTATATAAAAGGAAAAGCTAAATGGCATAATGACGCAAAGTCTAACTACTTATCATCATCATCAGCCTATCGTCCCCTGTTGGACATAGGCCTCTCCAGGTGTTCGCCACTTTGAGCAAACACCTGGAAGTTAAACCCTTAATCGCACGCTGGGCAGGCGGGTTAGGTATCGCAGGGCGTAGCTCCTCGCTCCGGTGACGCTGCTGCCCGTCATCGGCTTGTGGTATTTAGCTACGCCTTCAATTGTGTCATGGCTATACCGCCACCAGTCGGTTGCCAGCGCCTTGTCCGTTATTCAGCGGTATGCACCACAGGCATGTTAGGGTGTCTTGGAAAATGATAGAAACTTGTAATTTTACAGGTGATTCTTTTTCTTTTTTTTTAGTGAGCACTAAGAAGAAGAGGGATGTAAGGGAGCGCCCTATCACCTTTTCGCTCCAAGCCATCCTCACCTGCCCGTGGTGCACCCTGCCGAACAACAAACGAGGCTCTGGCAAACCGACTGGTGGCGGTAAAACCATCACGATAGAAGGCGTAGCTAAATACCACAGGCCGATGACGGGCAGCAGCGACATCGGAGCAAGAAGCTCAGCCCTGCGATCGCCAAACCGCCTGCCCAGCGTGGCGATTATGGGTATATCCTCCGGAAGTTTGCCCGAGGTGGCGGACAACTGGAGAGGCCTATGTCCAGCAGTGGACTGCAATAGGCTGATGATGATGACGATGTGCTTACCGACATGCATACGCGGGACTTTCCTCATCTCCGAAAACATTGACTTGTAGACTGGTTGAATTACCTGAAATTAAATGGCAACAATAATACAAGTTGTTACATTATGCTGTTAATTAATTTAAAGGTATGTTTTTAATGACAAACGAAGTCAACGGACCGGAAGGTTGTAGCAATGTAGACATAGGTGTCGCTACATGTCCGTTCTCCTCGGCAAAAACTTCGGTCAATCACATCGCGGTCACCAGTGAGGCGGATGGGTGAGCAAATTAAACACTTAGCAAATCAAAGCAAATCAAACTTAGCAAATTAGAGCAAATTAAAGACTATCGCACAAAAAGTGTGCCGTCTGCGCTGCACCCGAGACATTTAAAAAGAGCGTTTAAGTCTGCCGACAGAATGATCGAAGATGTGCGTCGTGTGCGTTGAGTCTGTGAAATATCCGCGACAGATTTTTGCGCGTCCTGAGCGTTCTACATATAATTGCAAAAAAGTGCGTCACGGATAGTCTGTCGTCTGCGCTGCCCGTCAGACGCAGACTCTATCGCCCAAAAAGTGTGCCGTCTGCGCTGCACCTTAGATGTTATCCACACTCAATAAAAATATAATAATATAAAAATACAAATTAACAGATTTTCGCATTAAGAGAATGACAAAAGAAGTGAAAAAGTAATGTTTTTGTAAACTTCGTAAACAATTGACGATTTCAGTAGGATAGGTTTTAATACCAAGGAGATAGCCTTAAGGTCACCTGATGGTAAGGCTTCGTTCGCAGTAGGCAAACTGTTTCTAAGTACATATCTATATTTTATTTAAAGATATGGACTTACGACTTGCGCAGACGCCATAGCAGCTTTGAATGCGGTTCGAGCGTAATCTCTCGCCCCGGACACTATGAATGCAGAGTCTGAAACATGACACGATAATCTTAGTTCACATACCAAAGTTGAACCTAAGGGTACTATGTAGGTACATAGTTTATTTTATACTCACCATACAAATAGTCATGGACCCTTATTTTGGGGGCTACATGGCGCCTCCGCCTCTCGAACACAGTATCGCCACTCATTTTGAGCGCAAACCCCGCACTACTTCATGCAAAATATAATTTGGTTGTAAATCAGATTGTTCAAGTGTCTCCGTCATCTGAATAGACATTGAATAAACAATTTGGTTGCTTAGCAACGAAATTGGTTTGTTCGTTATGGTTTTATCATCGGATAAGGTTTTAATCTTGACGTAGTACCTAATACGTGTACTTCCATGATCTTGCATATCAAATAGGCTAGTTCCTGCTTCATCTCGAATCTCCTGTCATACAAAATTCCTTTTCCTACATCAATAAAAACATTATTATATACTAATGATATAAATATATATAAAATGTTATCTTTATATATTTCTCAAAATAATATTAGATTGTAATTATTATTATAATACATATATATTATACATATAATAAAATAAATAAATATGTACTTATCTACTATACATACTTTTATAGTTGTAAGTATATTAAATTAATCTACCTATTAATAAACTTACCTGATCCTTATTCTTTCGTCCTTTGTCCGAATTTTCTTAAATTAAACGTTTCCTTACCTTTTGTTCAATCCTCGCAAACTCAGTCCGTGGCCGATGCACAAATCGTGCGGAGCCAAATAACCCAAAAAAAAAAATAGGCTAGTTTGGCAGTTGACTGCAATAGGCGGATGATGACTAAAAAGTTGGTACCTAGTAAATACGTAGTACTTGACATGTGGACTGATGATGATGATGATGACGTAGTACTTAATACTTCCATGGTAGTAAACAAATTGTATCGGAAATGTATTTACGAAATGAGCTTCGCTGGACAGCGCGGACGACAGACTATCCGTGACGCACTATTTTGCAATTATATGCAGTAACGCACACGACGCGCAAAAATCTGTCGCGGATATTTCACAGACTCAACGCACACGACGCACCTCTTCGATCATTCTGTCGGCAGACCTAAGCGCGCTTTTTAAATGTCTCAGACGCAGACTCTATCGCACAAAAAGTGTGCAGTCTGCGCTGCACCTTATGTGCCCTACAAGCCTACAGACAGCTAAAGTTTTGCTTATTGAGCACTCCACGGGTCACACGAGTAAACGGTGGTCGCCAGCCAGACGGATAAATTTCTACCACGGCCTGAGAAGATGAAATTTCAAGAAATTTTCTCGTAAAATTCTTGAAATGATTGTTCGATGTTCAAGCTAAAATCCTCACAAGGGTACCCTTATATCTCTGGAATCTCTTAGCGACTAATTCTGAGATTTGGCATGTCGTTGCGACCATTTCATTGCTATTTTTAGGCATAGTCAAATTTCGTTTTCATTGAGATTTTAGAGACGAGGAATACAGCTTGAAGCGTATCACAGGCGTATTCACAAACGTTACTATGCGTCGCGCAGACGCACAGTGCCCAAAATCCGATAGGTTTTGGGTACCTTTGCTTACGCGCGACGCATAGTAAATAAAGCAAAAGGAAATAAAAAAATAAAAAAGTTCACAACATAAAAAGGTAACTAATTTTATTTACATTTCTTCTTAAAAATAAATCATTTCTTCATAGTAACACACTCAAATTTAGTAACATTGATTAAAAGTTTACAATTATCAACAAAATCTACCTTTGTGTAAGGCTCATATATTTTAACAACACAGTCAGTAGAAATGTTATCATTATAATAACAACAGTTTATTAAAATAAAATAATTGTCATCATTAAAATCTTTTGCCTCCAATAATTGGCAGCCATATTTAAAATGTACATTACAAATTCTAAAAGCAGCAAATTCCATCTTTGGTATTACGAAATTCGAATTTACCGCCAAAAATCTCTCATGCTGCCAAAGAGAAACACTGGCAGTTTGTTTTTTTAACAAATTATTCAACCTGTAAGCCAATCCATCCTTTTTGTAACGGATCTTTTTATCTTTTTTAATATTATCAGTAGAAAAGTCAACCTCTTTATTAGAATCAAAGCTATTTTTATTAGTCAATGCTTGAGTGGGAAAACTTATTATTTCAACATCGTCGCTGGTTTTCGAGCTGTTTTTCGGTGTGGAAACCTCACTTATTGTTTGCTGAGACAGATTCTCCGAGCTAAAATGGTTGTCAAAATAGCTTTTGACTTTCTTTGCAAGATCTGAGCTTGATGTTTTCAGCATAGCAATACTGTCATCCATGTTTAATTCCGGAGTCTCATGTATCAGACATGCTTCAGTTTTAATATCCGGGGACAGATCTGGACTTTCCAATTTATAATTTTCTGAAGATGATGTTTCTTCTTCTTTAATAATGAAGGTTTTATTAAAAGGCAACTTCTTTTTCTGCTTACAATCACCGTTTCTTCTGGAATCTTGTAGAATTTCTTGATAATCATTTCTGCTTGCTGCGATGCATTTTTCTATTTGATTCAGAGCATTGTTTTCCTTTTTATCACTTTTTCTCCTATCCAGACACTGATTTTGGTTTAGTATCACTGAACTATTATCAATATCTTCATCATGTTTAGTTCTCTCGTTTCTTTTGAACAGTTTTTTTCTAACGTTAGGTGAAATCTTTGGACTAGCTGTTTTAAGTATTAATATAGGGCTTTTCACTGTTGTTTGTTTAGATTGATGTTTTAACGTTTTAGAAGCTAGAATAGGAGAACCGGCATCATTGCTGCATTTGTAAGGCAAGAAATATTGAGTTGAACCCAGTATTGGAGATGTCATAACAGAATTATTAGGTGCAGGAATTTCCTTGGCATTTTGGGATTTATCCAGCTTAACTTCACTTTTAGGTTCTTTACTTACGTCGATAACTGTAATATCTAAATTAGAAATGTTTCTATGAACTGCTTGCTTGCGTTTTCTTTTACGCGAAGTTTTCTTCAAAAAGTTACAAACTTTGTCTTTGTTTGAAGGGATATTCTCGCAATCGCTGGACTCGCTAGACGACCAGCTTATTTCTTCGGACTCCTGGCTGCTGAGTAAACGGAATTTATGTGCGAATACATTTTCATTGTGTTTCTTCATTTGGAAAATAATTATTTACACAAAAATTTGGTAAAATCGCGTCGAAACTCGAATTAGATAAATTGACGTATTTTTGACAGTGACAGTAATACAGGGAAACCAACCAAATAAAATAAATCAAGCTGGACATGGACATCAATCATTTCAGCCTCTGATAGGGTACGATTCTGTATTTTGTAATACGTACATGCCGCCATAATTATTTTTGTTTGATATAATAACTTCGTGTTTTGAATAACTCGCAGCTTTATAGTTGTAGTATAGTGAGTTTGTAATTAACCAAAGAGTTGCAGTTTAAATGATAAATAATTCAGTGTTACTTATCACCGAATAATATGAAATCAACTGACCATAATTTAAACAAGCTTTGTTTACCTACATTGTACATTGAATTTACCAATGCAAATATGGCAGCACTGGTTAAATTCAATTCAACAAATCAGCTCGCGAGATGCGTTCCGTCACATACATTTTGATTGATTACAATCTATCGAAAAATAATACGTAATACCCCATTTACACTCTCGCCTCGCGACTCGCCTCGTACCTCGCCTCGTGACTCGCGCCACGCCCCCCGAAACGAGCTTGGTGTTTACACTCTCGTCACGAGTTCAGTTGTCTTTGAGCTCGCGACAATGGAGGACGTCGAAATGTTAGCGGCAACAAGTCATGGTTTATTGAACTACACACATTAAATACAAATAAAAAAGTAAAATGTCTTATGTTTTAAATCAATTAAAGGTCTGTCATTTCATTTGTAATGACAACCTCTTCCACGCATCGTTTACTTTTTAGTTCATTTTATGGTATTTATTTTTGGGTTCCACAGAATAGGCTATTATGGCTAAAAATTGTAATTAGTCCGTCTTTTAGCTTATTCAAAAATAAAAGACACGTATTTTTTTATTTGTAAATTAGACTAAAACTTACAAAGTTATAGCCCGTTGAAATTACGCGTGACGTCACTCGGTGAGGCATTTTTAACGGGAGCGAGTTACGTCAAAGACTCCCACTCCTAACTTTTGATGCCTTGTATCTTTGGTATTGTTTATTTAATTGAAAAAAGGAAAAATACGTGTCTTTTATTTATGAATAAGCTAAAAGACGGACAAATTAAAAATTTTTAGCCATAATTGCCTATTGGTTCCCTTTGAAATGCTCCAATAAATCTAAATGTTTCCTCATAAGACTAATCCATTTTAACGACCTGCGCGGCACAACGCTGAACCGCGAATGAAGCGAGAGCGCGAGTGTAAACACCCCGCTCGCGTTCGTCGCGAGGCCCTTTGACTCGTGACCAAAAAACCGCTCGCGACGCGAGCGCTGCGAGTGACGAGGCGAGGCGCGAGGCGAGGCGCGAGCGAGTGTTCACACTCTCGCCTCGTCGCTCGCCTCGCGCCTCGCCTCGTCTCTCGCACGCGAGTGTAAACGGGCTATAAGATTTAAATCAGTGCGTATGTCAACAGATTACAATCTCGCTGGATAGATTATAATCTAACGGTATTTACAATTTTACGGAGACATGTACCTACATAATTAAATTAAAAACTTCAAGTGAAGAAACTGTAGCAAACTATACAGAATCGACCCTTTAAAAAACTTAAGCCAATGCTGTAGCCCATGAAAAAGTAAATAAGTTTATTTTCTGCAGGTTGTCATAGTTTTTCCGAAGCCGCCATGTTATTTTGCTAACTTCGCACCGGTGCGCTCTCAAAACAAATAGGTACGTGCGTCGTGCGAACCATTGTTTATCAGCGACTAAATTATATTCTGGAAGCCAATTCCTGTGAGAATCCTAGTGGATTCGATCTAAAGTGCTGTATAAAGTAGAAAAGAAAGACTTTCCGCGTTCCCGCCGATAAAAAGAGGGTTCCCTTCGCCGCGATGGAGGTCGACCGCACCGAGCCCGAAAACGTGGCGGTGGACGGGGAACCGAAGCCGGTGGCGGATGAGGGCGCGGGAGACGCGACGACCTCGCATGCGGATCGTTTGAGAAAGAAGAACAAAAAGTACGCTCGTTCCAACAGCAAAGAAGCAGCAGTTGCTAGCGTGACCCCGCTCCCTAAATACCGCAGCTGGAAAAACAGTCGGAGGCCGCGCAATGGGCACGGCAGGGGTCTCCCCAAGAAAGGTGAGTCCTATTTATTTTAGGCACGAATCTACCTTCTTTCTAACATAAAGTGGGGCCGGTATCTGAAAGAATATTCTGGAACATCAACGCTGTGAACTGAGCTGCATTCCGTTTTACGTAACTTTTGTTTACTACGTCGAAATAAATATTATGATTTTGGAGCATGCGTTTTAGCTGTATGTTTCAAGGTCACTCGGAGACCGGCTTTGTGCGCAGTTAGCTCACAGATAGTAATATTATGTTGCGATACATTAAGTTTCCCGCTCGATATAACGCCAAGCAGATCATTTCAAATTGCCGTAGGTCATTTTCTAGTTGAACGGCCTGTTACGTAATCTAATTTCTGTAAACAACTTTCGATATCCAAGGCTCTATGGGCATGGGCGCTACGAACAAGATAATAAAAATTAAACGCTTTCTTTTTTTCAATAATGAAATCGTATCCTAGGCCTTAAATTTAAAAAATTTGATCATTCATTTCAAAGAGAATGTTCGCAAAAGTCAGCTGATATTCATCATCATCATCAGCCTTTTGCAGTCCACTGCTGGATATGTCCAGCACTAAGTGCCCTAAGTGGCGAACAACATCTGGAGGATATACCCATAATCGCAACGCTGGGCAGGCGGGTTGGCGATCGCAGGGCGTAGCTTCTTGCTCCGGTAACGCTGCTGCCCGTCATCGGCCTGTGATATTTAGCTACGCTTGTCGTGGTTTTACCTCCACCAGTCGGTTTGCCAGAGCCTCGTTTGTTGTTCGGCAGAATGCACCACGGGCAGGTGAGGATGGCTTGGAGCGAAAAGGTGATAGGCCGCTCCCTTACATCCCCTAGATAGTAGAAGATATTTATAATTAAAAATGCTCAACATTGTATCACAGTATATACCTACTGTATTTGTATGCCATATCTATATTTTATCAAGACAACAGATAAACAATACATTTGAACAACAAGATAACCAACAAAATATGTGTCAGCTTTGTTTGTTTTAGTCAAAAGCAGGAAATTTTGTTTATTAAAACATATATTTGGTTTATTTTATATGTTAGAGGCCTATGTCCAGCAGTGGACTGATAAAGGCTGATGATTTGTAAATAGTTATTTTTAACATGTACCCAATCCCCATTTGTTTTCATTGTAAGAGGTAATAAACTTTAACTAATTTATCAAAAATAATAAGGAGCTTTTTGATAGTGCGACATGGTCAGGTTTGCATACCCCTAGACGAAATAATAAATATAAATATAAAATACCAAGTAGTCGGTTAGCTATATATAGTTCTAGTCCATATTGTAGTGCAATAAAAGTCTTTAATAATTTACCTAATGATATTAGAATGGAACAGAACACAAGAATCTTCCTTAAAAAATTGAAAAATATGCTACTTCTAAAATGTTATTATAGCCTTAATGAATACTTTAGTAATACATAATTATTATTATTCCTCATCCGTCACACTTCCATTGCTGCCAATTAATATATGTACTTAGTAATATAATTGTTTATATTAATGTAACAAATTTTTTGCCATACCCTAACAGGGTCTATATTCTACACTAGTTATAAGTTGTTTAATTATGTATGAATATGGTTGCAAATAAATGAATATGAATATGAAACATTAATATAATTAATTACAGTAAACAAACCTAATAGAGATCAGACTGTATATTTTATAAAACAATATCTGTACTAATATTATAAAGCTGAAGAGTTTGTTTGTTTGAACACGCTAATCTCAGGAACTACTGGTCCGAATTGAAAAATTCTTTTTGTGTTGAATAGACCATTTATCGAGGAAGGCTTTAGGCTATAATATAACATCACACTGCAACTATAAGGGGCGAAGAAATATTGCAAAATGTAAAAAAATACAGGGAAAAAATAACTATTCCACGCTGTGAAGTCGCGAGCACAGCTAATCTACACTAATATTATAAAGAGGAAAACTTTGTTTGTTTGGTTGTAATGAATAGGCTCAAAAACTACTGGACCGTTTTTAAAAATTCTTTCACCATTCGAAAGCTACATTATCCACGAGTAACATAGGCACAATTTTATTTTGGAAAAAAAAACTTTACGCGGACGAAGTCGCGGGCGGAAAGCTAGTCCATTATAAATTGGAAGGATGTTTGTTACTCTGTCATTTATTTGACTAGCTCGAAGGCTCATTTGGTAGTGACTTCTGCCTTCTGAGCCAATGGGTTTTGATACCCACACAGTACAAACATTTATGTGAATGGGGATGTTTCCAGGGTCAAAATAATTACATTATATTTAGTCCGTATTTTACATTATAAAAATATATTAGACACATATTTTTCTTTTTTTCATTTAAACAAAAAATAACAAAGATACAAGGCATTTACAAAGATACAAAATTTAGGAGTGGGGGGTCTTTGACGTTACTTAGTGGCGAAAAAACTCCCACTATTTGATGTCACGCTTAATTTTAACGCGCTATATCTTAGTCATTTTTGGTCTAATTTATAAATGAAAAAATACGTATCTTTTATTTTTGAACAATCTAAAAGTCGGACTAATTACATTTTTTACGGAAACAGGCCTATTAACATGTCTGTATTCGTCTGGGTGTCTTCTATGTTTAAATGTATTGTAGATATAGTTAGGCAACCAAAGGCTCTGGGGGCCCTAGGGCAAATGAAATAATAGGTCGCCACTGTCATCTTAACTGATAACCTGTTTTTTTAGTCATCATCATCATCACCAGCCTATTGCAGTCCACTGCTGGACATAGGCCTCTCCAGTTGCTTGCCACTCAGGGCAAACATCTGGAGAAAATGCCCATAATCGCCACGCTGGGCAGGCGGGTTGGCGATCGCAGGACGTAGCTTCTCGCTCCGGTGACGCTGCTGCCCGTCATCGGTCTGTGGTATTTAGCTACGCCTTCAATTGTGATGGATATACCGCCACCAGTCGGTTGCCAGCGCCTCGTTTGTTATTCGGCAGGATGCACCACGGGCAGGTGAGGTTGGCTTGGAGCGAAATGATGATAGACCGCTCCCTTACATCCCTTTATTTATTTTAGCCATAATAGCCTATTCTGTTCTAAAATAGTAGACACCTATTCTTGAATTTTGTCAAAAACTCCTTATCATTAAAACTGTTTGTTTAAATACTGGAATTATAGTGATAAAAGCCTATCTCCAATGCATATCTCTGTTATATAAACACATTTAATAGTTTAATCTATTTTTAATCTGTTTTTGTACACTTTTATATGTACTTCTTTATCTCTATTTACATTTATGTGTGTATTTTAAGACTTGAGTTATTACTAGGTAGGTATAACATTAGCTAGTCATCAGCTTTTAACTGTCCACTGCCGGACTTTAGAGCCTTCCGCTCCCCCAACAGTCCGGTGATGATGACAAGGCCGGCCTGGTCATCATCATAGTTAAATAGAAAACACTGCCGGACTACATCATCATCACATTCAGCCATAGGGGATCTACTTCAGAATTTAGGCATCCCCCAAAGATTTATTAATAAATACATAACCTAAGACATGCCACGCTGGGCCACACATCGCCATCTAGCCCCAAACTAAGCCGAAGATTGTACTATAGGGGATACATTTTTTTATACATAAATACCTACTCAATATACTTGCATTGAAAACACCCAGACCAATACATACAGACATGTTCATGCACACAAATGTTTGTAATGTGGGGGGATCGAACCCACGACCCTCGGCTCAGAAGGCAGAGGTATTCTATAGGGTGGAGGTCCTTCCCCGGATGGGCGGTTCTATCCGAGCAAAGATTCGCTATGCCCTACCTAATATAATAAATGTACATTCTAGTCTGGAACCACTATATCCATATAGGTTCATATAGGTACTCTGTGGCTTACCTTACCACAGTCCAATACTAACTTCAGTTTATGATGCCATGAATAAATCAATATTTTATTGCGTACATGTGATGAATGCCTCATTGAAAGCCACAAAATGCATTTAAGCTTGCATAAAATATTAAACGTGTATAGTTTGCCATATATGTATGTGAAATAATGTACAATAGGCTATTATGGCTAAAAATTGTAATTAGTCCGTCTTTTAGCTTATTCAAAAATAAAAGACACGTATTTTTTTATTTGAAAATTAGACTAAAAATTACAAAGTTATAGCCCGTTAAAATTACGCGTGACGTCACTCGGTGAGGCATTTTTTTACGGGAGCGAGTGACGTCAAAGACTCCCACTCCTAACTTTTGATGCCTTGTATCTTTGCTATTGTTTATTTGAATGAAAAAAGGAAAAATACGTGTCTTTTATTTTTGAATAAGCTAAAAGACTGACTAATTACAATTTTACAACTTTTAGCCATAATAGCCTATTGGTTATTTAAATGGGGCTCCTATTCCCATGCAAGAAACGCGACTTATTTTTAATTTTCGTCATCATCATCATCAGCCTATCACAGTCCACTTCAGGACACAGGCCTCTCCAGTTGTTCTCCACTTAGGGAAAATATCTGGAGGATATACCCATAATAGCCACGTTGGGCAGGCGGGTTGGCGATCGCAGGGTCTTCGGTCTGTGGTATTTAGCAACGCCTTCAATCGTGATGGTTCGGTTGCCAGCGCCTTGTTTGTTATTCGCCAGAATAACGAACGAGGTTATGCCGACTGACTTGTGGCGGTATAAATAAATATCAGACAACATCACATACATTGCTCCGATCCCAAAGTAAGTAGCTTAAGCACTTGTGTTATGAGTATCAAAACAACGAAGGTACCACAAATAAATACTTAAATACAAATATAAACACCCAGACACGGAACAAACACAAGTGTTCATCACACGAATGTTTGTCCCGGGTGGGAATCGAACCCACGACCCTTGGTTCAGAAGGCAGGGGTCACTACCAATTTAACCACCGAGGCAGTCAAAAGCATCACGATTAAAGGCGCCCGTAGCGCATCCTGTTGAATAACAAACGACTCTGGCAACCGACTGGTGGCGGTATAACCGTCACGATTGAAGGCGTAGCTAAATACCACAGGCTGATGACGGGCAGCAGCGTCACCGGAGCTACGCCCTGCGATACACAACCCGCCTTCCCAGCGTGGCGATTATGGGTATATCCTCCAGATGTTTTCCCTAAGTGGCGAACAACTGGAGAGGCCTATGTCCAGCAGTGGACTGCGATAGGCTTATTTTTTTTTATGACAGAGGGGTCAAACGGGCCTGAAGGTCATCTGATGGTAAGTGATCACTTCAGCCCATAGACACCGCAACACCAGGGGAGTCACAGGTGCGTTGCCGGCCCTTGAGAAACTGTAGGCTCGCTTCTTGAAGGTCCCTAGGTCGTATCCATTCGGGAAAATTGCAGCCGGAAGCTGATTCCAAAGAGCAGCTGCACGAGGCAGAAAATTGCGCGCAAAACGCACTGTTCTTATGTTCTTGTATTCTTTCTTTTTCACCACCGCATCAATAAAATTAGCAATACTGATAAAAATATCAAATACTAGCTTTCCGCCCGCGACTTCGTCCGCGTAAAGTTTTTTTTCCAAAATAAAATTGTGCCTATGTTACTCGTGGATAATGTAGCTTTCGAATGGTGAAAGAATTTTTAAAAACGGTCCAGTAGTTTTTGAGCCTATTCATTACAACCAAACAAACAAAGTTTTCCTCTTTATAATATTAGTGTAGATTACAATGTTTTTCAGCGTTGAAAACGCAGTTACGAAATTGATTAGACCCGTATCGGATTTCAAGCAAAGCCTACGATAAACTGCCAAGATAAAGTGCACACAGTTATAATACACACTAGCTGTGCTCGCGACTTCGTCCGCGTGGAATAGTTATTTTTTCCCCGTTTTTTTTTTACATTTTCCATTATTTCTTCGCTCCTAATAGTTGCAGCGTGATGTTGTATAGCCTAAAACCTTCCTCGATAAATGGTCTATTTGTCGCAGGCAAATTCTATAATTCGCTCGTATACAAACGGCGTCGGCAGTTTACAAAGACAAATTTGCTTTGAAAAATGCCGTACGCCGGATATAAAATGTTGACATTTTCTAATATGCCGGTAGACGTTTGTACCGATATTCACAAATTGCCGTGGCATTTTGTACGAATTAGTACCACATTTCACCGCGCGCGAGTGGCGCTGCATGTCATAACAAACATGGCGGACACAAGTGAAAGTGCGGAAGAAAAAAGTTACAAAAACATGTCTAATGTTAACGAATCGGCTGTTTTAAATAGTAATCTTTGTGATTTTAAGGATCGCTATTATTGTGAATTGTTAAAAGTGTATGAAGCACAAAAAGGGGCAGTGAAAACACCGTGGACCAAACAAAAGATATTCGAGGTTATCCGTCACGTAAAAATTGCTGTGGTGTCCATGAAAACTGGTGTTCGACGGACTGCGGCTGATTATTATTGGTACAGCAGATATGATGTAATGAACATGTAACATGTTATATTATAAAATAAATTGTTAAACTTAAACTTATTTGTAAGTGCAAAAGTTATTGAACATTGTTATACCTACCCTGTGACTGGTAAACCGAGAATATTCTAAAAAGGTGTGAAGTATCAGCAAATAAAGTGTTAAATTTATCAAAGTATCATTTACTACATAAATAGGTACATATTTTTTATTTCATTTTATATAAAACTTAGGTATTACTTACTTTGTGATTATACTTATATGATAAGTAATTGGACTGAAAAGTACAAAGTACAAAGATAATTTGCAAACTATTTGTTTTTATAATGAGTAGTGAATCTTTTACTATGTAACTCATTTTAAAAAGTTTTTATAAAATTTATTAGATTATGAAGAAATCTTTACCATTCGTGACTTATTCCATTATAAATAATTAAATACCTAATTCCATAATAAAGTTACTAAAATGCCTGTTTCGTTTTTGTTGGTCTCCCCAAAACACAATCCAAGTCACCTACATAAAATTATTAAAATGTCCTTTTCGTATACCTAATATCATGGTCACCCTAATACACAAACCAAGTCGACGTTGATACAGTCGAACTCGCGAACAATTTGCCTTCGGCATTTTATACAACGAATTTGTCTTTGTAAACTGCCGACGCCGTTTGTATATGGGCGAATTATAGGATATGCCTGCGACATATTCAACACAAAAAGAGTTTTTCAATTCGGACCAGTAGTTCCTGAGATTAGCGCGTTCAAACAAACAAACAAACTCTTCAGCTTTATAATATTAGTTAAGACTAGCGACCCGCCCTCGCTTCGCTTCGGGTACTTTTTTGGTTTACGCGCAAAACATCCGATTTGCAAAATGTCCGATTCGTAAAACGTCCGATTCGTAAAATGTCCGATTCGCAAAACGTCCGATTCGCAGAATGTCCTATTCGTAAAACGTCCGATTCGCAGAATATCCTATTCGCAAAACGTCCGATTCGTAAAACGTCCGATTCGCAAAACGTCCGATTCGCAGAATGTCCGATTCGCAAAACGTCCGATTCGTAAAACGTCCGATTCGCACATTTTTTCGGCAGGTGACTTTTTGGGAATCGGATTTTGCGTCTAAACCATTTTTTTACACTAACCATATAAAGAAGAAAGATTCGATCGATTGTTTGAATTGAATAGGTTCCGAAACTACTGGACCTATTCGAAGAATTCTTTCATTGTCGGAAAAATACACTATCTCCGATGAACATAGGCTATATTATATTTTTAAAAAGTTAGGGAATCATGCTAAAACTCCAATAAAAAAAATTACCAAAAAGCTTTCTTACAAACTGATGTGTCTTGACAGCGTTACCATAGCAATCTAAACTATTATGTCATGTAAATAAATTACTCTAAAGTGAAGTCATACTTACATTGTGACTGCATTATGAAACATATTAATTGGGCGTTTATTTGAAATCACCCTCATTCTCCTGCAGGCGGTGCCGGCGGTAAAGGCGTATGGGGGGCTCCAGGGTCGGAGCTCCTGGAGGAGTTCGTGGAGGACGCTAACGACCCCAACTACGACTCGGAGGCGGTGTCCAACGGAGACGTCGAGTTCAAGCAGGTTATAGTCGAGGCTGAACCTGAGGAGATTGTGGTAAGTGCTGTAATGCAAATTGTAGTTGTCCCGCTCGAAGGACCATTGTCATGCTCGAAGGACCAACTACGGAGCTCCTGGAGGAGTTCGTGAAGGACGCTAACGACCCCAACTACGACTCGAGACGTCGAGTTCAAGCAGGTTATAGTCGAGGCTGAACCTGAGGAGATTGTGGTAAGTGCTGTAATTCAGTAGAGTTTAGTTGTTCCGCTCGAAGGTCTAACAGTTATCCGGCTTGAAGGACCGTTGTCATGCTCGAAGGACTATTGTCCTGCTCGAAGGACCATTGTCCTGCTCGAAGGACCATTGTCATGCTCGAAGGACCAACTACGACTCGGAAGCGGTGTCCAACGGAGACGTCGAGTTCAAGCAGGTTATAGTCGAGGCTGAACCTGAGGAGATTGTGGTAAGTGCTGTAATGCAAATTGTAGTTGTCCCGCTCGAAGGACCATTGTCATGCTCGAAGGACCAACTACGGAGCTCCTGGAGGAGTTCGTGAAGGACGCTAACGACCCCAACTACGACTCGAGACGTCGAGTTCAAGCAGGTTATAGTCGAGGCTGAACCTGAGGAGATTGTGGTAAGTGCTGTAATTCAGTAGAGTTTAGTTGTTCCGCTCGAAGGTCTAACAGTTATCCGGCTTGAAGGACCGTTGTCATGCTCGAAGGACTATTGTCCTGCTCGAAGGACCATTGTCCTGCTCGAAGGACCATTGTCATGCTCGAAGGACCAACTACGACTCGGAAGCGGTGTCCAACGGAGACGTCGAGTTCAAGCAGGTTATAGTCGAGGCTGCACCTGAGGAGATTGTGGTAAGTGCTGTAATGCAAATTGTAGTTGTCCCGCTCGAAGGACTAATAGCTCACCGGCTTCAAGGACCATTGTCATGTTCGAAGGACCATTGTCCTGCTCGAAGGACCGTTGTCATGCTGGAAGGACCAACTACGACTCGGAAGCGGTGTCCAACGTAGACGTCGAGTTCAAGCAGGTTATAGTCGAGGCTAAACCTGAACTTGAGGAGATTGTGGTAAGTGCTGTAATGCAAACTCTATTTGTCCCTGTCTATTCTAAATCCGGAAATCACAAAGATACGCCTCTTCGGCATACATACGCTTATCGTTCGCTCGGGCCGCCAAGTTTTCCTACTTCTCTTTTTCTACTACGAAGAGAAGTAGGGCATAGCGAATCTTCGCCCGGACTCGGAATCCGCCGTTCGTCCGAGAAAAGACCACCACCCGTATAGAACACCGCAGCTAAATGACCTCAGGGTCGTGTTTCTATCGGTAATTGAGGTCTCCTGGGGTGAGTGATATATCGGCAGTAAGCGACCGGTTACTTGCCCGTTGTCGTTGCGACTTGGGCTCCTCTTACTTCCATCAGGCGTTGGGAAGCCATTATGTTGTGCTTCTATAAAAAAAAACGACGGTACTGTCAAAACATTTGCGCAAGTGCGCGAGAGTCGAATGTCTCGTTAGCGTAAACACGTTTTACGACCAAGGCCGATTATTAATTGAATGAGCTTGTGCACGCCGATTATACCAATGAGGGCTAAGGCGCAAGGGGGGCTAATGTAGTCAAACATGTATAAAATGTATTTATTTAAAAAAATATATGTATAAGTAAGTTTATCAGTTGCTTAGTACCGATAAAACAGGCTTATTATTATTATTAAAGAAGAAAGATTTGTACCTATTTTTGTATGTTTGTAATGAATAGGCTCAAAAAGTACTGGGCCAATTAAAAAAACTCTTTCACCAATAGAATGCTACATTCTTCCAATTTGACATAGGCTACATTTCATTTTGAAAAATTAGGGATCCTTGGTAAAATTTGAATAATGTAACCGATGGTGTAGAAAAATGAGTCTCACGTGCGAAGCCGGGACGCGCTACTACTGCTGCTAGTTTAGTATAATTCAATACATAGCTAACACCCGGACCAAAACAAGCGTACAAGCGTACTTGCCCGTTGTAGCCCGTACAGCAACTTGGGCTTCTCTTTCGCTTTCCATCAGGCGTAGAGAAGCCACTATGTGGAGCTGCTAAAAAAAATACAAGTACACAAATGTTGGTATTGTGCGGGGACCCCTGTGTCAATGACAGCGTTCACTCCTTTTTCCCGACTGTCTCAGGGTCGGCTTACCAAACTGAGAGATTTGGCGAGAGCTAAGCTTTTACACAGAGCGACTGCCATCAGACCTCCGCAACACTTAGGGTAAGCTATACCCGTTCCCAGTTAGGCGTCAGAGTTATCATCATCTCTGATATGATGTGACGACTGCTATCGTGAGTTGGTAAAGATAGCACCCGGGACCAACAGCTTAACGTGCCTTCCGAAGCACGGAGAAAATCGGTGTCAAATTCTGGTCACCCATCATCGGATTGACCGCGCCAATGGTTGCACAACGTTGCGATCATTGTTAAGCGTACAAGACTGCGGCGCCACCGACGTCCTCACAGCGTTCACTACCAAACAAAACTATAACATTGTAACACCAACACTGACCTATCTGGCGACACCGGGGCTCGCGCTAAATATATACCCGTTTGTTACTCGCGCGCCGCCGCGATAAGGCAAATAAAGCCCAAACGGGCCTAGTGCCGCGCGGAGGGTAAGGGCCCACTGGTAGCGGATTAAGTAGGTAGTGTCACAGACCGACGAGGAAGCAAACGTGGCTGGAATAGAAACTAACGCTGCCACTCATGTAAGAGGACGCTTTTGATAAGATAAATAAACTTGACTGGCTCGATGTCTCATTTGGTAGTGACCTCTGCCCTCTGAGCCAAGGGCCGTGGTTTCGATTCCCGCACAAGACAAACATTTGTGTTCATGAACATGTCTGTTTGTATTGGTCTGGGTGTTTTCTATGTATAATATGTATTTATTTACAAAAAAAAAATGTATCAAAGTAAGTTAATCAGTTGTCTAGTACCCATAGTTCTAGTATTTTTTATAGTAGCTCTACATAATGACTTCCCTACGCCTGATGGAAAGCCAAAGAGAAGCCCAAGTCGCTGTGACAACTGGCAAGTAACTGGTTAGTTACCTGTCAGTTGCCACTGCCATGCCGGCCCAACCCTAAGGTCATTTGGCTGCGGTATTCTATAGGGTGGAGGTCTTTCCCCGGACGGGCAGCTCAATACGAGCGAAGATTCGCTATGCCCTACCTCTCTAGTTTGGGACCAGATGGCGATGTGTGGCCCAGCGTGGCATGTCTTGGGTTATTTATCTATTTTGTCCGTCGCTCGCTGTCAGTCACGCCGCGCCCCGACGGTATCGTCGCGAGTCGGTGACCTCTCAGTGTGTCGCGGCGTGGTAAACAAGTTTACATCGATTTACTAATGCCTAAACACGCCGAAGACTACAAATCAGGGTCTCGCACTCGGATTAAGATAGATAGATTTTTTTTTTTATAGATAGATTTTTTTTTATAGTGGCTCGACATAATGGCTTCCCTACGCCTGATGGAAAGTGAAAGAGAGGCACAAGTCGCTGTGACAACTGGCAAGTAACTGGTCAGTTACCTGTCAGTTGCCACTGCCATGCCGGCCCAACCCTAACCCCCCACGAGCTCCGAAGATAGATAAGAGATAACGAATATAGATTGACTATATTTATATCGTCAGGGGATGTACTTCTGAAGTTCAGTCAAAGACCAAGTCTGAGCACCGTAAAACTGACTGAACTTCAGAAATATAGGCTCAGGGTTTGCCAAAGAGCCATGGAGCGAAGCATGTTGGCCATCAAAAGGACGGACAAGGTCAGAAATACCGTTATCTGCTCAAAGACGGGGATCCTGGATGTAGGGAAAAGGACTGCAAAGCTAAAATGGAAATGGGCGGGCCACGTCAGTAGGATGGATTCCGCAAGGTGGGCTAAGATCATCACCCAATGGCAGCCGGTAGACGGATGGCGTCAGAGAGGCAGGCCAAAGAAAAGATGGCGTGATGACTTAGACAACCATCTGCAAGACTGGCAAAATGTGGCTGACAATCGGGAGATGTGGAGAGACTTAGGGGAGGCCTTCGCTCAGCAGTGGGACAATAAAGGCTAGTTAAAAAAAAATAGGGGATGTAAGGGAGCGGCCTATCATCATTTCGCTGCAAGCCAACCTCACCTGCTCGTGGTGCATCCTGCCGAATAACAAACGAGGCGCTGGTAACCGGAGGCGGTATAACCATCACAATTGAAGGCGTAGCTAAATATCGTGCGAGATAAATAACTAACGTGGAACGGAACGCGCCCGAGTTAGCTGTCAAATGACACAGCTGATTTAAATTATTTAATATTAATTGTTTAATCATAGTATTTAGTGGTAATAATCAGTTAAATTGTTTCATCTTATGTTGATAAATAAGTGAAAGTGTTTGCAACAATTTGTCACTTGGATTTCGACGTCTACGTTTAAGTTTAAATCTTCAACGACTAACCGGCATTTTCATCTGCGGAATCTACACACATAAACCGGGGGAGTATTCGTTTTATTACTTTATTAAGTGTACATATACAAATAAACACACAACACGAACATAATACTTAACAAAACCTCGCTTTTGTGAGACTCGTCCAACATCAAAACAAGGTCAGTTGCGCCTCTCTTTACTTGACGTATTGTGGAAGTAAAGTTGATGATAGGCAACACTCGGCCTCAGACAAGCTTCTCTCACACATGATCAGATCATTAGTTAAAACCTAGATAATCATAATTCCATTTTTTCGTGTAACAAAAATAACAAACAACCTAAACATAATTTTGAATATCATCTGTCAAAAAGAATGAAATGCAATCTTAGAAAATGTTATGAATAGATTCTAATGTTTTTTTTCTTAGTAATACTAATCGTATAATATATAATTACAGAACAATTTAAATATAATTTTGTAAAACTAAATTTAGTAGGTACATCTATTCTACCCTCCATTCTTACTTAATTAGTGTGAATACTGTTTGTTGGAAAATTTAGTCTCGTATTTCCCTTTTTTTAATTTCCCTTTTACTTATCCATTGCCCCTTTTCTTTCTTTTTTTTTTTTTTCTTTTTCCATTTTCTGTGTTAAAATCTTTGTTGTTTATTTTTCCATTTATTCTTTTTGTTGATTCCTTGCTGTCTCTCTTACATTTTCTTTTAATTTCAAATAGTTGTGTGTAATAAGTCATAACCATTTAGGAAAGAATAGTTAATTACTTGTTAAAAGTTCAGTAGTTAATTCCTGCACAAAAGTCGCTTTCTTTCTTTACTTTCTTATCGGTTGCTATACACTTATTCATATTATTTCAGATATGAGTGGTAGTACCACCTATAGAAAAATGATGACCCGGAAGGCTGCCGCTCATGATCTGGAGTTAAAGTTGAAACGGGCGTTAGAGGAAGTACAGAAAATAAAGGAGGTCAATAGGCAGCTCATCCATGAACGCGAAGAACATGAAGAGGAACTAATAAAAATCATAGGCCATAACACCCAGCTCAAAAATGATTTAGCCGACATGCATGCTCAACTTCTGGATGTCATTGGTCAACGGGACCAACTACTCAGTACAGTGAACAAGTTTGATGAATGTAGTGAAACCTATGAGCGGACCCTGGTGCGAATCCATGAGCTTGAGGTAGACCTACATGATGCCAACAAGACCATACATCAGTATGAAGAAGACCTGCGATGCCAAGAGTCTTTGCACACACACAGCCTGTACGAGGAGTTGATCGAGTCACCAGCTGGGCATGCTGTTTTAGGAAAAAATATTCACAGTGTAGATGATAAATTTAGATTTAGTAGTAAGCGTAAACTCAAGAAATATATCAAAATTAATAAAATCATTAAGAAAACTGAAAGGTTAATTAGACAGAAAAAATGTTATCGTAAAAATGTAGTATTAGTAAAACAGCGCTTGGATTTACTGGATACTGTAGAATTGTATAGTCAAAAATTAGATACTTGTAGGTTAAGGTACGACAATGATGTTCAGGAGCTACAGACAGATATCAAGAGGCTACATGAATGCCTAGACCGCATGACAGACAAGTATAAGTCTGTGCAAGCTCAAAATCATGAACATATCTTGGCTACCAACAAACTTGTGGCCCACTGTAGCTGTCATCAGGATATTAGTATTTCTGAACAAAATCAGGTAGTTAGTGATCAGTTAATTTCAGTAAGTTTAAATAAGAAATCTGTATGTACCTCTGCAGATAATGTGTTTGTTTATTCTGATAAAATGGGAGTTGGCTATGGACCTCTTATAAAAAAGAATTTGAACTCCAATGTCATTAACTTTAGTATGCCTGACGCCTCTCTTACTGAAATATGTAAGAGAATAAATGATGGTAAGCACAATGAAAATTCCATCATAGTATTAATGATGGGAAATGGTCTTGATACCACAAAAAAAGAAATTATGAGGAGTTTCTCCATTCTTTCAAAACTTTTGGTTAGAAAGGTAATTCTATGTGCCTTTCCTTTTTCTAACCAATACACAACAGGACAAAATAACAGTATTCACTTACTGAATACTTTATTATACAACTTGACATGTCGTCATAATGATAATTTTGTGTTTTTTGACACAAATAAATTTATTAATTTTAAATTGGTGTGGACTGGCAAAACTTTTTATTTGCCTAGTAGGATTAAATTACAACTGGCTACTTTGTTAGCTTATAATATTAATTTTATTTTTAATCAGACTTTGGAAGCAGTTCCAAATAATTCGATTCCAAAAAATTAGATTTAGAGACAATAGAGGAACACTCTAGCGACCTTGTAAATAAGGAAAAGCGTAACTGTCTGAACGTCATTCATCAGAATGTTCAGGGCTTTTCCGGAAAAGACTTGGAAATAGAACTATTTTTACAAGAAATGAATGTTCAAGTGTTGTGTGTCACTGAACATTGGCTAAGACAACATGAATTAATTATTAGTATTAATAACTATGTAGTCGGCAGTTCATTTACAAGATTGTCCGCCATCAGGGGAGGTTCACTCATTTTATTACAAAACTATCTTAAATGTAAAAATCGTAAGGATATTGTGTCTCTGTCTGTAGAAAGAACAATTGAAATAGCTTGTGCTGAACTAGATCACCATATAATTGTATGTATTTATAGACCTCCTTCAGGTAGTTAATATTTTATTTGAATCTGTCATGGAGGAAGTATTAAGGAAAATTTGTTCATGTAGGAAAAAGGTAATAGTATGTGGGGATTTCAACATTAATATTTTAGAAGAAAATCAAAATTCTACTAGGTTCTTGAATTTATTTCAGTCATTTAACTTAGTTCCATTATTTAATGAACCTACTCGAGTCACCCCCACTACAGCTACATGTTTGGATAATATCTTTTGTAATTGTGTAGTTATGGATAAAAACTTAATACATTTTATAAACTCGGACCATAGTGGACAGAGGGCGGTTTTCGAACACCAACATGTGCCCCTTTCATTAAGCATTACTTGCAGGCCTATCACTGCTGCTCGTATAGAGAAGTTAAGGATTCAGTTTGCAGTAGACTAAGTTTGTTAAACAATTGTGACATTGGAAGTGATCAGCAATATGAGAAGCTGTTTAATATAATTGAGAAAGAATATAATGGGATTTTCACAAAAAAATCTTTTAAAATCGATAGTACTAAATTAAAATTCAGTGACTGGGCAACTTTGGGTATTTATAAAAGTAGAAGGAAATTGTTCGAACTGTACGATACTAAAGCCCATTCCAACGAACCTTCAATAGTAGAATATGTCCGAAATTACTCTAGGATATTTAAGAAAGTATGTGCGTACGCTAAATCTAGGTATTTGAAAGGAAAAATTATGTCTGCTCCTAACAAAAGCAAAGCTACCTGGAAAATTATAAATAAAGAGACTTGTAAAAATAAAATTAAAGAACACAAGTTATCTCTTAAAGTAAATGACAAAATTTTTGATTCCAATGCAGACGTGGCTAATGCGTTCCAATCTTTCTTCTCAAAAATTCCAGTATCTGCGACGAGTAGCTTAAACTCCAGTCCCCATCTTGCTGAAACCCTTATAAAAACGCATGTAGATGAGTGTAAAGTTCCTTTTTATTTTTCTTATGTTAGTATAGAGGATATTTTAAAAAACTTCAAAGCTTAAATATGAAAAGGACAGAAGATCTGTGGGAATCTCTACAGAGGTTTTAAAAAATATAATTCATTTTGTTGCACCTCATTTAGCGATAATTTTCAATAGATGCATTGATGGAGGTCAGTTTCCTAACCTGATGAAACTGAGTAAGGTCATTCCTTTATATAAATCAGGTGATAAAAGCGACCCTCCAACTATAGACCCATATCAATACTACCTGCACTAAGTAAAATTTTTGAAAAAATTATCTTTACTCAATTATTATCGCATTTTAATGACAACGAATTATTACATAAAAACCAATGTGGATTTACCAAAGGCAAATCCACTACTGACGCAGGAGTAGAACTCATCAAACACGTTTTTGATGCTTGGGAAAATAAGCAAGATGCCATAGGAGTTTTTTGCGACTTGTCGAAGGCGTTTGATTGTGTTGATCACCAAACACTGCTGATGAAGTTACGGCACTATGGTGTTGCAGATGAATCGCTTTGTCTACTACAGTCGTCATACTTAAGTGACAGAATTCAAAAGGTTAATGTCAATGGCACAGATTCTGGTGCCCCTTTGTTGATGGGTGTGCCCCAGGGCTCAATATTGGGACCGTTGCTTTTTATCATTTATATAAACGATCTTCCGCACTTCACAAATAATATATGTGAGACAGTATTGTTTGCTGACGATACTTCCCTCATTTTTAAGGTAAATAGAAAGAAAACCAACTTTGATGATGTAAATTGTGCTCTCGCTAAAATAGTACACTGGTTTACAAACAATAACCTGCTGCTTAATGCCAGGAAAACCAAGTGTGTTAAATTTACAATGCCAAATGTCAAACAGGTTAACACTAATATTATCATGAACAATGAAGTTATTGAATTAATTAACTCTACAGTATTTCTTGGCATCAATGTAGACTCGAAGTTGCAATGGGGTCCTCATATTGCTGTCCTGGCTGGAAGGCTTAGTTCAGCTGCATATGCGGTAAGGAAAATCCGGCTTTTGACTGACGTTGAAACGGCAAGGGTTGTTTATTTCAGTTATTTCCATAGCATTATGTCATACGGTATTCTATTATGGGGGTCAGCTGCTGACATACAAACAATCTTTGTACTGCAGAAGCGGGCCATCCGCGCTATATATGGGTTAAAGACACGCGAATCACTTAGAGAACTTTTTAAAGAAATTAACATAATGACGGTAGCATCACAGTATCTTTGACTGTGTTGTTTATGTACGTAAACATTTAAATCAATTCAATAAAAATTCAGATAATCATAATTTAAACACTAGAAATAAGCACAAGCTTGCCGTTCCACGTCTGAGGCTGAGTAAGGTGAGTGGGTCGTTTGTAGGATTGGGTATCAAAATGTTCAACAGGTTACCAGAACATATTGTTGAACTGCCCATTCACAAATTCAAATCATACATGAAGTCCTTACTTATAAAAGGGGGCTATTATAGAGTAGAAGATTTCCTCAACGACGACATCTCTTGGACTGCTGCTTCGTAGTAAACTTTGCATTGTATAGACTCAACTTTTATTTTGCATTGTTTAACTTTAAAATATTAAAAAATGTTGTAATACCTAAACATGTAACAATTGGCGATTTAAAAAGAGTAACT
>CM062105.1:2107601-2180195 GCA_031163375.1 Conogethes punctiferalis | reverse complement strand
CCGGGCTTCCCTCATCCAGCAACTGCCAGCAGTTCTTCTAAGGCCATCCGCCCAGCGGGTGGCGGGGCGTCCTAAACGCTAATTACCTCAATTTTCTGTATCAAATAGCAGAATTTTGAGGTAATCAAATAAAGGCCTTGGGGGTAAAATGCGTGTGCAAAGTTAGAACAATGACGAAAGGAGTTTCGGCTTTTCCACTCCTTAAAAGTTAAAATGTACTTGCAGATGAAACGGATGCCGACGAGGCAGCGAACCTTCTGCCTTCAGACGTGAGGATCTTGGAAGAGATGAGGAGATGCAAGTGTGACACCAGCCCGTCCCCGAGCCCCGTCACAGGTGATGCCTATCATCATCATCATCATCCTATTGTAGCCATCTAAAATACATGATGTCTATTATGCAAACTTGGTTTGAATGAAATCTAGACAGTAGTTTTTTTTTAAACGTCAAAAATCAAATTACCTAATTTTTTTCATTCAATCAGTGGTACGGAACACTACGTGCGCGAGTCCGACTCGCAATTGGCCGGTTTTTTATAGTAGCTCGACACAATGGCTTCCTACACCTGATGGAAAGCTAAAGAGAAGCCCAAGTCGCTGTGACAACGGGCAAGTAACTGGTCAGTTACCTGTCAGTTGCCACCGCCATGCCGGCCGGCCTAACCCGCCACGAGCTTAGCGAATCTTCGCTCGAATTGACCGTCCGGGCACGAATGACCTCTGGGTCGTGTTTCTGCCGGTGAGTAGGGTTTCCGGAGCTCGTAGGGGGTTAGGGTTAGGCCGGCATGGCGGTGGCAAATAATAGGTAACTGACCAGTTACTTGCCTGTTGTCACAGCGACTTGGGCTTCTCTTTCGCTTTCCATCAGGCGTTGGGAAGCCATTATGTCGAGCCACTATATAAAAAAGCTACGCCTTAGTTTGGGGCTAGGTGGCGCTGTGTGTCCCAGCGTGGCGTGTCTTGGGTTATTTATTTATATGACAGCTCCTCAACTAGATGCCAACTCTAACCATGAATGTGTGTTGTGAATGTGTTAGCTCTGTATTTAGTTTTAAGATTTGTTAAATATGAATGATAAGCTTTCCTGTAAGTGTAATACCTATGTATTATGTAGTGCTTTAACTAAGTATTAGTGTTAAGTTTTAAGTAAGATGGTATACATTCATCATCATCATCATCAGCCTATTGCAGTCCACTGCTGGACATAGGCCTCTCCAGTTGTTCGCTACCTAGGGCAAACTTCTGGAGGATATACCCATAATCGCCACGCTGGGCAGGCGGGTTGGCGATCGCAGGGCGTAGCTTCTTGCTCCGGTGACGCTGCTGCCCGTCACCGGCCCGTGGTATTTAGCTACGCCTTCTATCGTGATGGTTTTACCGCCACCAGTCGGTTTGCCAGAGCCTCGTTTGTTGTTCGGCAGGATGCACCACGGGCAGGTGAGGATGGCTTGCAGCGAGAAGGTGATAGGTCGCTCCCTTACATCCCCTAGATGGTATACATTATGTTATCTTTATGGTAAATAAATTCTATTCTATTCTAACCACTTCCAGATGGATTCCCGGATTTCACGACAGACGCGACGGATGTGTCAACTGACCCGTCCGTGGTGCCCGGAGACGTCACGCCGGAGAATTGATGTGACCGAACCGAGAAGAGTACTGACTGACCGTGCCATATATTCGAACACGGGAGGGACAAATGATAGGGATTTATGGGGCAAAAATACGCGATCCGAACGAACGATCGTTTTCGTTTTCTGTAGTAGGGCCCCAGAACCCGATTTGATATGCGGGTGTCCATGGGCGGTACTGCTTACCATTATACCACCGACTGCTCTCACATAAAAAAGAAATATATTCCAGTGCTTTTTAGGATGTGCAATATAATATTATGATTTACTTCAAGCATTATTTATTTGTAATTGTTATTTTTGGTTTGCCAATGTAATCATGTTTCACAGTAGTGCACTACTTATTTTCGTTAATAAATATTAATTATTGCTTAATAAAAATTGGTTTCATTTAATGAGAAGTACGGCATAGCGTATCTTCGCTCGAATTGAGCTGCCCGTCCGGGGAAGGACCTCCACCACACCTCCACCCTATAGAATACCGCAGCCAAGTGACCTCCGGGTCGTGTTTCTGCCGGTGATTAGGGTTTCCGGAGCTCGTGGGGGTAAGTTTGGGTTGGGTTACATAATTCGATTTGAGTTGCAGGTGTCCATAGGCGGTGGTGACTGCTTACCATCAGGCATCACATTTACTCTTCTGCCGCCTCTTGCATAAAAAATATTTCCATATGCTATGCTATATACGAGTACGTACCAATTTATATGATGACTGGATATAAAACCTCCACCCTATAGAATACCGCAGTCAAATGACCTCTGGGTCGTGTTTCTGCCGGTGAGTAGGGTTTCCGGAGCTCGTGGGGGGTTAGGGTTGGGCCGGCATGGCGGTGGCAACTGACACGTAACTGACCAGTTACTTGCCCGTTGTCACAGCGACTTGGGCTTCTCTTTCGCTTTCCATCAGGTGTAGGGAAGCCATGATGTCGAGCCACTATAAAAAAAAAAAAAATAAAAAAAAAAAAAACGCATCCATAGCAACTCGGCATATCACGATAGATAATGAGGTCTATTAATTAAGACAAGATTTTATTTAAATCAATGTATATTTCCATGTAATTGCACAGACAATATGCTTCAGTTGAATATTAATACAAAATTATTTGCCGATAACCGCTACGTTTGTAAACTCGGAGAAACACAACTAACACGAGTACAATAGGTATAATTTAAAGAATATAAACCACATTAAAAAGTAATTTATGAGTCACATATGACTCATTTTCATTTATAAGAAAACATTTGACCACATTCACACTTGATGTAAATATGATGATGTGGTCTAGGATGGAGCATGCTTATTTAGATGAAACCTATTATGTTAGGCGATGTGGCCTAGAATGCAGTATACTTAGGTAACTAAGTACCCTAGAATGCAGCATACTTAACTAAGTATGCTGCATTCTAGGCTACATCGACTAACTAGATAATAATATCTAACTAGATAAAGGCTTTTCACTCTAGCCTTAAACAAGTTGTAACGTTCATGAGACGCATCTGCTGGCAGTCTCATTATCACATATTTAACAATGAGTCATATATGATTCACAAGAAAGTACTATTTAAAACATATTCAACAATATTGCTATACATTTTTCTAAGTAACATAATTACAGAATAACAATTTCTTTTAACTGATATGAATAAACAATATTTCATATCAACTCTTGTTATTAGTTCTCTTTCTCCCAAACATTTGCTTAATAATGCATTGCGTATAAATGTTTTTGCGTTATTTTTACTTATTTTACATAAATACAAAATTACATAATGTGCATCAATATTTAAAATAGCCATTATAGTTAGACCAACTTATTTAAAAATTCATCGATTTTTAGCCAAGCTTGACGTCAATTTCTTGACTGATCAAATGTTGTGGTCAATTTTATTTATAATTATTTTTTTAGCCATTTATTAGCAATATAATTTGTATAACCAAGGTATTTACAATCTGCTATGAATTTGTTTTGGTATATGTCAGACAAATAAGGAAGTAGGTACTTAAAGATGATCAAAGTATCTTAGTGAAATCTATTTATACACATCCAAGCTTCGCAGCTACTTATAATGTAAATACATGTATAAATCATCAAAGTAGTAAGGAATTATGACTATTAATAGGCTATTATGGCTAAAAATTGTAATTAGTCCGTCTTTTAGCTTATTCAAAAATAAAAGATACGTATTTTTTCTTTTGTTATTCAAATCAACAATAGAAAAGATACAAGGCATCAAAAGTTAGGAGTGGGAGTCT
Source organism: Conogethes punctiferalis (assembly GCA_031163375.1). Taxonomy (NCBI): domain Eukaryota; kingdom Metazoa; phylum Arthropoda; class Insecta; order Lepidoptera; family Crambidae; genus Conogethes; species Conogethes punctiferalis. The sequence goes on along the minus strand of CM062105.1, from coordinate 2,176,314 downwards.
TTGACGTCACTCGCTCCCGTAAAAATGCCTCACCGAGTGACGTCACGCGTAATTTCAACGGGCTATAACATTGTAATTGTTAGTCTAATTTACAAATAAAAAAATACGTGTCTTTTATTTTTGAATAAGCTAAAAGACGGACTAATTACAATTTTTAACCATGATAGCCTATTATTGCAATAATCTTTATGGGTAATCTATTTCAACACTACAATACTTTCCCTGAAACTACGAGTTTATTCGCGAAATAACATATTACAGTATACGGAACCCTTTGAATATGACAACACACGGATTTCTGAGATACATTTTAGGGGTCCCTATTCAGTGTCTTACGTCTAAAATCTACATACCTATAAATTAATTTATACAAGAAGCTTTGAAACAGTGTAAATAGCTCTGCAAATTTAACTTAATACGTCTATCACAGCCAAGCGAAAGAAACTTTAGAATAGTAATTAGTAGTTGAGAGTTGCCCACGAGACGAGGTAAATTTAACAAAATATAATATAAATAGATTATACCTTTGAATACCTAATCAAAACATGACGTAAATGCTTATAAAGACAACAGGAAATATAATATAAACACAATAAAAATACCAGTCAAATGTAATTCAGTAAAAGTACAGGTTATAATATAGGATATGATAATTATGTTTCAGTCTTATAAATTAATCTCTATCAAATATGTACATCTTGGTGGAATACAGAGCGTAAGGCTATTAGCCCACAGAAGCGGAGCGAGGTAAAATAAACTGATAGCGCGTAGGGCGAATAAGTGCGGAGATTTTATGCATTCTAAATATTGGTGGAGTCTGAAATTGAAGATTATTAGACAAACATGTTGATATCTATAATTTTGTCATTGTCGAACCTTTTAGGATAGAAAAAGACAAAAGCAGAGATCGAAAACCGTAGTATAATAAACCGTGAAACTGATCAGTCTACAAAGATATCACTAATGTAATGCAATGAAATGAAAGCAATAATCGTCCTTACATTAATTAAACATGTAATGTACTCAAGCTATCAAGTTTACCACGTGGTAGCAAAAACAAAAATCAGTCCTAGATAGGTACCTACATCTATTAAATACAATTACTCAATTCAACTCTGAAAAAAATCGTTTAAATCTAAAACTCGTTTATCAGCGTATTCAAAAATAGCAAATGATGTAAATTCAATTTATAACTGAACTGTTGAAATCTTTAAATTTCAAACATTACGCTAACCGATCTTTCATCTCTGGATATTAAAAAGAACGCAATCTTTTTCACACAAACCAGCGAGTGTATTCTAAACAAACATTTCATTTATCTTATATCGTACAGCGAAGTTCGAGGTTTGTGTAATCAGCTTATATTTTAATTTTACTAGCCTTTTGGCTAGTTTTCCTGGAAATTCGCTGCTTGATCGGGCCAGGAATGAGTTTCTTTTTTAAGTATAATACCTATGTAGATACTTCGTATATTATTTCACCAGAGAAATGATTTTGTGCATCGCCGTCATTGGGACAGAGTGACAGGGTATGTGGAACTCAACGTGTCTACCATTTGACTAATTAACTCTTGAGATTTGTATAAACTGTGTTTATTTTTATTTATATCTCGTAAATCTATTTGCAGAAATAAACTGTACAAATTGTTCTTTAATGAGCCGCTTGTTAGAAATGTCAACAATTATAATTTTTGATTTCAAAATTATAATAATTATGTTCCCGTTTTTTTATCTCACTCAATAAATAAATTTTTATTCTCTTCATTTAAAATAAGACGAATATGAACTTTCATTATAAGGATACATTACCTAACTGTCGCGTCATATTTTGTTAATCATTAGGAAGTTCTTTCTCGTATCTCGTGAGCAGATTAATAAATAGTTGCCTGCACATCAAGCTATAAGTATTCGTCAAATTCCACAAAATTCAATACTACTTGACCGATAGTAGCTCCCAAGTAACTTGATGTGCTTCTAACTATAGAAGTTATAAGTATAAAGTTTATAAGAGCAAACAATATAAAATTTTACAAAACTTAACAATAGATATTACAATAGCAAAGTAGGCTTACAGTTAGGCTCATAGTTAAAATCGTTGCGATACTAACCTATGATTATGTCTCGTGCGTTTTTATAAATCTTCCAAAGCTGTTTTTGACATTTCATCGGAATTCGGAACCATGAGTCATATATGATGCACGACTGTTTTTAGATTAAATAATTTATAAGGATGATGATATTAATTGCCCCAGACAGTTCTCACCGTTCAATATAAGTAGCAGATGATGACTTGGGCACCCAGAATACCCAGACCCGAGAAAATTTAGAAAATACCGTTTCCTAAATTGAAGCAGTTTTTTAGACGGTACTTAATGTTAAATGATATTTGTTGTATATTAAACTGAGGCTATGTAAATTAAATAAACATTTTAATGTTATTCAATTATTATTTTGTGAATTAAAATGTTTAAAACTTTTAATTTAATTAATTAAAAACTATCAAAAACAGCATCAGTCGAATAAAACGCATTACGATAATACTAAATTAGCTCTTAAATGCGTCTAGAAAATGATATATATATATAAAGTGTATGAATTGAAATTGGTTCTTACATGCTAAATATATTTCGTTTATTTTTATTATAATAATGGACATTTCATTATAAAGCACTGACGCATTGATTCTTGATTCAATCAACAGAAAACTGTATAAATTTGTGAAAATTTTGAAATCCTGTTTGGTAAACCAATTAACAATTTAAAAATTAATTAAACGTTTTTCTATATACCTACCTATATAATAAAAGTTTTTCAAATAACAAAAAAATATAATTATATAGAAAAAACTTTTTTTTTTAAATTTCAGTAAATACTGGAATTTATTTGTTCTAAGAAAATCAATGCGTAAGTTTTTGATAGCAGTAGGTAGAACTGTATCTTTTGACGTAACCAAAAAAAAGCCCACGAAATGTCGTCGTTTCAGACTTATTTCAATAGTAAGTTATGTATAATTATTTTGGAAGATAAAATTATAAATAAACGATTCCTTATTTCTTTCATTCATTATTCCCACGCGAGAGAAATGGGGGTAAACGCTTCGTTTTATCTACTTCAATGCTCAAAGCAAAGAATTGGTAATGTTTTTAACAGCTTTTTTCGCTCGACATAATGGTTTTCTACGCCTGATGGAAAGCGAAAGAGAAGCCCAAGTCGCTGTGACAACGGGCAAGTAACTGGTTAGTTGCCACCGCCGCGCCATGTGACGTCCCGAAAAATGAAAATTGGGCTTTTTTTTTTGTTTCTCAACATTTTTCAATTCGACTAAGACTTCAGTTTGAGATCTATATCGATTTAAAATGGCGTAACAACCATTCTCAACCTGTCGTTTCTGACCTCAGTTTTGCATATGAGGTATACATACCTACATGTTAGGTAGGTACCTACTACTGATAGCATAATCGATCAACGAATAATTTTACCCCCATCATCTCACAGACTTCTTGTATCTTCAAAGGCATCAAAAGCTACAGCCATTTTGACAGTTAAGCAGCTCGCGTTAATGTCAAACTACAACGACTCGACGATATGGCAATACGACACGTGTGCGTGCTAGCGACATCTAGAGAGATGGAGATCCGTATCGCTACAACTAGAAACCTACAACGCGCATGCGATGTTTTCATCGCCTCATCACGAGTTAATGTAGTTTAACAGTTAACGTTTAGACGTTATAGATTAGGTCCGGCGGATTAGATCACACATTGGTCCGTTAGGTAATTGGTCGTTGAAAAAAAAAACAATTTGACTCATTTTTTGCAAAGCTGACAACAACGCTACAACACTTGTCGGTTGCCAACGCTATGCTGGAATGTAACTACATCGATCATCGAGACGAACAAGCTGGCGAGCGACTCGCGAGCATGCTAGCACGTAATCAGTAGTGAAAATGTCATTTTGAGAAAGTGACCAGTTGCGAAATGACATTCTGCGAAAGTGACATTTTGCAATAATGACATTCGGTGAAAGTGACATTTTGCAATAATGACATTCCGCGAAAGCGATATTTTTTTTCTTGATGGCCATGAAAATTACGATCAAAACCAACTCTCAGACCGCCGGACCTATCAAATAAGACTAGTTAGTAACTTATACCTTAAAAAGTAAATTGTCAACGGTCCTCGTTGTCTGTTAGCTGCACACGAGCATAGCAGCGAGCAGCGCGTCCAGCGTGCTGGCGGGCGGCTCGTGAGCATGCTCGCCGCGTGACCAGTAGTGAAAATTACATTTAGCGAAAATGACCAGTTGCGAAATGATATTTTTCGAAATGACATTTTGCGAAAATTACCATTTTTTTTCATGATGACCATGAAAATCAAACTCGGACCGCCGGACCTCCCAAATACTTAAAAGACCAGCGTAACTTATACTTTAAAAAGTGTCAACGGCCCTTATCGTCTGTTAGCTACGCAGTAGCATAGCAAGCGGCGCGTCGAGCATGCTGGCTAGCTGTTCGCGAGCATGCTCGCCGAGTGACCAGTAGCTAAAATGACATGTTGCGATGACCATGAAAACCAACCTCGGACCGCCGGACCTACCAAACACCTATAAGACCAGTAAGTAACTTATACCTTATAAAGTCAATTGTCGGCCCTCATCGTCTGTTAGCTGCGCAGGAGCATAGTAGCAAGCGGCGCGGCGAGCATACTCGCGAGCATGCTGGCGAGCGGCTCGCGAACATGCGCGGCGTTGCACGCGTCTGCGTCGTTGCAGCTTTGGAGGCATCCGTGGACGTACCTGATGAGGGAACATATTATACTTATTACCAAGTCTGTATGTAGAACTTCCGTCAGGGGACAGTGTTTAGTTTTATCTTTTTGACATTTTACCACTTTGGAAGAGTCTCTCGCGCAAACTATTCAGTTTAGAAAAAAATGATGTTAGAAACCTCAACATCATTTTAAAATACTTATCCATAGATACCCCACACGAAAAAAAAATGTTGAGCTTCAGTTCTATGTATGGGGAACCCCGAAAATTTTGGATTTGTTTTTTGATTTTATTTGAAAATCTTAATGCGGTTAACAGAATACATCTACGTACCAACTTTCAATAATGTAGCTCTTATAGTTTCGGAATAAACTGGCTGTGACATACTTACGGACAGACAGACAGACAGACATGACGAATCTATAAGGGTCCCGTTTTTGCCATTTTGGCTACGGAACCCTAAAAAGGAGTTACTACCAATGTGCTACCAATAGGGAATATGCATGACTTTTTTTTATGGATTTATTGAGATCTTTTGTCTTCCAGATACATAAATATCGAAGAATTTTTAAACTATCTTTTCTATTAAGCGAGTTATAAAGCGTTAAAGTTATTGATTAGACAGAGAGATCCGATGCGGTAGTTGACGTCACGTACCGTGAGCGCCGTACTAACTCCATAGAAAAATCTGTTTCGCGAGAGAGAGACGGATATATTCACTTTCAACACAGATATCTCCAATAGATACCGCACTTAAGATATCGCGCGAGAGGTAATACATCAGTTCAATGCAGGCGCGAAATACGCATGCGCTTAAAGTGCGTCAGTACCACGGTCAGTACTGACCAGAAGTCAGACCCGTGTGTATCGGAGACACTTTTAATAGTTTGTAGAACATAAACGTATGAATCTTAGTATTGAACTCCTTGGCGCCGGAGCTCAAGTTACGATGGAAAATATTTGACAGATGTTAGCTCGCGTTGATGTCTTTTTTCATGATCCCTTTCTTTCATTACCAATTTCACTATTTTTATCCCTTTCTAGCATAGACACGTTTGACAATAGTGTTACAATGTATTACTTTCAAGTATATCGATAATGCAAGATGAGAAAAATTTTAGTGTTTCTACTTTAGATTTCCAAAGTGTCCTGAGAGAACATTAAAATGGACAAATGCCGCACCCTGCTGTTAGAGACATTTACATAGGATAGTTTTCAATGTATGAAGGATAGAAGACGAGTAAATGAAAACTGCTGTGATTACTTCACCTAACCATATTTATAACTATACTCATTTGAATTTTTTTTTTCCCAAGACATGCCACGCTGGGCCACGCGCCACCTAGCCCCAAACTAAGCCGAAGCTTGTACTATGGGTACTAGACAACTGATAAACTTACTTAGATACATTTAAATATACTTATAATGTCAAAACGGCAGTTGAAATGTATTATTTAACGTATGTATTTTAGTAAATTGATCATTTTACGGGATCTTGCCGTAAAATCATCCGACGAAGGTGAGGTGAACGTTGATTGGTTCAATGGCTCACGTGGCGTTATCCCGGCAACCAATCAGGGAACAGTGTATTAAGTTACGGGTAATAGTGCACCGTTAAATAGTACATTGAGCAACGATTGGCCCATTTGAGGACGATTTTACTTGTGTCAAAATCGTAAATTATTAAATGACTGTCAGGCTACCGTAAGTTGATTAACTAACTGAAATCCATTGCGTTAAATAATACATTTCCACTACCGTTTGTTATATTCCGAAAGATAATCAACTACCTAGGAAATTGATCAACTTACGATTCTTGCTATTTTCCGGTGACATATATAAACATATATTTATATACATACATAGATAAATATCCAGTATTGCACAAAATACTGAAAAGGTGATACAGACATAATCTAGTCTAATATACCTGATTGGTAATTTTTCGATAAAATTATCGACATTGCACAATACAAATGTACATCACTTGAGAAATGAGTTACGTCCCCCGCACACCCTTCCATACCACCTGAAATTGCCTCGCGAAACTCAAAGCAAAATGCCGAACATGCGGTATCTATTGGGGGTAATCTGTGACTTTCAATGACTGTATCTCGCCCATTTTTCAACCAATTTTGATTTTGTTTTCACTGTTCGTAGTAGATTTTGATCTATTTTACGATAAATTAGTAAATACCTGAAACTATTTTTCATGCATATTCCCTATTGGCTAGCGCGCCGGTCAAGATAAGATACAGGGGTGTCCCTAGCCACAGATTAATAAATAGTTATGCCATAGCTTAGGGTCCGTTGCTTCGTCTATCTTAAAACTTAGCATAACTCTTGTTGTGGACTGATATACGCACCGAATGTTTTTGAGAAATAAATTATTATTAAACCTAAGTATAGAAATTAAGTAAGGGAGCGGCATAATTATTTTTTTCGTTCCAAGCCATATGCGATGTAAGGGAGCGGCCTATCATCATTTCGTTCCAAGCCAACCTGACCTGCCCGTGGTGCATCCTGCCGAATAACAAACGAGGCGCTGGCAACCGACTGGTGGCGGAATAACCGTCATAATTGACGGCGTAACTAAATACCACAGACCGATGACGGGCAGCAGCGTCACCGGAGCGAGAAGCTACGCCCTGCGATCGCCAACCCGCCTGCCCAGCGTGGCGATTATGGGTATTCCTCCAGATGTTTGCCCTGTGGCGAACAATTGGAGAAGGCTATGCCCAGCTGTGGACTGTGATAGGCTGATGATGATGATGATGATAGAAATTACCTGTCATTGTAGTAAAACCGGCCACAGTGGGACATCCGTATGATCTCGGTGTCTGTCGTGGCAGTGCCCGAGTCCAGACCGCAGCCTCGCACTGTGATCCTCTCACCCGTGTCATCTGACAAGAGAACATCGACAATGAGGGTGTTTGAAAATTAAATATCCGATAGATGATCCGATTGAGGGGGGGGGAACCTGCGCCGCGCCGCCCCCGGGCGCCCTGTGTCTGGGCCTGCTGTCCCTTGCACCCCCGGTAGAGACGGCCCTAGGGTTTACTATAATATGTACCTATTTATATATACAGTGACCTTCGTGTTCAGTGTAATAATGCCTTCAGGGTCTTATTAGGGTTGCCGTGGCGATGCAGTGCATCAGGCATGTTTGCGGAAGCAAGGACAGACGGGTTTGCCGCTGTAATGCGAAAGCGGTGTGCTTCCGCAATGGCCCCCCTACGCGGCAGCTCCAATGAGATCCTGAGGGTGTTTGTGGATCGGTGGGATGAGTCCAGTGGTGAGCCACTCCTTCAGAGATGGGTGTTGTCCCATACAGAATTTTAAAAATACTTATAGTTTAAATAGTTTAATGTTTATCTACTAACACTATTTATAAGAAAATTGTTACTAACATTGTTTTGATTGTTTTGTTTGTTAATTTGATTTACTAACACTATTTGTAAGGAAAATTGTTACTAACATTATATGGTTTTCTGCCTGAAATAAATGTATAGATTTGAATTGAATTTATTTAGAAAAAAAAAAGTATCTAAGTAAGTTTACTTTGGGGCTAGATGGCTATGTGTGGCTCAGCGTGGCATGTCTTGGGTTATTTACTTACCAAAGACACCAGCTATTTTGATACAGGAAGTGGCCGGAAACAGACCGTCTCTGCCCTTCCGGCCGCCCATGCAGGGCGACTCGAGCATAGACAACGAGTGGTTGTTGTGGAACGGGTCGTCGCACGCCGGGAAGTGGCCGTCCATAGACACGCATTTGAAACAGTCTATGCTGTAAGCTGGAACAAAAATCAACATTTGTCATCAATGCAGTCCACTGCTGGACATGGATGACCAGCAGTGGACTCCAATCCTTGCGTCTGACGCAGAATGTGCATTTACGAGCACTTACCCAACAATGTCGCAGAATGTTTTTTTTTATAGTGGCTCGACATAATTATGGCTTCCCTACGCCTGATGGAAAGCGAAAGAGAAGCCCAAACCGCTGTGACAACGGGCAAGTCAGTCACGTCAGTTGCCACTGCCATGCCGGCCCAACCCTAAACCCAACGAGCTCGGGAAACCCTACTCACCAGCAGAAACACGACCCGGAGGTCATTTGACTGCGGTATTCTATTATAGGGTAAAGGTCCTTCCCCGGACGGGCGGCTCAATTCGAGCGAAGATTCGCTGTGCCCTACCTCTCTTAAAGGGATGTTTCCAGGGTTAAAATAATTACATTATTTATTTAGTCCTTATTTTAGATTATAAAAATACCTATATTGGACACGTATTTTTCCTTTTTTCATTTACACAAAAAATAACAAAGATACATACAAGGCATCAAAATGTAGGAGCCTTTGACGTTACTCAGTGGCGAAAAACCTCCCACTCTTTGACGTCACGAGTAATTTTAACGGGCTAGGTATATCTTTGTCATTTTGGTCTAATTTACAAATGACAAAATACGTGTCTTTTATTTTTTAACAATTACATTTTTTTATGGAATCATTCCTATTTACAGACCTGTGCTTATCCAGGATAAAAACACAGCAGTTGTGAGAATAACTGTGCTCCCTCTGTGCAGGACAGGCGGGTCCATCATTGGATCTGAAACAATATTACACTAATTATACCGTTGTGCATCCTGCTGAAACAAACGAGGTGCTGGCAACCGACTGGTGGCGGTACCATCACGATACGAGCTACGCCCTGCGATACCCAACCCGCCTGCCTAGCGTGGCGATTATGTGTAAGTATATCCTCCAGATGTTTGCCCATGTCGCGAACAACTGGAGAGGCCTATGTCCAGCAGTGGACTGCGATATGCTGATGATGTTGATGATGACACATTGTACATTTATTTATAGTTTGGTTCAGTGTCGAACAATACCTCTGACTCAATGTTGCGGGTTCGATTCCCGCACAGTACAAACATTATACATAGAAAAAAAAACACCTAGACCAATACAAGCAGACATGTTCTTGCGCAGAAATGTTTGAACTGTGCGGGAATCGAACCCACGTCCCTTGTCTCGGAACGCAAAGCTCACTACCAAATGAGCCATCGGGCCAGTCGATAAAATGTTTAAGTGTAAAGCTATATCTACCAGCCGACCTTTCTAGAAGGCTTATGTTACATTACGTGCCACCATTAGATAAGTAAGTGCTCGCAAATCAATCAATTTGTAAAACAAACTTCGACTAATTGATCTGTCGGCCATCTTGTCCAGTAGGGTTGTCATTTGATTTTTTTTTGTTAAGCCGTCCATTGGCTGGTGGAAGATATTATGAGTATGATGTGAGCATCATCATCATCATCATCATCATCAGCCTACATCAGTCCACTGCTGGACTATTGATATTAATTAAGACATTTTCTGTTCTTAATTTATTTATTAACTCCTTTTCATAATCACATACTTACACATTTCCTATTTTGTGAGTACCAAATAAATTCATTCTATTCTATTCTATTCAAAGTTGTTGTTGAAGGAATCGATTAGAGCAATATCGTACCTAAAGGAGGAGCATCATCATCATCAGCCTATCTCGGTCCACTGCTGGACATACATAGGCCTCTCCAGTTGTTCGCCAAGCTGAGCAGGCGGGTTGGCGATCGCAGGGCGTTGCTTCTAGCTACGGTCCCGTCACCCAGTGTTTAGCTACGACTTCAATCGTGATGGTTATACCGCCACCAGTCGGTTGCCAGCGCCTCGTTTGTTATTTGGCAGGATGCACCACGGGCAGGTGAGGTTCGAAGGCGCATTGCCGGCATTTATACGCCGGCATTCTCAAAAGCATGGCCCTTTATGGTGCCCCTATCTGGGCTGACCGCGCTTCCCACCGGAACAATGTTGTCCACCTCCGGCGGCCCCAACGGGCGATTGCTCAAAGGGTCGCCAGGGCGTACCGTACGGTGGGGTATGATGCGTCATGCGCCCTGGCTGGCACCCCGCCCTGGGCTCTCGAGGCCCAGGTGCTAGCCAGGGTATACACCTGGACGACTGAGGAGAGGGCGCGCGGGGAGCGCCCTACTCCAGCAGAGAGAGGAGCTGTGCGGAGGGAGGCGTATGAAGACCTCGTCCTTCAATGGACGGATAACCTCGCCTCCGCAACGTACGGAAGACGGCTCCTTGATGCCTTAGGTCCCGTACTGAGGGAATGGGTGGAGCGACCTCACGGCCACCTCACCTACCGCCTGGTGCAGGTGCTGACCGGACACGGTTGTTTCGGCAGCTTCCTGCACCGCATTGGGCGGGAGGAGTCGCCGAAATGCTGGGAGTGTGGGGCGGACGTGGACACGGCCGACCACACTCTCATCTGGTGTCCTGCATGGGTTGCCGAACGCTCCGTTTTGTCCGGGGTGATCGGCAGCCTATCCAGTCTTTCCGCGGTCGTCACAGCGATGCTAGGCGGCCGCGAGGCTTGGTCGGCTGTCGCCTCCTTCTGTGAGACGATTATCTCACAGAAGGAGGCTGCAGAACGGGCGCGCGAGGCCGATCCCTCGGCGCCGGCGTTGCGTCGACGTAGAGGAGGCCGCAATAGGCGGATGTTTGACCGCCAGCAGCCTCCTGACGGGACCCAGCGGGTGGTTGGTGCGGGGGCACCACCACTCGCCTTGCACGGGCCCCCGTTGTTGTCGAATGGGAGTGGACTGGCCCTTCGGGCCGCTCCCGTCGCTCCCCCTATGGGGGGGCCTGTAGGGCCCAGGTAAGGTGGGCCGCGCTAGTGGTGTCGTGGCAGTCTTGGCCTAAGGTCCCATGACACCACCCATTAGGCGCCTGACGGAGGGACCGGGGTTTTTTAGTGGGTATTCCCTGCCTCATTTCCATCCCGAGGCAGGGTGCCGCCCTTCCTTTCCTAAGGGCGGCGTGAGTCCCACATACCCTGTCACTCCCCCGGGTGGCGGGGATGCGTCAAGGCATTTTTCCCCGGGTCAAAAAAAAAAAAATAAAAAAAACGGGCAGGTGAGGTTGGCTTGGAGCGAAAAGACGATAGGCCGCTCCCTTACATCCTGCATCGTTGCAAGTTATGAATTGTTCGGGATTTGCGCACATACCTTTTTTTAAGTCTTCTTCGTGAACACGACCGTTCTAGTTTCGTGACCACGGCCGTAAGTACTACTTGCTACTGAGTAATTTCTTTTGTAAGTACTGTTTTTTTTAATATTTTTTTGCCCGATCGAACCCTGATGTTTTTATTTTTTCCAGATTTAACAGCCCTGTGGAATACCTAACATTACACCATATGCCGCGTCCGGTTTCGCGCCCAAATTGACAGATCAAACAAATATGGCGGCCTTGACGCCAGCGCGCGGGAATACACTTCTGTTTTTAACTAAACTTCACGATCTTTATTTTTTATATGGGACCCCATGGAGCAAGTCGTAAATGACTAAATTAAGAGAATATCAGGAAACGGGCAGGCATTTACCTGGGTACAGATAAAAACTAAATGGTTACCAATCCGCCTACCCGGCGTTTGTTCATCATTTGCCTGCCCTGTTCGACCTGGAAAAATGCCTTTACAACTGATCCCCGCCGTTCAGGGGTACGTCGGATCCGTAGCCACCCGGGAGGGGCAACTCCCCCATCTTCGCTCGAATTGAGCCGCCCGTCCTGGGAAGGACATCCACCTATATGATCTCCGGGTCGTATTTCTGCCGATGTGTAGAGTTTCCGGAGCTCGTGGGGGGTTAGGGTTGGGCCAGCATGGCGGTGGCAACTGACCAGTTACTCGTCCGTTGGCACAGCGACTTGGGCTTCTCTTTCGCTTTCCATCAGGCGTAAGGAAGCCATTATATTTCAAGTATCCTCTACCCTAAGGTTGTCTGGAAGAGATCGCTTATAGCGATAAGGCCGCCTTAACGCCAACGAGTGTCTGTTATACCTAGATTTAAGTCAATTGTATGGTGCGCAATAAAGAATATCTATCTATGTCGAGCTACTATAAAAAAAATCATCATGGCGGTTTTTCAACCAACAAATATGGCGGTCTATTTATAGTTTAAATGTTTATTCAAAGTCAATGTTATTCACTGGCCGAGGTAATTAAACAGTCTAGAGATAGGCCGACCTAAATAATATACATGGAACATCGTTCTGGGAAATAAAACTACAGAACGTTCAGAATAAGAGAGGTAGGGCATAGCGAATCTTCGCTCGAATTGAGCTGCCGGTCCGGGGAAGGACCTCCACCCTATAAAATACCGCAGCCAAATGACCTTCGGGACGTGTTTCTGCTGGTGAGTAGGGCGTCCGGAGCTCGTGTGGGGTTAGGGTTGGGCCGGCATGGCAGTGGCAACTGACAGGTAACTGACCAGTTACTTGCCAGTTGTCACAGCGACTTGGGCCTCTCTTTCGCTTTCCATCAGGCGTAGGGAAGCCATTATGTCGAGCCAGTATAAAAAAAATTAATAAAAAAAAGAAAAAGTTCCTGTGGTTCCCGGATTTAGAATAGGACCAACTTCTCATCCCGAGGGTGTCGTAGAAACCGACTAAGAGAATATCAGGAAACAGGCAGCAGCGTGTACATGGGTACATATAAAACCTAAGTATAATTTGCATTTGGTTGCAGGCTGATGATGATTATATCAGAGAAGAGCCAATGTAAGGGAGCGACTTATCATCTTTTCGCTCCAAGCCAACCTCACCTGCCCGTGGTGCATCCTGCCGAATAACAAACGAGGCTCTGGAAACCGACTGATGGCGGTATAACCATCACGAGTGAAGGCGTAGCTAAATACCGCAGGCCGGTGACGGGCAGCGTCACCGGAGCGAGGAGCTACCCAACCCGCCCGCCCCAAGTAACGATTATGGGTAAATCCTCCAGATGTTTACCCAAAGTGGCGAACAACTGGAGAGGCAGCAGCAGTGGACTGCAATAGGCTGATGCGTTGTAGCGATACTTTAGCCTGACTGAACGACCGGCTTTTCCACTAAGGCGAAGTGGTTTTTGTAAAAACGTTTTTAGGGGGATGAGGATGTAGGAACAGACTTGTCCCTACGAAAAGTGAAAGTACTTCCGCCGAGCTAGGTGATCGTGCTCGGGGACCGCGGTCCGATGGACCATCTTGGTTTTTCGTATATATAGGGAGTCGTGATGAAAACTTCGTTTGCGCGTTGTAGGATTCTGTATTGTAGCGATGTATAGATAGATGTTGCTACATGTCGCTACAAGGATAATATCAAGCTATGAGATAAATCAATAGCGGCATCGTCTTTTCTCGTCTCCGCTCAGTCCTAACAGAAGCGGAGCGGAGCCTAAAGCTCGATATCGATGCCATCGTAATTTCAAACGTTAACCTTCAAGTCTACGATTGGGTTGAGCGTAAGTAAGAACCCCTCGCACGCACCGACCGCCGTAGCTTGTAAGCGATAGTTTATTTTAACTTCCCTGTACAAGATTGTTCTATAGAAGATAAATAAAATAATACATATGTCGCAGTCATCTGGTTGAATCTGCTGTTCAATTGAATGGCTAGCGCGTTCATTGAATGACGACATTCAATTTAATGCCTAAAGGCCAACTCGTCAAGTTATTGATTGAAACGTTCAATGTCTTGACTGAACGTCATTTTAGCATAGTCGTTGAATGGGTAAAAGCCAACTTTAGTTTATAATTTTTCTTTAAAAGTATCCGTATTAATATGTAAATCCATGCTGTTACAATATTTTATTACGAATAAGTCGGTTTATAGTAAATCTAATCAAAAAAGTATCAAACTGTTCATAATTTTGTATTTGTATTTTTTTGATCATCTTTGACGCCATATTTGTTTTGGTGACTACTAACGCCGCGTGGGAAAAGAATGAACTAAATTACAATCACCTGATGCTTTTACGTCCGCTCTTTTCAAAGGGCTATGTTTCAATCCGCTACCAAGTTGGACGTTAAGTGACGCGTGTTTAGTTAACGTTCGGTCTAGTCATTCAATTGAATGTCGTCATTTAATGAACGCGCTAGCGATTCAATTGAATAGGAGATTTAACCAGATGACTGCGACTCATACATACCGTCACGCCTTTCTCCCAGAGGGGTAGGCAGAGACCACGTCCTTCCACTTGCGACGATCCTGGCACACAGCTTTTGCTTCGTCCACATTCATCAATCTCTTCATACATGCTCGTCGGTTTAGGGTACAAATAATAATATTAAATAAATAACCCAAGACATGCCACGCTGGCAACCGACTGAGCGGTAATATAACCATCTAAATACCAGTATTTAGGAACCTAATTTCATCAGCCGTAGTACAAGCTTTGGCTTAGTTTGGGGCTAGATGGCGATGTGTGGCCTAGGTACCGTGAAAACAGGGCTGAAGCGTAAAAAAATTTGAATAAAAGCTTTTCAAAACGATAAGTTCTCTAGTTTTATAACCTGTAGTTTTTAGAAGTAGAGTTTTTATACATGGAACAGTTTTGTGCGGGGACACAGAGAAAGAAAATTCTAATTATAATAGAATAGATAAAGTTTATTATGTAGATAGGTAGATACTTATGATTTAAATAAAAATATCAGACAACATCACATACATTGCTCCGATCCTAAAGTAAGTAGCTTAAGCACTTGTGTTATGGGTATCAGAACAACGAAGGTACCACAAATACATACTTAAATACAAATATAACAAACACGAATGTTTGTCCCGGTGGGAATCGAACCCACGACCCTTGGTTCAGAAGGCAGGGGTCACTACCAATTAAGCCACCGAGCCAGTCAGTCATTTTTGATTACTTTACGTAGTCGTTGGTAGTCGTCAACGTAAAACATAATCATTATTTCTTAAAATATGTATTATCTAATAACATAATAGATGTACCTATTAATTAACAATAAACCTTAAAATAATAACATTCAATAATAAACATAGAAATTATTATAGGTAATTAACCTACCCATCTCTAGTCCCATGATTATACTCGCTTACCTCTATTCCGCGCGACCTAATTTCACACACCTGCAATGAAATTTCCAAAATAACTACAACTAAAACCGATATCAAATCAATCAATACTCACATAATTTAAATAAACTACTTCATTTGACCACTCAGAAGACACTTTATAAACACAATTTGAATATATCAGGAACAAACTTTGCTAATATCGTGTACGCATAAAAGAGTTAATAAAAGTCCTCAAAATAGATTTAATTAATTAATAGTTAACTTAAAAAGCGTGGCTCAGAGCTTTGATGAAAATATCGACTGAAAACTGCGGAAGTAAGCACCTGAAAGATTTTCGTGCAGTGTTGCCAGACAATGAGCTTTCCTTACCCTATAATTGGGGTAAGTCATCATAATAAGAAATGAAATTAATGTTTTCATTTAAAAAATTAACTGCTATTTTATTTCAAGTTTTGTCTTTAGTTTATCAGGAATTTAAGTTATTTTTACGTAGGTAAGTGAATATTCTGCCATATTTCGATTTGATTGTAACCTACAAGCTAGCTTCGTAAACGTACCAGTAGAGTCCTGGACGTAGCATTTTGAGGTTATGTTTTCAAAGAGAAGTTTGTGATTGATTTTGTGTAATCAAATAAATCACAAATAAATAAAATTGTAGCTTCTAATTCGCTGTAGTATTACTTTTATTAAGTTTTTCGTTCTGTAGAATGTCTGATACTGAAGAACCGCCTACAAAAGTCGTTAAATACGAGGTAATGGTGATAGGTTTAGGAGTTAACTTCAATCAATAATATTACATCTTACATTCAGTAATTAAATATAATATCTTTTATGACGCGAGTGAATTACCAGCGGATTTACCAGTTCTATCTTACAGCTGACTTAAACGAGTAAACAAGTTCTCCAGAACTATACACCTCAGTGGAGACTGCGTCTCGGCAAACGTAGTGTAGGATGCCCTCAGGCCAGGTGGAGTGACGATTTTCGCAGGACGGCTGGCAAGTGCTGGATGTGTGAAGCCCAAAATCGAGCATAGTGGCGAGCTTGGGAAGAGACCTATGTCCAGCTGGACTGACTGTGTGCTGATGATGATGATGATGACTGTTATATTCTTAGAATGGACTTATTTTAAGTAGAAAACCTTAATTTGAGATGTTTCTTTCAACGTTCAGATGTCCCAAACGTTCACTCAACCCGAGGAGATGGAGGAGGGCCAGGAGGAGTGGCTCAGCGAGGGCCTGCTCACCGACGACGACTACAACCCGGACAACTCAGCGGTGAGTGAACCTTGCTGCTGTCAATCCACATTTCAGGGCCAGTCGGTGGGTTTTTATGAGAAGAACCTATTATCTTTTTGCTTCAAGGTACCCTCACCTACCTACGGTCATCCTGCTGAACAACAAATGTGGCTCTGGCATCCAACTCAGATCCAGACAGATCTGATGTTAGGTTAGACTTGTGATCCTAAACCATAAATGTTGCTATACCCTTACAGGGTCTATGTTGTATTAGTTAGTAAGTATACCTTGTATGTACACTATCTATGAACATGGTGCAATAAATATATTCTATTCTATTCTATTCTATTCCTTTTTTACGATATGGTCAAACGTGGGTGACCAAATCGTTAAATGTTTATCATTTAATGCGACCTACCACCTTTTCGCTCCAAGCCATCCTCACCTGCCCGTGGTGCATCCTGCTGAACAACAAACGAGGCTCTGGCAAACCGACTGGTGGCGGTAAAACCATCACGATAGAAGGTGTAGCTAAATACCGCAGACCGATGACGGGCAGCAGCGTCACCGGAGCAAGAAGCTACGCCCTGCGATCGCCAACCCGCCTGCCCAGCGTGGCGATTATGGGTATATCCTCCGGAAGTTTGCCCTTGGTGGCGAACAACTGGAGAGGCCTATGTCCAGCAGTGGACTGCAATAGGCTGATGATGATGATACCATTAGTTGGCCACTTCATGAAATGATCAATTCATCGATTTGGCCACGACACCCATAACTCATATCTCTAAAACCCTATCACTCATTCCAGACTGATCCAGACAAGACGAGATCGGACCTCGACAGCCAAGGGGTCGCAGAGGAAGTGCTGGAGGAAACAGTTCAGGAAGAACACTTACAGGAGGAGCATTTGCAGGAGGAAAGATTGCAGGAAGAGTTTTTACAGGAGGAAACAGTGCAGGATGTAAACGAGAGTGTGGAGAATGGAGCGGTTGAAAATCAGGTAAAAATTACATCCTACTAATATTATAAACGCGAAAGTTTGTTTGGATAGATGGATGGATGTTTGTTCCACTTTCACGCAAAAACTACTGAACGGATTTTAATGAAACTTTACAGGAATATAGTTTGTACATCAGATTAACACATAGGCTATGTTTTATACGAATATTCACGCGGGCAGAGCCGCGAGCAGCAGCTAGTAATAAATAAATAACCCAAGACATGCCACCCTGGGCCACACAGCGCCACCTAGCCCCAAACTAAGCCTAAGCTTGTACTATGGGTACTAGACAACTGATTAACTTATAGATACATTTTTATTTTGTAAATAAATACATATTATACATAGAAAACACCCAGACGAATACAAACAGACATGTTCATGAACACAAATGTTTGTACTTTGCGGGAATCGAACCCACGACCCTTGGCTCAGAGGGCAGAGGTCATTACCAAATGAGCCACCCAGACTGTCATTAACTCTATTAAAATTATTATATTCCAGGAGGTTACAACTAACATGGAGGACTCCAACATAGAGCAGACGCTGAACAGTATGGACGCGACGCAGGCGCCCTCCGACGGGCTGGACGAGTACTTGATGAGGAACGAGAGCGGACAGCCCAATGAAGTTAAAGAAGAATCGGATGGAAACGACACTGATGACCTGCTGGTGAGTGCATTGGCATTTTTTTTTTATAGTGGCTCGACATAATGGCTGGTCTGACCGAGTGATAGCAGCCACCTCTTCATCCAAGTTTTACCAAGCTGTGAAGGCTACGTCGGACCGTAATCGATGGAGGCAGGTTGTCCGTGCAGGGGGCTCCAGTGACCACGATCCTCAGTAATGAGGGACCGATTAAAGAGAGAGGTATTAATAGTCTATCGATTACATGTCAAAATAAAAACTAGTAAAATAGCCAATCGATTTCCTATTGTACCCCAAAATGGTAACTATTCAACTTAAATTAGTGATTATCATCACCAGAAATCTAATGTGGTAAAATAATAAATAACCCAAGACATGCCACGCTGGGCCACACAGCGCCACCTAGCCCCAAACTAAGCCGAAGCTTGTACTATGGGTTAGACAACTGATAAACTTACTTAGATACATATTTTTTTTTTTGTAAATAAATACATTTATACATAGAAAACACCCAGACCAATACAAACAGACATGTTCATGAACACAAATGTTTGTACTGTGCGGGAATCGAACCCACGACCCTTGGCTCAGAGGGCAGAGGTCACTACCAAATGAGCCACAGAGCCTGTCAATATAAAAAACAAACCTAGCTGTGTTCCGAAATAGTAACTTGAAATATAAAGAGCAACTTTCCTTCTTACAGAGAATGTTGGAAGATGACGACAAGTCTAAGAAGGTCCGAGCAGTGAACCCGGCGAGGCCCAAGCCGCGGGAGCCCAAGCCGGCGCACCCGTCCAGCGACGAAGACGACGACGGGTACATATTCAACGTGAGTCGATTTAGAATGTTACTTTTTTTTTAATTACCAAAAAAATCGATAAAAATTTACATAAGTTACTTTTAGTTACCAGAAAAAAAAATACGTATGAAGTAACCAATGATACCCATCTCGTCATTAAAATTTATTCCCTCAACCTACTCTAACTATACACCTTATATGGAAGCTTAAGGATCGCTTCATAATAAAAATAAAAACAAAATAAAAATAAATTTATTTATTTATTCTTTATAGCACAGTAAAGCAGTGTGCAAAAGGCGGACTTAATGCCACATATGCCTTCTCTACCAGGCAACCATAGGAATGTTTTGGGGGTCAAAATAATTACATTATATTTAGTCCGTATTTTAGATTATAAAAATGTTTTGGACACGTATTTTTCCTTTCTTCATTCAAATAAAAAATAGCAAAGATACAAGGCATTAAAAGTTAGGAGTGGGAGTCTTTGACGTCACTCGCTCCCGTAAAAATGCCTCACCGAGTGACGTCACGCGTAATTTCAACGGGCTGTAACTTTGTAATTTTTAGTCTAATTTATAGATTAAAAAATACGTGTTTTTTTTATTTTTGAATATTTATTTATATACAAGGTGAATTTTTAATCACTATCCAAATTTTTTCTGGGCATTAGGTATCGTTAATAGAGCCCATTTCTGCAATAAAAAATATAGGTCATATTTTCACAACAAATTTCATTGTACCGAACCAATTATAAATATCGCATGGTTACCATTTCTAGCGTAAAAATTTACTACGCAAAGCGATAAACATCAATGAAAGATATCCCGCGCCCGCGCGGGGTAGAGATGGGGTGCGGGGCGGAGCGGCGGGAGGGTAGCGAGCGAGCGACCCAAAACAAAATGGCAAAGGTCAAGAGCAGTCGCCCGCGCATCCCCGCGCAGCGAGTGCGCGCCATTTCCGTGTTCGTTCGCACGTGTCGCAGTAGAAAGAAACCCCTCCGTCGCGATGTATTCCAAACATTTCCAATCGTGAGTTTTATGAAATGGTGCGGTGTCATTTGTTAAGTGGAGAGAGTTTGAACGGAGCTCAAAGACTGTATGAAGCGGATAGCCTTCCTCGCCTTCGCAACCAGGGTGTGTCAAGTTCCGAACCATGCAACGATTTTAGCTGCCAACCAAAAGCTGTTAGATTACGGCCAATTTACTACACCTTCACATGCAGAAGGGCCAGTGGAAATCGAAAAAGAGATCTTCGACTTTTTCCAAAGAAACCCTCGTGCAAGTACTCGAGACGCGGCGAGGCTTTTTGAGGTTAGCCAATACGCCATATGGAAACTGCTTAACACCGCTGGCTGGCACCCGTATCATTTCCAAAAGTGTGACTTTTTTGTGGGGGGAAATCAAAAGACGTGTGTATGTGGATGGGATCCAGAGCCTGGACGCCCTTAAACAACAGATTATTAGAGCATTTGATAAAGTGAAAAGTGAGACTTTAGTCCTTAACAAATTAAAAGGCAATGTGGAAAAACGTGCGAGACTGTTTGGAGAGAAATGGTATGCATTTTGAACAGTTACCTATTAAATTACCAATAATTATTGATCAGTTTTAGTGTAAGTTGATTTTAATTTTAATTAATTTGTACATAGTAGATTCAATTTTTTAAAATACGTGTTATTGCAACAATGTACTACCTACTTATTGCCGTCTTAGTTTAATTTCAAGAGCATAAAGTCAACTTTGAAAAATATTGTATTCACCTATTGGGTCACCCAATAAAATACCCATTGATAAATGCGTTTAAATTGGACAGTTTTCGCTGAGAACGTGTTCGGCGGTTCGTCAATTGTCGATAGGCGATTGCGTCAAAGTTATAAGGTGAAAATTAGGTAGGTAGGCATTTTTGAAATCTGACGGTCCTAAGCCCGTAAAAATATGAAGGGAAAATTTGCAACTTATGTAGGTACGAGTACCTATGTGTTTTGCTGTTCTGCAAATGGCGGCTTTTTATGAATGAATGAAAGGAGCGGGGACGGACGTGCCCGGCGGTGGGCGGCGCCCGCGGCGCGCGGTGTCTATTTATTTCGTCTTTTTTTAGACAACTTGGAATGCTATTTTCTCAATATTTTAGTACTGACCGGTATTAAAAGAAAAAATACGTATTTAGTGATTTTCGCCATAGATTATAATATAAAAATTTGGATAGTGATTAAAAAGTCTTCTTGTATTATTTAATCTTTATTGCACATAACATTTTGTACAAAAGGCGGACTTAATGCCGCGTAGGCATTCTCTACCAGTCAACCATTGGGCTAAGCAGAAACAGTAAGAAGGTAGTGTGCTACAAACAAGTAGGTACATAATTATGAGACTTATAGGAACAGACTTAATATTGAACTTGAATAAGCTAAAAGACGGACTAATTACATTTTTTAGCCAAACAAGTCTATTGGGATAAGCAGTAACTTAACTAGCAGTATGGTAGTGTACCAAAAATGATTGTATATATAAATGTCTGTCCGTTTGTATTCCAGGGCACGACAGTTCGCAAGTTGAAATTGGCCAAGAATGCTCTGGTGATGAGAAACGTGCAGGCATCGAAGGCTGAGCCGGAGGAATCCACTGATGACGAATCGGTAAGTCATCATCATCATCATCATCAGCCTATTGCAGTCCACTGCTGGACATAGGCCTCTCCAGCTGTTCGCCACTTAGGGCAAACATCTGGAGTCCATACACATAATCGCCACGCTGGGCAGGCGGGTTGGCGATCGCAGGAACGCCCATGACGAATCCGTAAGTGATAATGTGAATTTAGGGTTCCATACGCGAAAATAAAAAGGTTATTTTTTTATATTAGCTCGACATAATAGCTCGGTGGCTCAATTAGTTCTACCTTCTGAGCCAAGGGTCGTGGGTTCGATCCCCACACATTACAAACATTTGTGTGCATGAACATGTCTGTTTGTATTGGTCTGTTTTCTTTCTGGTTGTGAAATGTTTTTAAAGCTCTAAGTTTGAAACTTAATTTTTAACAATTAGGTAAAATCACTACCCAAGGAAACTATTCCACGCGGACGAAGTCGCGGGCACAGCTAGTACATAATATACTTGTCACAGCTCCCTACTGTACGCGTACGCAATACGACTCAAATCGTTGCTATAAAATACGTAGGTACGTACGTTTGTACGGTATCAGAAGTAACGAGGAACGTTGCACGATACGATAGTAACGAGTACTATAGTCTTTTTCAGATAGGATGGGTACGCTGACACATCAGTGACACTTGTCAACGAATCCTTTTTACGCAATTTCTATGACAGAATGATAAATCATCATCAAAATAAAAAGTGTTTTCACTTTGTTTATAACTCATGATAACAGAGATTTAGTTAAATTTGTATTTAAAACCTTAAATAACATTATAATGTACATAACTAAAGAAATCTAATACATTAAATATTAAATAATTTTTATCAGTAATGCTTGATGCGTAAATTGAAACGTATTTTCATAGGGATTGAAACATTGAAATCGTTATAATACCGATTTAATCGTGAAATCGCTTCACGATTTTTCAACTATTGTATAAATTTTATTAAATATTTAAATTTCTTAATAAAGGATAAGCAGTTATTGGTGTAAAATCGAAAATCATGTATAACACGACTGAGATATTACATTTAAATGGGTAGTTTAATCGTAATTCAAATAATTATCTATGTAAAATGAAGAATTGAGAGATTCTTCAAACTCAGATTGATCTAATGATTAGTTTTACATAATTTTGGATGATAAATAAATATTTTTTTTTATTAAATCATGCAATTTTTAATTATCTCGAAATCGATTCTCTCTCCATACAAAATGAAATCGATAAATCATAAAATTGATTTTTTTACCTTCGATTTTCATTTTACCACATGACTATAAACTTCAAATCCCAAGTGTCAGCGTACCCATCCTATCTGAAAAAGACTATAATTGTTAAAGTAACGAATACATACGGGTAGGTACGCATTATTTCGTTACTTTCACACCTCTGAATAATTATGATATTTTGTAGGCGTTGACCGGACAATTTGCCGATCAGCGCCCTTTAAAGAGAAATCTTATTTCATAGAAACAGCACGTTAAAGAGTAACCTCCACTCGATACCCGCGAGGTCTTATGCTCTCGGCGAAACGCAACGACTGCGCGGTGTAAAGTACAGCCAACGCCATCTGTTGGTCGCGCGGTGAACTAAACTTGTGTTATACTCGTAGTGACTTATTGATAAAAGTCGTATAGAAAATTCATCGGAGATTATTCGATGTCATTTTATTTATTTAAATTGTATGATAGGCGAGCTTAATGCTAAAAGCGTTTTGCAGCAGTCAACTTTTAGATCATACAAATAGGTTATACTCAATCCTTATTTCAGTACATAGTTTAGATAAAACAAAGTCGCTTTTGTCTGCCTGTCTGTCTGTCCCTATGTATGTTTAGATCATTTAAATTACGCTTTTATATAATTGGGATTTTTTTTTAAATAGGAGAGCGGAGAAAAATGTTTGATATTTTTTTTTCTCATACAAATACATTATTTATTGCATCGGCGGACGGGGGGTTATGATTCGGCCGGCATAACGGTGGCAACTGACAGGTAACTAACTAGTTACTTGCTAGTTGTCACAGCGACTTGGGCTTCTCTTTCGCTTTCCATCAGGCGTAGAGATGCCATTATGTCGAGCTACTACATATAAAAAAAATATATAGTGGATCATTTGGTAGTGACCTCTGCCCTCTGAGCCAAGGGTCGTGGGTTCGATTCCCGCACAGTACAAACATTTGTGCTCATGAACATGTCTATTTGTATTGGTCTGGGTGTTTTCTATGTATAATATTTTATTTACAAAAAAAATGTATCTAAGTAAGTTTATCAGTTGTCTAGTACCCATAGTACAAGCTTCGGCTTAGTTTGGGGCTAGGTGACGCTGTGTGGCCCAGCGTGGCATGTCTTGGGTTATTTTTTTTTTTTTTCTCGTTTGTCCCCAGTCGTCGGACGACGCGGCAACCATGCGCAAAATGTTCAGTGGCCGTAAGCAGAGTAAGCCGGCCGGTAAACCGCAGCGACAGCCGCCTAAGACCGTAGCCAAGCAAGTTGTACGGTTAGCAAGCAGTGCTGGTTTTAAGCAGGGTAAGTCTTAGAATTCATCATCATCATCATTATCAGCCTATTGCAGTCCACTGCTGGACATAGGCCTCTCCAGTTGTTCGCCACCTAAAGCAAACTTCTGGAGTATATACCCATAATCGCCACGCTGGGCAGGCGGGTTGGCGATCGCAGGGTGTAGCTGTGTCCGTGTCTTTATTATTATTTTATAGTAGCTCGACATAATTAGGTAGGCTTCCCTACGCCTGATGGAAAGCGAAAGAGAAGCCCAAGTCGCTGTGACAACTGGCAAGTAATTGGTTAGTTACCTGTCAGTTGCCACCGCCATGCCGGCCCAACGCTAACCCCCCACGAGCTCGGGAGACCCTACTCACCAGCAGAAACACGACCCGGAGGTCATTTGGCTGCGGTATTCTATAAATAAATAAAAAAATAACCCAAGACATGCCACGCTGGGCCACACAGCGCCACCTAACCCCAAACTAAGCCGAAGCTTGTACTATGGGTACTAGACAACTGATAAACTTACTTAGATACATTTTTTTTGTAAATAAATACATATTATACATAGAAAACACCCAGACCAATACAAACAGACATGTTCAATGAACACAAATGTTTTTACTGTGCGGGAATCGAACCCACGACCCTTGGCTCAGAGGGCAGAGGTCACTGCCAAATGAGCCACCGAGCCTGTCAAGGCTATAGGCTGGAGGTCCTTCTCCGGACGGGCGGCTCAATTCGAGCGAAGATTCGCTATGCCCTACCTCTCTTTCTTCCTCTTCGCCTGAGTACATAATATCCATACAATGTGTTTTCCAAATCCACTGATATTGATATATTTTCGGACAGTATTGGTTAATTTAGATTTCTGCTCTGAAGTTTCTTAAGTATAAAATAATCAAAATAATTTCTACTAATATAAAATAAATATATTTTCAGTATAAAAGCTTCACATTGAATGCCGTAACAGCCTGTAATTGAGTTGATACTTAGTTCGAATTTAATTTAAGCAAAAAATGTAATGTTTCAGTGTAAACTTGTTGGTTGTTCTAAATCTTAACTAATATTATAAAGCTGAAGAGTTTGTTTGTTTGTTTGAACGCGCTAATCTCAGGAACTACTGGTCCGAATTGAAAAATTCTTTTTGTGTTGAATAGACCATTTATCGAGGAAGGCTTTAGGCTATATAACATCACGTTGCAACTATTAGGAGCGTTTTCTTATATTGGAAAATTAAAAAAAAAACCGTGGAAAAATAACTATTCCACGCGGATGAAGTCGCGAGCACAGCTAGTAAATAAATAAAAATAAATATCCTGTTATGCTGTTTCAGCTGCAGACAAGAAGCTTGTATCATCGACGCCGCTCAGGCAGGTCTCGTCCGGCCGCGCTCCCGGCCGGACCCTCGTCAAGTTCCAGCAGAGACCTTCAGAGAACGCACACAAGATTGAGGTCAGTTACACATCATCATCATCCTAGCCTTTTTCCCGATTGTCTCAGGGTCGGCTTCCTAAACTGAGAGATTTGGCGAGGGCTAAGCTTTTACACAGAGCGACTGCCATCAGACCTCCGCAACACTTAGGGTAAGCTATACCCATTCCCAGTTGGGCGTCAGAGTTATCATCATCTCTGATATGATGTGACGACTGCTATCTGAGTTGGTAAAGATAGCACCAGGGAGATGAGGTCAGTTACACATACCAACTCGAATTACAGAAAACCTGTTTGTATCACCGGCGTTGCCAGAAGGTTAATTTTGAACTGCTTTGGTTACTTTTACATGCACTTTTTTTTTTGTACATTAGAGTTAATGAAAAGGTTACTTTAAAATAACTTGTCAGAAATTTAAAATTGTTAAAATTTGTTGTCTAGTACCCATAGTACAAGCTTTGGCTTAGTTTGGGGCTAGATGGCGATGTGTGGCCCAAGTAGCATGTCTTGGGTTATAAAAAAAAATTATAAGTATAGATTTACTGTTTTGCGTCCGCAGCGCAAGCCGGAGCCCGAACACGAAGAGATTATAAACGAAGAGGAATTCCTTGAAGACGAAGACATTGATCTTAGAGAGGTGAGTCCGCCCGGGAGCACTCTATTGCTCCCCGGATCCGGTGACAGGGGTATTTGCCCTCCCCGGATCAGGGATGTAAGGAGCGGTCTATCATCTTTTTGCTCCAAGCCAACCTCACCTGCCCGTGGTGCATCCTGCCGAATAACAAACGAGGCGCTGGCAACCGACTGGTGGCGGTATAACCATCACGATATAAGGCGTAGCTAAATACTAAAGACCGATGACGGGCAGCAGCGTCACCGGAGCAAGAAGCTACGCCCTGCGATCGCCAACCCGCCTGCCCAGCGTGGCGATTATGGGTATATCCTCCAGATGTTTGCTCTAAGTGGCGAACAACTGGAGAGGCCTATGTCCAGCAGTGGACTGTAATAGGCTGATGATGATGATGATGGACCAGGGGCCCTACTCCAGAAAACGAAAACGATCGTTCGTTGAACGGATCGCGTATTTTTGCCCCATAAATCCCTCTCATTTGTCCCTCCCGTGTTCTAATATATCAATTAAATTGTTGAAAATCGACGTTGACGAATTTTAGTTCGTATATTCGTACATTCGGACAAATGAAAGGGATTTATGGAGCCAAAATATGCGATCCGTTCAACGAACGATCGTTTTCGTTTTCTGGAGTAGGGCCTCAGGAGTGCCGGCCGCTTATCATCTGCGGCTGGCCAGGGCAGGCAGGGATGCGGCCGTATGCTTCGGCGCTACCCGTGTCCCTGCTACTTGCTGCCCACTGGCGACACTGGGTTTCAAAGTCAAAATACCTTTATTCACATAAACTTAAAATAAGCACTTATGAATCGTCAAGTAAAAAATAATGTAAAAATATAAAAAGTAATGTAAGAATGTGAATAAAAGCAATTTAAAAGAAGCTACCGCCGTGTTCGGAAAGTAGATTTCTACCGAGAAGAAACGGCAAGAAACTCGGTAGTTACTCTTTTTAAATCGCCAATTGTTACATGATTTGGTATTACAACATTTTTTAATATTTTAAAGTTACACAAGTTTAGTGGGTATGCCCTCCCTTTTTGGGAGGTGTGAGTCCCACACACCATGCCGCCTCCCCCGGAGACGGCATGAAGGTGCCTAATGCATCCCCTCTAAAAAAAAGAGAGGTGAGTGTTCAATATACAGGGTGACTTTGAAATCGTTAGAATCCTTTTAAAATAAGAACCTATCCATGATTCTGAGTACCTACCGTAAGTATGAGGAAAATCCATTATAATAAAAACGGAAAGTTTTTAAACCTTGAAAATGAAAATATTTATTGCAAAAACAAACTTGGCAATAACTAAACAGTGACAGCCATTTTGGATGCATAATATTGTTGTTTATGTTAACTTTGTTTTTTAAGTATTCATAAGTTTTATGTTCCAAAAAATAAAAATAAATTATTTCATTATTTCATTTCATTTTATAAAAATTATTTCATTTCATATAAAGTGGGGGTTGACTCCTTCTAGTAAGTGCAAAAGCACCTGTGTCAGAAGAAGCCACTCTTCCATACCAAATTTATCATAAATTGACCTTAAAAATCATATTATAAAAAACACTTTGAGAATGATCAATAGTACATATTAAAATAAAAAAAAATATTTGTAATTTACGCTAAAGATATAAAATATGTGTGTGAAATAAATTTAAATAAATCCCAGACTGACTGGTAGAGAGTGCCTATGTGGCATTAAGTCCGCCTCTTGTACACAGTTTAATTGTGCAATAAAGATTAATCATCATCATCATCAGCCTATTACAGTCCACTGCTGGACATAGGCCTCTCCAGTTGTTCGCCACTTAGAGCAAACATCTGGAGGATATACCCATAATCGCCACGCTGGGCAGGCGGGTTGGCGATCGCAGGGCGTAGCTTCTTGCTCCGGTGACGCTGCTGCCCGTCATCGGTCTTTAGCAATAAAGATTAAATAAATTTTAGCAATGGCAGGCGGTGGCGCGGCGTGCGTAGGTGTAGGTCGGAAGGTAAATAATGAAATGGTTTTATCTGTACAGTATAAAGGTACGTTTACACGCTTGCCAAGCCTTCGCAAGCGGCAAACAGCCCCAAGCCTCCACAAATCTCGTTTGGCGTTTGAAAGGAGTTTACACGCTTGGGAACGCGTCAGTCTGCAAGATAGATCCAAGCATGGTGGACACCGAACTTGTGACGGCTATTGCATTTGGTTTATCGTACTTTTATTTAAAATGCAAGCATATCTCTTTTTATTTTTTACTTCCTTCACTGGCCTTCCGGTAAGTTGAGCGAGACGAATCCATGCATCTGCTTGTTTCTTCTTATCTTTGTGATTTGCATCTTTGGGATTCCAGATGCAGGATTCCATCTGGTAATGCTCGAGGAAAGAAAGACAGTCGTCATTTGACCAGCTACTCATTTTTTATTTTGTCCGTACAAGCACAAAATAAATCTAGTACCAGAAGGTAGGCTCCCTAGGAGACACCAAAACGGCCCACTCGCTAATTCGCACTTGCGTACACGGAAGCGTGCGGGCTAGAGCGGAAACGTGTACTCGCCGCGAGATCACAATGCCCACTGAACGCGGACCAACGTGTAAATGCGTCGCAAGCGCTTGCCGCAAACGCCCTTTGATCTGCGTCAAAAAACCGACACTCGACTGGATCGGAAGGAAGCGCCCACAAACTCACGCAAGCCAAGCCAAACGCCCTCTTTACACGCTTGTGATTGTTGGGGCTTGCGAAGGCTTGGCAAGCGTGTAAACGTACCATAATACATTAATTAATGAAATATTTACAATTTACAGTGAGATATAAAAATAAAGAATACTAAAAACCAGAATGCGAAATATCGATTTCGTGACGTTTGTCAACGAACAAATTTTGCTTTTTTAATATTTACAAATAAACCTGTAAGGCGGTTCCGCTGCAAAATAAAAATAAATAAATACTACTCGTTCCCTCAGGACTTCGCTGTAGAGTCTGACGCGTCGCTCAACAAGCGGGGACAGGACCAGCTGAGACTCATGCAGCCGGAGCAAATGGACGAGGACATGTTATCCGACCCCGACTCCCACGACGATGACGCCAGCCTCTATGACGTGAGTAGTGGAACGTTACGGCAATGACCCAGTTGCCGCAGTGGCAAGTGGGAAATAAAAATTCCCAGTTCAACGGTGGCGGATGGAGCAGAATTCCCATTAGCCACGGTGGCACGTGCGAAATAAAAAATCCCAGTTCAACGGTGGCGGATGAAGCAAAATTCTCAGTTACCACGGTAGAAAGTGGGAAATAAAAATCTAGTAGCCACGGTGGCACGTGTGAAATAAAAATTCCCAGTTGCCACGGTGGCGGATGGAGCAAAATTCCCAGTTGCCCCGGTGGCTAATGGAGCGAAATTCTCAGTTACCCCGGTGGCGGATGGAGTGAATTTCCCAGCTGCCTTGGTGGCAAATGGGAAAGATAGTTCCTGGTTGCCTCGATGGCAAGAGGAAATATAGTACCCGTTTGCCACCGTGGCAAGTGATACGACAGTTCCCACCGTTAAAGTTCCAATTCGACAGCTTTTGTTAGCGGTTCCCATTGGTCACTGTGGCATGTAAGAACGCAGTTACCATTTGCCACCATTTGTGGCAAGGGGGAAGACATGACTCTGAACAGATAAGAACAAAATTAAATACCAAAATAAATTATTTAATCATCATCATCAGCCTATTGCAGTCCACTGCTGGACATAGGCCTCTCCAGTTGTTCGCCCCTTAGGACAAACATCTGAAGGATATACCAATAATCGCCACGCTGGGCAGGCGGGTTGGCGATCGCAGGGCGTAGCTTTTCGCTCCGGTGACGCTGCTGCCCGTCATCGGACTGTGGTATTTAGCTACGCCTCAAATTGTGATGGTTATACCGCCACCAGTCGGTTGCCAGCGCCTCATTTGTTATTCGGCAGGATGCACCACGGGCAGATGAGGTTGGCTTGGAGCGAAAAGATGGTAGGTCGCTCCCTTACATTCCCCAAATTATTTAATTTAATAGAAAAATATTTGTGCTGCGCAGGAGTTGCCGTCTTCGGAGTCTGACGAGACGGAGGAGTGGTTCACTCTGGACGTGCGGGCGGAGCGAGCTGCCGACTACCTGCCGCTGCTAGGTGAGTCTGTTGATGGCCCAGGCAGAGGTTCTCAAACTCTTGTTACATGGACCACTTTCAAAATTTTTCTGGAACCGGTGATGCCTGCGAGTCCATCACTACCAATTTCTAAACCTCGAAGGCCGAGACCTACGTGGCAACATAATTTTTTTTTTTTTTATAGTGGCTCGACATAATGGCTTCCCTACGCCTGATGGAAAGCGAAAGAGAGGGCCAAGTCGCTGTGACAACTGGCAAGTAACTGGTCAGTTACCTGTCAGTTGCCACTGCCATGCCGGCCCAACCCTAACCCCCCACGAGCTCCGGACACCCTACTCACCAGCAGAAACACGACCCAGAGGTCATTTGACTGCGGTATTCTATAGGGTGGAGGTCCTTCCCCGGACGAATACTACAAAAAAAAAATTCAGTGCAATTGAAAACCTCCATTTTTAGGGTTCCGTAGCCAAATGGCAAAAACGGGACCATTATAGTTTCGTCATGTCTGTCTGTCTGTCCGTCCGTATGTCACAACCAGTTTATTCCGAAACTATAAGAGTTACATTTTTGAAATTTGGTACGTAGATGTATTCTGTTAACCGCATTATGATATTAAAATAAAATCAGAAAAAAAAACTTAAACTTTTGGGGTTCCTCATACATAGAACTAAGACATGTGGGGTATCTATGGATAGGTATTTTAAAACGATGTTTAGGTTTCTATTATAATTTTTTTCTAAACTGAATAGTTTGCGCGAGAGACTCTTCCAAAGTGGTAAAATGTGTGCCCCCCCCCCCCCCCCCCCGTAACTTCTAAATATGGGCATGATAAAACTGAAAAAATATATATGATGTGTATTACTATGCAAACTATTAACGAAAATTGTTTTGAATGAAATCTAGACAGTAGTTTTTTTTAAAGGTCATAAATCAAATCACCTATTTTTTTTTCATTCAATCATTGTTACGGAACCACGAGCAGGTGAGGTTGGCTTGGAGCGAAGAGATGATAGGCCGCTCCCTTACATCCCCGTCATTGTTTATTCTATATTATTATTTGTCGTCCTTCCACCGCCAGGCCCCAAAGCCTACGATCTGCTGGTACAAGAGAAGGCCCGCGTGTCCCGGCGGCTGGGCTCCCTGCGCGAGCACCTGTCGGCCATGACCGCCTCCGGCCGCCGCCAGGCCGCCCGGCTGCGCGCCGCCACCGCCGCGCTGGCCGACGTCGACGACATGCTCAAGGCGGCTTGAGACAGTGCACACCGTAACGAGAGATACCATAGGACATGCTGATAGGATAGGAGCTTGAGTATAGTGCACACCATAGCGAGACCAGACCCCATAGACTGTACAACAATATGCTGAAAGGAGCTTGTTTATAATGCAACTGATAGTGAGATACTATGAACTGTTCGAGGACATGTTAGATGGCTGCTTGAATGCCTAAACAGTCATTAGTAAGACTCTAGACTAACTCGCGAAGAGGTTCCTATACGACACACTATAGACGGTCATTGGCGAAACACATGAACGACTCACTCACACGAATTGTCACTGAAACTCGCACGACCGACTGCACTCGCTCACAAGAGTAACTTTCACGAGTATAAGGGGTTTGACGGCGACGTGGACGAGATGCTCAAGGCTGCCTGATTATAGTGAAACTGATGGTGAGATACTATGTTGTAGACTGTTATGGTGTAGACTGTTCGACATGCTGAAGGCAGCTTGATATAGTGCACACCATAGCGATACATACCATTGTACGACGACATGCTGATGGTCTCTCTAGCTACAGAGTCTTACTATCAAGCAGCCTTCACTGTAGACGATCATTGGGGAGACACTAGAACAACTGACGACTCTCATTCACACGACTAACTCGCACGGGGATTAATATAACTCACACTACTGATGACCCTTACTCGCACTATTGACTGGCCTCACTCGCACGACCGATTACTCTCACTCATACGGCAGACGGTTCTCACTCGCATTCAAATTTCAAAAGTTATCATCATGTCACAAGCAACAGTTAGCGACCCTCACTCGCATAACACACTCACGGCCGTATTCACAAACGTTACTATGCGACGCGCGGACGCACTGTGCCCAAAATCCTATACGTTTTGGGTACCTGTGCGTTCCCGCGACGCATAGTAACGTTTGTGAATACGGGCCTTACTTTCACACGAGGCAGTCAATAATAACTCTTACTGTCGTCGGTCTTACGGGGGTCATTGAAACTCGCACGATTGACCGCTCTCACTCACACGACTAACTCGCACGGGGGTTACAGAAACTCTCACGAATGACTATTCTCACTCATATGACAATTGGTTCTCACTCACACACTACTAATGAAACTCGCACTACTCGTTACTGTAACTCGTACACATAAGACACTTATTGGCCAAATCACACCACATAGTTCATGACTCGCACTATAGTCGCAAGCGAATTTCACAGACTTAGTTGCGCTTTACACTGTTACTATATCACGCAAGACTGTTGGGTCTCACTCACTCGCACTACTGATGACACTCACTCGCATGACTGTTGGTTCTCACTCGCACGATTGATGACCCTCACTCGCACAATTGATGACTATTCCCACTCACTCACTCATCATATTACAATGAAAATTGGACATATTGCAACTTGGGACATTTTGTGTTTGGAGTGCTAAAAAAAATTATAATTAAATTATAAAGCATTTATACTTTAATTACGTTATGTAGTGGAGTTTCATGGAGTTAGAGTTAGGGATTAATTGACTCCCCATTATCGCAAAAACGAAGCGTAGCGAAGCCCTCATGGTGCTGCTTCGCTACGCTTCGGTTTTGCGATAAATGTTTTTTTTTTCATAAAATTGTCCTGAATAAACTTTATTGTAAGTATGCAAGTTTGTATAGTGTAAGATTAGATTAAATATTGTAAATAATTGTTCCTGTCGAATAAATGTTAATAAGCATATTGTGTTTCTTTTTGTTTCCTTTACAAGGTACACACGACCACACATCTAACTACGTCCTATTTTTTTTAACAGTTTAACAGAATCTGTTGCTGTTAAATATTCTTGAAAAAAACTGTCAATACTTAGAATTTTTTTGTGAAATTAGATATGTGAAGGTTGATGTGTCGCCGTCTGTACATAATTCAAATGGGTATTTCAATCAAACCAACATACTCTGTGCAGCCATTTTATTTACAAGCTATCAGCACAAATAGCGTTAAGATGACAAAATAAAAAAAAATGATTTCGATAAAAAGATTACATTAATTAACCGTGTGACATTCCAAATGTTAACTGTCAAACGACATTTGACATTCGGAAGTGTCAACGCTCTTCTAGTCCGGGAGGCGATTGCAAGAATTTTAAACTAAATAAAAATGTCATTCATTTGCTCATGTTCACCGATCACGTTAAACATCACAAAAATATTTAAAATTTACATCAGAGACATCACACACAAATGTCTAGTTATTTAATGGAAATAAATAATTAGTTTTGTTTAGCCTCAAATCTACGATATCCCTAAAACGCAATGAAATATCTATTATGACAATAAATAAAGCAATTGTTTGTAAAAGTAATTCATATGCCAGTACAATATATAATAGGGGTTTGTTTTATCGGCTTAGAAATATCTAGACACCGTTTGAACATCAAAAGTGTCTTGTGAACGTTCACTTGAGATCTTTCGCGCGTAACTTCTCTGAGTTAAATAGTCAAATTCTCTTTTGTCTTTCTGTCCCTATGTATGTGTCGCAGTCATCTGGTTGAATCTATTCAATTGAATGGCTAGCGCGTTCATTGAATGACGACATTTAATTGAATGCCTAAAGGACAACTCATCAAGTCATTGATTGAAACGTTCAACGTCTTGACTGAACGTCATTTTAGCATAGTCGTTGAATGGGTAAAAGCCGACTGTGTATTGTTTAGTTTATAATTTTTCTTTAAAAGTATTCGACGGCGGTGTATTAATAGGTAAATCCACGCTTTCACACTACTTTTTAAACGACTAAGTCAGTTTAATTAAAGTAAATCTAATAAAAAAATATATCAACACTGTTGATATCTTTTTGATCATGTTTGACGCCATATTTGTTTTGGTGACTACTAACGCCGCGTGGAAAAAGAATGAACTAAATTACAATCACCTGACTGCTTTTACGTCCGCTCTTTTCAAAGAGCTATGTTTCAATCCGCTACCTAGTTGGACGTTAAGTGACGCGTGTTTAGTCAACGTTCGGTCTAGTCATTCAATTGAATGTCGTCATTCAATGAACGCGCTAGCGATTCAATTGAATAGGAGATTCAACCAGATGACTGCGACATATGCATCTTTAAAACAACGCAACGCATCGGATTTTCATGCGGTTTATTTAATGGATACAGTGATTCGAGCGGAAAGTATATGTATAATACATTCATAATAATATAGTAGAGAAACACTAATTTTATAGGTTTCTAGTGCTTATTTTTAATATACGAAGCTATGGTTCTGGCTAATTGACAATTAAATAATGTTATGTCTTGCACAATATTAAGAAGTCATAATATCAAAATCGCCAATAGCTTTGATTTAAGAAAATTTAAATGTCTTATTATAAATATCTATGTAAGTTTATCAGTTTTCAAGTACCCATAGTACAAGTTTCGGCTTAGTTGGCGATGTGTGGCCCAGCGTGGCATGTCTTGGGTTATTTATTTATATATTGTCTACTAAAACTAGCAAACCCGGCAAACTACGTTTCGCCACCTGATGGCTGTAAAATTTTTTTTCCTTAATTTTCTTTGCTATAAACCTCACGGAGCCCGAGACCTTTCTAACGAATGCAAAACCGTGGAAATCGGTTCGTGCGTTCTGGAGTTATAGCGTCAGGGAGGAAAACCCGACTTATTTTTATATAGTAGATGATGGACACTTTTGTCACTCAAGATAGGTGATGGTGTATTTCTAAATAGTTCTCATATCACATAACAATCATATCTACACAATTAACTTCAAAACAAACAACATAATATACAACTTAACTTTTAAAATGCAACATAATTAAACGAGGCAGCAATTTTCAGAACTATTTCAGATATTCCTTGTATATGTCACCTTAAAATTGTAGATTATGATCTATCTTGAAAGACTGTAAACCGTCGAAATATTGTGAACTGTAAAATAATGCTTACATTTTAACTACTATTCGGTCACAGACTCATATCGATCGATGTGAAATTCATAAATTAAAATCTGTCACGCGTTAATTTATCAACGACTATATACTTCGACCAAAATCTACCGAAGAATAATACACTCAGAGGCACAATTAACCGCCCAATTCTTTATTGTGGCATACATTTGGTTATCATAACTAAGCGCTTGATGATTTTTATCGTCAATGTAAACAACACCAACATATTTCAGTGTTTTTCATCTGTAATGATGTAATCTTTAATATTGCTAAAGATAATAATTAATTCTAAAATAAAATTTTAAAGTTACAACGAAAAACATAAGTGGGCGGATAATTGTGCCTCTGAGTGTAGTTAATGATAGGTTTACACGCGTGTCACGCAGCCCGGCAAGCAGCTCGGCGAGTAGCCCTGCCCTACACACTGCGCACGCACGTGCACATTCAAACAGACGAACAGCCCGTTCACATGCTTGTGTTTGTGTTCGTGCCCGTTGAATGTCGTATTGAACGCGAGCGTGTAAACGCGACATAAAATGTAAGAATTTATTTATTTATTCTTTATTGCACAAGGAAAGTACAAATGGCGGACTTAATGCCGTGTGGCATTCTCTACCAGTCAACCATTGGGCGAGCCAGAAAACTATAATGTGGTGCGGTAATAGACATTCAAACAACTGCTAGAAATATAAGCACAAATATACAAGTAATACACATACATATATATACAATAAGTAAATGAATAAGAATTATTTTACAGTTCATACATAATCTTTCGACAGTTTACAATCACGCGAGATAGATCATAACCTAACGGTATTTACAATTTCACGTCGACATACCTATATCTAATTGATTAAACACACCCAAAGCCAATTTCATTTGCATATTTTTGGCAATATAATGGCAACCAATAAATTTCACCACCATTACTGACAAGGGCTTGCTACAGAGATCCAATTTTACACCTGCTTCATAATTTAAAACAACCAGACCACAAAAAAAATCGATTAAAAAAATACATCTTGATTCCTTGCAACCGGCACCCGGACTACACTTTCATATGCATTTCTCTAGATTACAACATAAAAAGAATCCACTATTTTTCTATACGAAATAGCATTCTATTCACAATATAAAATAAATACAGCAAGGAATAATTCGCGACGAAACGGAACGGCTTTTAAAATAAAAGCTGGTTTCGTATGTTCCAGATTAGATGTATCACAAACTTTTTAGAGAGGTAGGGCATAGGGGAAGGACCTCCACCCTATAGAATACCGCAGCCAAATGACCTCTAGGTCGTGTTTCTGCCGGTGAGTAGGGTTTCCGGAGCTCGTGGGGGGTTAGGGTGACAGGCAACTGACTAGTTACTTGCCCGTTGTTACAGCGACTTGGGCTTCTCTTTCGCTTTCCATCAGGTGTAGGGAAGCCATTATGTCGAGCTACTATAAAAAAAAAACTGGATGTCAGTGTGTTTTCCGGATTTAGACTGGCTCGGTGGCTCAATTGGTAGAGACCCCTGCCTTCTGAACCAAGGGTCGTGGGTTCGATTCCCACCCGGGACAAACATTCGTGTGATGAACACTTGTGTTTGTTCCGTGTCTGGGTGTTTATAATTTGTATTTAAGTATGTATTTGTGGTACCTTCATTGTTCTGATACCCATAACACAAGTGCTTAAGCTACTTACTTTGGGATTAGAGCAATGTATGTGATGTTGTATGATATTTATTTATTTAGAAATCGCACTTCTTTGAGAGATGATAACAATATTATTAAGCAAAATGAGAGCGTGATAGGCCTTTAAAGTTCAACGGGAAAGTCAATTTCAAAAGGACGAAATTTCAAACAAAAAAAAAAGTATTTTCTAAATCGATTCACAACTCTCGGAGATAGGTAAGAACAAACATACATACATACAACAAAAAAAATCAGTCGAATTGAGAACCTCCTTTTATTGAAGTCGGTTAAAAACAGAAATCATTCATCACGCCTTTTTTGTCATTGCCCACTGTCCAGCAGTGGACATTTGCAGTTTATATGATGATGATCATTTGGTTGTGATCTCTGCCTTCTGAGCCAAGAGTCGTGGGTTCCCCTGAACAGTACAAACATTTGTGTTCATGAACATGTCTGTTTGTATTGGTCTGGGTGTTTACTATGTATAAATGTATTTATTTACACAAAAAAATATCTAAGTTAGTTCATCAGTTGTCCAGTACCCATAGTACAAGCTTCGGCTTAGTTTGGGGCTAGATGGCGCTGTGTGGCCCAGCGTGTCTTGGATTATTTATTTATTTCACAATCTTGAACATACGAAGCCAGCTTCCCCCGTACAACCACCCAATCGTTTCAACACTTTTATATCTACAAACATTAGTACCTAAGTTAACATCTTTTTACATGGTCTTTCTCACACACACGAGGAAAACATGAACGTTTTACAATTCTAGCATTTACTTTAAAAAAAAAAAGAACTATTTTTTTTTTTCGTCTACACTTTGTATACAAATTATAATACATACAGTCTGTGTATGCGACCGTAGCGAATTTGCTACGGGACGGGGGAAAACCTGTTGTATTTTTGTATATGTTTTGTATGAATTTTAAATATTAATAATCGTTATCACAAACAATACTTATCAATGGCGTTTAAAAGGTTAATTTTTTTTGGGGGGGGAAACAAAAACTTTCTTACTTTTTTACAGTAGCACGGCATAAAGGCTACCCTACGAATGATGGAAAGCGAAAGAGGATCCCAAGTCGCTGCAACAACGGGCAGGTAACCGGCCAGTTGAAACCGCCATGCCGGCCCCGTTTAAAAGATCCCATATCAAAAGAAACGGAGGAAACACTTCACGATTTGGTTACTTGGTCGTTGTCGCGGCGACTTGGGCCTCGCTTCCGCTTTCCATCAAACGAGTAACATAACGCTGTGCTACTATAAAAAAATTTAACTATATATTTTTTTTCAGCAGCTCAAAATGACATGTCAAAATTCAACACCTTTTCCCGCGTGAGTACATTTCAGACTAATACTCAGTACAATATATTTACAAAATAATCCAAATCATTTAGGTACACACGACGGATACGTTCCAACCGTCGACCACGCATAACGGATAACATCAAATTCAGCCTTAGAACGAGATTATAATAGGACCAAAAGCCGACGAGTGGAACGCGCCGCTCGACTCACAGATGTGTCATTTTGACAGCTGTCACTATGACCACAGAGCAGACAAGGATGTTTGAGCAGGTGGCCGGATTCGCAACTAAAGCGCGCCTTCATATTTTGTCAAAATGTCAAAAATCTACGTCCGTGTCGATTTTTAAAGTCGATTTTTGACATTTTCACGCTAACGCCTTCAATGTCAATGTCACCCACGTGCCAAATCATCCTTGTCGGCTACTGTCATAGGCCTGTCATTCTGACAGCTGTCACTGGTATATCCAAATCTGGGTATGCAATGGGCGAGTAAATATTATAACTTCTAAATGCCCACTGATATGGTTTGCCTGATTTGATCTTCAATATAAGTTAATTAGCCAAACAGCCGATTTGGCAACAATTTTGAAATAAATAATGATTACATAAAAAAATCTTCATACGTCAAATTTCAATGTTACAATGAATAAAAAGAAACTATTTCATTAATAAAAATGTTTGCCATTTTTATCCACTGCTTGTTACATATGAATAAACCAAAATTAGCAAATCCAATTTGAAAAAAGATCTTGTCAAAACCGGGAATAAATTATTTCATTGTTCTATTAACTAACAGTCAATAAAATGTTTACAACGGCTCATACAGTGAGTCAGTAGCGAGTCTGTAAATAGTCCAACATTGGGACTCATATCACAGTGAGTCCGCGAAATGTCCAAAGATATTATTAAAGTCACAATGATATCCGGACTACAAAGAGACTGGGGCCCTACTACAGAAAACGAAAACGATCGTTCGTTGAACGGATCGCGTATTTTTGCCCCATAAATCCCTCTTATTTGTCCCTCCCGATCCTCAACAATTTAATTGATATATTAGAACACGGGAGGGACAAATGAGAGGGATTAATGGGGCAAAAATACGCGATCCGTTCAACGAACGATCGTTTTCGTTTTCTGTAGTCGGGCCCCTGATTATATAGTGACCCGTAAGTAGTCCAAAAATGTGGACTTATATCACAGTGAGTCTGTGAAATGTCTAAACATGTTATGAAGCTCACAGTGATATCCAGATCACAAAATGACTTATTTTACAGCGAGTCCTTAAAATGTCCAAAATAGTGATTCAAATCCCAGTTAGTCTGGTTAACGTCCAAATATAATACTGATATTGCAGTAAGTCCTTGAAATCCCCAATGTGAAATCCCGTGTTATTCGTAACATCAAAAATGAGTCTCCTTCAAAGTTTTCCTTCAAAATTTTGACTCTAACAACAGTGAGTCTGCAAATGTCCAAAGATATTATTTATCTCACAGTGAGGTACGTAATATACGCATATTTGTATTTAATTTTATTATAATTTCGTGTTTAGATTAAGTATAATTGTGTTACCAAAAAAAAAACAATTTTTCTTTCTTTGTTAATATTATATCGACTCATTTCTCAAACAAAAGAGATCATAAGTTGTCAAAAACTGCGACTCAAGGCACAGTGAGTCAGTTGAACTTCCTATATTGGGACTCAACTTGTAATGAGTCAGTTGAATGTACGAAATAACTCGCCCATAGTGAGTCTGTTAATGCGTTCATTGTGTCATAACTAATAACAAATACGTTAAATGTCCTCAATTGTGACTCAATCTCACAGTGAGCCTGCTAAATGTCCTTTATTGTGACTCAACTCACAACAAGTCCGTTAAATGTCCGAAATTGTGACTCAACACACGGCAGAGCCTGTTAAATGTCCTTAATTGTGACTCAAACTTACAGTGAGTCCGTGAAAAGTCCTCAATTGTGACTCAAACCCACAGTGAGTCCATTAAAACGTCCACAGTGAGTCGTCTCACAGTGAGTTGACAACTCCTGTTGCTAGCAACAGTACCAGTGTCCCCGCCGCCGGGCCGGCCGGCTCACTCACAGTCCACACTCACAGTACACAGTCACTCACTGCGGTCGCCCGTTGGGCCTCGTCGGCGTCTCGATCGGTGCGTGTAGCCAACCTGGAAATGAGAAAGGTTTTGTTAGACATTTATCTTTGAAATAGTGTTTTCATTCGTCTTACTAAGTGAGTGTTCTGAAGATTTCTTTCAGGCGTGTCTCACGTAACTCAAGCGTGTCTCACTTGACTCAGACGTGTCTCACTTGACTCAGGCATGCCTTACGTGACTCAGGAGTGTCTCACGTGACTCATGTGTCTCAGGCATGTCTCAGGTAACTCAAGCATGTCTCACGTGACACACGCGTGTCTCACGACTCGGGCTAGTCTCACGCATGTCTCACGTATGTCTCACGTGACTCACGCGTGTCTCATGCATGTCTTACATGACTCAGGCGACCCACGCATGTCTGACGTGACTCGTGCGTGTCTCACGTAACTCAGGCGTGTCTCACGCATGTTTCACGTAACTCACGCGACCCTCACGTGACTCAGGCGTGTCTCACGTAACTCATGCGTGTCTCATACGACACACACATCTCTCACGCGACTTAAACCTCTCTCACGTAACTCAGACGTGTCCTACGTGCCCCACACACGGCTCACCTAGTCGTAGAGGTCCCGGTCGTGGTCGGGCGTGCGCGGGCGCATGACTGGCGTGCGTCACACACGACTCCCGCGTGAGTCACATATGACTCACGCGACTCACACACGGCTCACCTAGTCGTACAGGTCCCGGTCGTGGTCGAACGTGCGCGGGCGCATGACTGGCGTGCGTCACACACTTCTCGCGCGTGAGTCACATATGACTCACGTGCCCCACACGCGGCTCACCTAGTCGTAGAGGTCCCGCTCGTGGTCGGGCGTGCGTCACGCACGACTCGCGCGTGAGTCACATATGACTCACGTGCCCCACACGCGGCTCACCTAGTCGTACAGGTCCCGGTCGTGGTCGAGCGTGCGCGGGCGCATGACTGGCGTGCGTCACACACGACTCGCGCGTGAGTCACATATGACTCACGTGCCTCACACACGGCTCACCTAGTCGTACAGGTCCCGGTCGTGGTCGGGCGTGCGCGGGCGCATGACTGGCGTGCGTCACACACGACTCGCGCGTGAGTCACATATGACTCACGCGCCTCACACACGGCTCACCTAGTCGTACAGGTCCCGGTCGTGGTCGGGCGTGCGCGGGCGCATGACTGGCGTGCGTCACACACGACTCGCGCGTGAGTCACATATGACTCACGCGCCTCACACACGGCTCACCTAGTCGTACAGGTCCCGGTCGTGGTCGGGCGTGCGCGGGCGCATGACTGGCGTGCGTCACACACGACTCGCGCGTGAGTCACATATGACTCACGTGCCTCACACACGGCTCACCTAGTCGTACAGGTCCCGGTCGTGGTCGGGCGTGCGCGGGCGCATGACTGGCGTGCGTCACACACGACTCGCGCGTGAGTCACATATGACTCACGCGCCTCACACACGGCTCACCTAGTCGTACAGGTCCCGGTCGTGGTCGGGCGTGCGCGGGCGCATGACTGGCATGCGTCACACACGACTCGCGCGTGAGTCACATATGACTCACGCGCCTCACACACGGCTCACCTAGTCGTACAGGTCCCGGTCGTGGTCGGGCGTGCGCGGGCGCATGACTGGCGTGCGTCACACACGACTCGCGCGTGAGTCACATATGACTCACGCGCCTCACACACGGCTCACCTAGTCGTACAGGTCCCGGTCGTGGTCGGGCGTGCGCGGGCGGCGTAGTCGTAGACACTTTCTGAAGCGTGAGACACATGACCCTCCTAGTAGTCTCGCTTGTCTTACGCCTGAGTCACATATAGTACACTACTTACAGGTCGTGGTGTGCGGTCGTCACATATGACTCATGGGCTCACCTAATAGTAAAGATCCTAGATCCTAGAGGGTGCACCCACTCATGAATCACATATGACTCATGTATGGGTCACATATGACTCCTGTATGGGTCACATATGACTGAGCACTGGTACATGACTGAGCCTAATGCATCTAAAGTGTGAGTCACATATGACTCACGCGTGAGTCACATATGACTCACACACGGCTCACCTAGTCGTAGAGGTCCCGGTCGTGGTCGGGCGTG
Source organism: Conogethes punctiferalis (assembly GCA_031163375.1). Classification (NCBI taxonomy): domain Eukaryota; kingdom Metazoa; phylum Arthropoda; class Insecta; order Lepidoptera; family Crambidae; genus Conogethes; species Conogethes punctiferalis. The sequence goes on along the minus strand of CM062105.1, from coordinate 2,133,208 downwards.
CGCGGGCGCGGCGCGGGCGGCGCGGGCGGCTCGCGCGTGAGTCACATATGACTCACGTGGCTCACCTAGTCGTAGAGGTCCCGGTCGTGGTCGGGCGTGCGCGGGCGCGGCGCGGGCGGCGCGGGCGGCGCGGGCGGCTCGCGCGTGAGTCACATATGACTCACAGATGGCTCACCTAGTCGTAGAGGTCCCGGTCGTGGTCGGGCGTGCGCGGGCGCGGCGCGGGCGGCGCGGGCGGCGCGGGCGGCTCGCGCGTGAGTCACATATGACTCACAGATGGCTCACCTAGTCGTAGAGGTCCCGGTCGTGGTCGGGCGTGCGCGGGCGCGGCGCGGGCGGCGCGGGCGGCGCGGGCGGCGAGGCGGCGCCGTAGTTGAGGAAGTCCCACACGAGTATCGTGTCGTCGTGGGACGAGGACACTATTTGGAATTCGTCGAACTGCAGCCGGAACACTCGGCCGGTGTGCTCCTGGAACGAGGGAGGGTCTTACGGTGTGCCACTGAAGAGAATAGGCTGTTATGGCTAAAAAATGTAATTAGTCCGTCTTTTAGCTTATTCAAAAATAGAAGAGACGTATTTTTCCATTTTTCATTCAAATAAACAATAGCATCAAAAGTTAGGAGTGGGAGTCTTTGACGTCACACGCTCCCGTAAAAATGCCTCACCCGAGTGACGTCGCGCGTAATTTCAACGGGCTATAACTTTGTAATTTTTAGTCTAATTTACAAATAAAAAAATACGTGTCCTTTATTTTGAATAAGCTAAAGACGGACTAATTACAATTTTTAGCCATAATAGCCTATTACACCAAAATCTAAATATATATATTATAAATTTAGCTTTATATATTATAGATTCAAAGGTGACTGACTGACTGACTGACATAGTGATCTATGCACAGCCCATACCACTGGAAAGATCGGGCCTGAAATTTGGCATGCAGGTAGATGATATGACGTAGGCACCGCTAAGAAAGGATTTTGATCAATTCTACCCCCAAGGGGATAAAATAGAGGATGAAACTCTATTCCACGCGGACGAAGTCGCGGGCACAGCTAGTTGGAACATAAAACGATAGCAATAGGGAGTTTATAGAACACTGTGACTAATGAATCGAGGGAACCGTTAAAAGAGAAATATGTAGCTGATACATATCGAATGTAAAAAGACCCTTAACGAAGCCGTGAACTACATGTTCTCCCGGTCATGACACAAACAATGTTAATTCTAGAAAAATACCTGGGAAATGCTTGGTTCCCGAAATATTGATACCTTCAAAGATCAAAAATAATATCAACGATTTTCATATTAAATCTTTTAAAACGCAATTACTAACATTTCTTCTAAAGAAACCATATCTTAATTTTGAATATTTCTCAGCGAATAAGGCCTTTCCATTCCCGGCCCGCAATGTACATCGCATTGCGTTTGGATCTCGTTCAAACTAATTTTAATCTTGTAGTTTGCATGATAATGTACATCCACAATTATTTTTACATTTGTCCCACACCTCGACCGTGGCGGCGTACCCCACTCTATGACATCCACTCCCGACGAGCGTCCTCAGCAGAGGCCCTGGTGCGGCAAGTGCGCACGTCCCACACTCGACCTGGCCGACGTCCCCCACTTATGACACACACCCGACTCGATACTCACGACGAGCGTCCTCAGGCAGAGGTCCTGGAGCGGCGTGCGCACGTCCCACACCTCGACCTGGCTGACGTCCCCCACTTATGACACACATGTTAAGTGCGCGATCCCATTAAATCTCATATGTTCATACTTTATTGTATAAGTTCTATCCCAAGCCTTACAGCAATTTCGCAACATTTCCTTCAATTCAGGCCGCAGTGTCAGCACTTGTAATGTTCCATGTGTAAGTTAGCTGACACTGCAAAACATGTATTTTCACAATAGCTTCAGTCATCGATCATTATTAATTTTTACGGGCTCCATCGTGGACCCCCCTAGGTGTATTTAGATTAGTTTAATTTTTAAATAAATATATTTTTTTTATCCTCCGTTGTTGCCTTAAGTTATTTGGCGCAGTCGGTAGGATCGTCCGCGTTCACGTTTCTCAGAAAATCGAGATCGGAATAGGTCGTTTTAACGGTCGTCAGCGAGGATCCAGAACCTTACGGGCACCACCCTAGCGGAGGCCGAGCATCGGAGTCATCACAGAGCGGAGATCATGGTGAAAGGCAGTGCATATCCTGTAAGTGCTTATTACCATTCATTGACCTCCTGAATTCCTTGCTCACATTGATACACTACCCACTTAAGTGTTTCAAGTTAATTAGTAGTTAAAGATAATAACTTCATTGTCACTGTTCTAAAAATAGAACAGCAGAAATCGTCGCAACCACATCGCGATCGTATTTCCTTATTAGTGATTAGATAAGATAATAATATTAAATAAATCCGTAGTTACTTATAACAAATAAAAGTATCGCAAGTAACTAATAATTATAATATATACTTTTAATAGATATTGTAAATTTGATCAAGGGTATACCTCATTTAAAGTTTACATTTTTAGTGTGTTTTATTAATTGTGTGTGTTTTGTTTGTAATTTGTTTCTTTGTCGTAATTTCACATGTCGCGGTAAAATGGCTGATGAACAAAGTAGAATTCAAACTTGTCCATTTGGTTTTAAAAAATGTGCCACAGTTTTAATGGTGATCCAAATAGATTATATAGATTCATCGCGACTTGTGATGACCTCACAAGTACGTATTTGCCCCGGAGTATCCAATTGCAAACGGTACCTTATTGAACGGCATATTAAATAAGGTCGTAGGTGACGCCGAGGACGTCTTAAATATTAGTGGTAGTAACACTAGTTGGTCTGATATACGTAGAACTTTAATAGAGAATTTTGCGGACCAGAGGGACGAGCCTACTTTAAATAGGGATTTGACTTTACTTAGGCAGGAAAATAACGAGTCCCCTCAGGAATTCTATGTGCGATGTCAACAGATGTTAAGCAAAATTGTTAATTTCATTAATTTGAATATTGCGGACGCAGGAATTAAGGAAGTCAAGCGTTCATTCTTTACAGAACAGGCACTTCAAACATTTATTGCCGGGTTAAAGGACCCGTTAGGCTCACAGGTTAGGAGCATGCAACCCACCACTTTAACCTATGGCTCTTAAATACGTTCAAAAGGAACAGAATATTAAATATATTCAGGCAACTTTTCCCTCAGCTAGTAACAAACATAGCGAGGTATCTAATAGGCAGCCAGCATTGGTCTGCTCCCGTAATGCCTATCTCTATGCCGCCCGTGCAGCAGCAGAGACCCCCAGTTATTAACCCGAATAGATTCGCTCACACACATAAAGTATTTAGAGGTCCAGGACCAATACAAAATCAACAAGGTTTTAGACCTCCTCAAAATAATTTCGTGCACCCTAATAGATTCCATAATGCACCAAGGCCTTTTATGAACAATAACTACCAACAGCCAAGGATGCATTCAAGGCTTCATGCCGAGGCCTATGAGTGGTGTTAGCACTATTAAAAATACACCGAGGTTCAGACCAGGAGGTCAAGACCTCACTCATTTTCAGAACCCTACTACAAGATATTTCAAAAGCCGCGAGGTCAATCTGAATGACTCATACCCTTGCTACGATAATTACGAATATTATTACCCTCTCAGGAGCAATACGATTCATCTTATCCAACGTACTATCCAGAGCCTATAATTGCTAGAGTGTACGGATGATAATTGCCAGGATGAAGGTTACCCTCAAACCCACTCGGGTGACCACGCTACTGATTCAGAAAAATCAGGATTTTCAGGACACTACGCCGAAACGTCAACAACCTCGTAACAGAAGATTAACTTACAGAGTAATCGTGTTTTGCCTTACATACAGATAAGTAATCCCCCTCTGAAACTTCTAATCGACACAGGCGCGAATCAGTCATTTTATCTCTTCCAGAAGCCGTGGATAGATATACTTTGCTAATTTTCCTATATCTTACGAACCGTTTGTAGTTACTAACATCCATCTCACGACAAAGAATGATTATGCAATCACATTGCCGATTTTTTCAGAGTTTAGAGAGCCAGGTCAATCAAAATTCTTCATATATAAATTTCACGATGTCTTGACGGGTTGTTAGGCCTAGACTTTTTAATAACTTAAAAGCGCGAATTGATTTAGGCAATAACTTATTAAAAACACGAAACTCTGTTAATAAAATACAGATGTTGCAATCAGGCGTAAACAATTTATTCGAACGCATTATAAAGTCTCAAAGTACAGAGAGGCTCAAGTTACCCGGTGACGAGTAGGTACCGGCGATATTATAATTGCAGAGTCACATTTCAATGGATGTCGTATTTCACGACTCTGTTACGTCAGCGCGTGACTATAAGGCCATTGTTGAGGTATCTAATAATACACCGAACATCTCCCTTGGACTGTACTTCAATAAAAAATTTTGAATGTTTTAATTTTGATATTATGGCCGACCGAACGCATGATATAAAATCATTGATACGAACTGATCATCACAATCCAGAGGAGAAGGCCAAGTTAGAGAAACTTTGCGATCGATATAGTGACATTTTTCATTATGACGGGCAGGACTTATCATTTTCAAATGTGGTAAAACATAAAATCAACACCACAGATGAAATCCCTATTTATACTAAAAGCTACCGTTACCCGCATGTCCATAAGGAGGAAGTTCAGGAACAAATTAATAAAATGTTGAAACAAAAAATAATTCAACCCTCTAATTCACCCTGGTCGTCACCCATTTGGATCGTACCGAAGAAAGCTGATGCTTCCGGTAAGAAAAAGTGGCGGCTAGTAGTAGATTTTCGTAAAATTAACGAAAAAACTATTAGTGACAAGTATCCCTTGCCTAATATTTCGGATGTTTTGGACAAATTAGGCAAGTGTAACTATTTTAGCACCCTGGATCTTGCCAGTGGTTTCCACCAAATTCAGATGGACCCCTCAGACATACCCAAGACGGCTTTTAACGTCGAAAACGGGCATTATGAGTTTATTCGGATGCCCATGGGTCTTAAAAATGCACCGTCTACGTTCCAAAGGGTAATGGATAATGTTTTGAGAGGCCTACCTAATACTCTAGTGTACCTAGATGACATCGTCCTGTTCTCTACATCCTTACAGGAACATATCCTTAACCTGGAATCGGTTTTCCAACGTCTTAGAGAAGTTAATCTCAAAGTACAGTTAGACAAATCGGAATTTCTTAAGCGCGAAACCCCGTTCTTAGGCCATATTATAACACGCGATGGTATTAAGCCAAATCCTGATAAGATCCGCGCTATCCAGGATTATCCTATTCCCAAGACACCCAAGGAAATCAAAGGATTTTTAGGCTTGTTAGGTTATTACCGCAAGTTTATCCCTCAATTTGCTAAAATAACTAAGCCCTTAACCAACTGTTTAAAAAAGGGAGTTAAGATTGATCTGAATCAAAGTTACGTAGATTGCTTTAATCACTGTAAGTCTCTCCTCATGAATGATCCGATACTGCAGTACCCAGATTTTTCCAGGAGTTTAATCTCACGACAGATGCCAGTAACTTTGCCATAGGCGCTGTTCTTTCCAAGGCAAGATAGGATCAGATAAGCCAATAGCGTACGCTTCACGTACCCTAACGATAGTGAGATTAACTACAGTACTATCGAAAAGGAGTTGTTAAGTATTGTATGGGCAACGAAATATTTTCGCCCCTATTTATTTGGCCGTAAATTTCACGTTGTAACGGACCATAAACCCCTTACTTGGCTCATGTCACTTAAGGAACCGAATTCCCGACTAGTCCGTTGGAGGCTTAAGTTAGAGGAATATGACTACGATGTTATGTATAAAAAGGGCAAATTAAATAGCAATGCAGATGCGTTATCTCGAATTGAGATAAACGTTAACTCACTTGATCTTGACAACGTCTCGTTAACTAATAATCCTCCGATTTCCATGGTCGACGAAGTAGGTACAATTCATAGTAATCGAGAGGACCCAATCTTATTGTTACCATACACTGAGAAACCTCTTAATGAATTTAATATACAGTTAAAAATAGTCGTGCAGTCTTTGTCAATAGTAAAACCTAAGGTGAAACATACATTCCCCGGAAAGATAAGATATACCAGTCAAGTAGGCATCAATTCATTCGAACAAGATATTATCAAGCTTTTTAAAGAATATATTAGTCCTAACAAACAGATCGGCGTATTAATAAATAAAGATTATCAGGAACAGTTAGTTAGCATATTACAAAAAACGTTTAAAAATAACGCGTATAAATTAATGTTATGCGAAACTCAGTTAGAAGATATAATAGAGGTTAGTAAACAGAAAGAAATAGCAGGTAATCTACATGTAGGTAAAAGTAATCATAGAGGAATCCAGGAAAATTGTCAAGCATTGAAAAGAAAATATTATTGGCCAAACATGACAAAAACTGTATCGGAAATTATTAATACTTGTTTAGTGTGTAATAGCTCTAAATACGATAGACGTCCTATCAATGCCGAACTACAGTTAGTCCCGGTCACTACGCGTCCATTTGAAAAAGTTTTCATGGATATCCTAACTATCAACAAAGAGAAATTTTTAACCGTTATAGATAGTTTCTCTAAGTATGCTCAAGCATATTTATTAACTGCAGCAGATGCCATATCCATAGCTAAGGCTCTGCGCATCTATTTCTCACATCATGGTACACCTCAACTAATCATATCAGATCAAGGGCAGGAATTTAAAAACAATGTTATACAAGAGTTATTAGATATGTACAAGATTCAAACACATTTTACTACCATACGGAACCCTCAATCTAACGGCACTATAGAGAGGTTTCACTCTACCTTACTTGAACACGTACGGATTCAAAGCGCTCTATATTCTAAAACATCATTGTGTGAGTTAGTAGTAAACGGCGTTATAGCATATAACAGCTCCATACATTCCTTAACAAACAAAACGCCATTCGAAGTCGTTTCAGGCCATTTAAATAGTCAGGATCCGCTAGAAATAGAACGTAATAAAGAATACATTCAACAGTATGTAATTGAACATAAAAGATTTACCGAGACACTTTATAAAAAAATACATGACCATAGCTCAGATAAGCACGAGAAGCAAATTGCATACCATAATAAAGACCGCGAACCATTACCTTCAGTAAGTCCAGGACAGATTGTATTCGAAAGATCGGACACCAGGCACAAAACGGAACCTAGATACAAGGTACAGGTCGTTAAAGCTGTAGATCCCTTAGCTCTTAACCTGGATCGAGGTAGGCGTGTAGCACGGCGTAATGTGAGACGCCCTTTGAAAAATACAATTCATTTGTTACAGGATGATGTTAGCGACACTTCTAGCAGCGAAAGCTCAGCAGGAAGTAGTTATAACCCGCCTTGAGGATAACCCAGGCATATTACCTTTTAAATTAGGATTAGCTAAGATCGTAGAGTACGAACATAGTTTTATTCATTCTATAGACTTAGGTAATGTAGAAACATCTATACGGACCATCATTAACCAGAAAAATCAATTGGACAGTTTAGAAATTAAATTTAAAGACGTCGAGTTCGATAATCATGAGTATTATAATAGTCGCGAATATATATCTAACAACATACAAAGCTTAATTTCAATTTACAATAGCCTATCTGAAAGGAGGTTCAAAAGAGGTTTAATTAACGAGTTAGGCTCTTTAATAAAACGAATTTCTGGTAACCTCGATTATAACGACGCAGTCAAATACGACGCCGTTATAAATACTTTAACAGATAATCAGAATTTAATAGTAACAAAAGTTAACAAAAATATATCTTTAAATAAAAAAGCTCTAAATGAAGTTAATACCACATTATCAGGTCTATTAGAAAATCAATATCGTATTCAAAACTCTATCAATCAGTTGAACAATATAACTGTTAAGTACGATATGCATTATAAGAAACGATTGTACTTAGATGCTATCTATTTAGATATAACTAATAATATTCAGGTGTTATCCAGATTCCTGTCGAATCTTGAGAACATCTTAGCATTCACTAAATTAGGAATATGTCATCATGAGATAGTAACTGCAGATAATATACAAACCATGATTGACACCTTAGAATCTAGTTATAGTAAAGATAGGTTAGTACCCCTAAAAAATAACAACATACGGGAGTACTATAACATAATAAGGACAGGCTCCTATTTCAATGGAAACACGGTAGTTGTAGTGTTGAAATTACCTATACTACTCCCTTCATCATATACCCTATACAAACTCATTCCTATCCCTACAATCCATCAAACTATCCTTATCCCTAGGAAACCCTATATAGCAATGAATGATAATACATACAGCTACCTAGATAGAGAGTGTAAGCACTTACCAGATATAGAGATATGCATAGAGGAAAACAAGATCGAGTCCCAAGCTCCAGACTGTATCCATCATCTCATAACCCATCAAGTCGTGCTTCCAGTATGCGAGTTTCATAAGATCAAGAACACTATGGAGATCATTTGGAGAGCAATTGGATGATGCAAATTACATACTCAACTTACCTGTAAAGACTAAACTGGAAACCAAATGTAACTCAGATGGATTCTTTATCTATGAGGGTAGCATCTTAGCAAATATACCTACAGGATGCCAGCTATCTACACCCAGTACGAGAATCATAAATCGCAACAACAAAGTCACAGGCTCCCCGGTTAAACTGATATCTTTAGATTTGACTCTTGCAGAGCTGAACGAGACCAGCCCAGTCCTACACATCAAGGACATCTCACTGGGAAAGCTTCACGAGGTGCAGCATCTTATCGAGAAAGAAGATCCTCTAGCTATAAAGGACACTAAGATAAATCAAACGTATATTGGTCTAACAATAGTTATGTATGTACTAATAGCATCCATGGTGATTGGATACTTTGTCTACAAGAAGATCTGCAACCACAGACGGCATCAGGACAACCCAGATCCAGAGCTCACAGCTTCCAGGATACCCACAACGTCGTCTGCAGCACCATTCTCTCTCCAAGTGAGATAATGGTCCATCTGGGGATGGAGGTGTTAAGTGCGCGATCCCATTAAATCTCATATGTTCATACCTTTATTTGTATAAGTTCTATCCCAAGCCTTACAGCAATTTCGCAACATTTCCTTCAATTCAGGCCGCAGTGTCAGCACTTGTAATGTTCCATGTGTAAGTTAGCTGACACTGCAAAACATGTATTTTCACAATAGCTTCAGTCATCGATCATTATTAATTTTACCGGGCTCCATCGTGGACCCCCCTAGGTGTATTTAGATTAGTTTAATTTTTAAATAAATATATTTTTTTTATCCTCCGTTGTTGCCTTAAGTTATTTCACACCCGACTCGATACTCACGACGAGCGTCCTCAGGCAGACGTCCTGGAGCGGCGTGCGCACGTCCCACACCCCGACCTGACCGACGTCCCCCACTTATGACATACACTCACGACGAGCGTCCTCAGGCAGAGATCCTGGTGCGGCGTGCGCACGTCCCACACTTCGGCCTGGCCGACGTCCCCCACTTATGACACACTCCCGACGAGCGTCCTCAGGCAGAGGTCCTGGTGCGGCGTGCGCACGTCCCACACCTCGACCTGGCCGACGTCCCCCACTTGTGTCATACACTCCGGACTCGATACTCACGACGAGGGTCCTCAGGCAGAGGTCCTGGTGCGGCGTGCGCACGTCCAAAGCTGCCGGCAGGTCCCACACTTTGATTTTGCCGTCGTACGCGCCGCTCACTATCCGCTTGTTGTCGAATCTGAAACGGACAGACGGGATTACATTAATAATAGGTGGGGCATAGCGAATCTTCGCTCGATATGAGCCTCCCGTCCGGGGGAGGACCTCCACCCTATAGAATACCGCAGCCAAATGAAATGAAATGAGATGAGCTGCACTCCTGGTCTGAGGGGACACCTTGGGGGGGAGGCTCTTTGGCGGGGGCTCTTGAGGGGGACTTTCTTGATTTGGGGGGGGTCTTTTAGGGGACTCCATGAGGGAGGCTCTTCAGGGTGGGGCCTCTTTGGAGTTGTAGGGCTCTTTGGCGAGGGTTCTTAGAGGGGGGCTCTTTGGGGTGGGGGGAACTATTGAGGGGGGAGGGGGGGACTATTGAGCGGGGGGGGGGGGGGGGGGGACTTTACTTTTTTTTGCGTAAGTAACTGACCGTATGCACCGCACCAGCTCCTCGTGGCCCTCCAGCACGCGGATGCACTGGCCGCACTCGATGTCCCACAGCCGGATGGTGTTGTCGGACGAGCCGGACACCACGAGCCGGTCGCGGTACTGCAGGCACGCGATGCCGCGCTTGTGCCCGTTCAGCGTGCGGACGAGTACTCTTACTGAGCTACCGTCTTACCTCTTTGGGGGGAGGAGAGCTAGACTCCTGGGATAGGGGGACTCTTTTAGGGGACTGCTTGAGGGGGGGCTCTTTAGAAGGGGCGCTTTGGGGGAGGGGCGCCTCTAGGATAGAGGCCTTTAGGGTGGGGTCTCTTTGGGGAGGGGGGGGGGGGGCTTTAGGGGGGACTCATGGGGGCCTCTTTGGGGGTGGAAGGCTCTTTGGCGGGGTGGTTTTTTGTGGTGGAGGGGACTCTTAGGGGGAGGGGGCTCTTTGGGGGGGGGGGGGCATTTTGGGGGGCGGTTTTTTTTTAGCGTAAGTAACTGACCGTATGCACCGCACCAGCTCCTCGTGGCCCTCCAGCACGCGGATGCACTGGCCGCACTCGATGTCCCACAGCCGGATGGTGTTGTCGGACGAGCCGGACACCACGAGCCGGTCGCGGTACTGCAGGCACGCGATGCCGCGCTTGTGCCCGTTCAGCGTGCGGACGAATACTCTTACTGAGCTACCATCTTACCTCTTTGGGGGGAGGAGAGCTATACTCCTGGATTGGGGGGGTCTTTTAGGGGCCTGCTTGAGGGGGGGCTCTTTAGAGGGGGCGCTTTGGGGGAGGGGCGCCTCTTTGGGGGGGAGCTCTCTAGGATAGAGGCCTTTAGGGTGGGGCCTCTTTGGGGAGAGGGGGGGGGGGGGGGCTTTAGGGGGGACTCATGGGGGCCTCTTTGGGGGTGGAAGGCTCTTTGGCGGGGGGGCTTTTTGTGGTGGAGGGGACTCTTGGGGGGGGGGGGGGCTTTTTGTGGGGGCGGTTTTTTTTGCGCAAGTAACTGACCGTATGCACCGCACCAGCTCCTCGTGGCCCTCCAGCACGCGGATGCACTGGCCGCACTCGATGTCCCACAGCCGGATGGTGTTGTCGGACGAGCCGGACACCACGAGCCGGTCGCGGTACTGCAGGCACGCGATGCCGCGCTTGTGCCCGTTCAGCGTGCGGACGAGTACTCTTACTAAGCTACCGTCTTACCTCTTTGGGGGGAGGAGAGCTATACTCCTGGGTTGGGGGGCTCTTTTAGGGGACTGCTTTAGGGGGGGCTCTTTAGAGGGGGCTCTTTGGGGGGAGGCCTTTAGGGTGGGACCTCTTTGGGGAGAGGTGGCTCGTGGGGGGGGGCGCTTTTAGGGGGGGGCTCGTGGGGGGGCGCTTTTAGGGGGGGGCTCGTGGGGCGGGGGGGGGGGGGGGCTTTTAGGCGGGACTCATGGGGGCCTCTTTGGGGGTGGAAGGCTCTTTGGCGGGGGGGCTTTTTGTGGTGGAGGGGACTCTTAGGGGGGGGGGCTCTTTGTGGGGGGGGTCTTTTTTGGGGGGCGGTTTTTTTTTGCGTAAGTAACTGACCGTATGCACCGCACGAGCTCCTCGTGGCCCTCCAGCACGCGGATGCACTGGCCGCACTCGATGTCCCACAGCCGGATGGTGTTGTCGGACGAGCCGGACACCACGAGCCGGTCGCGGTACTGCAGGCACGCGATGCCGCGCTTGTGCCCGTTCAGCGTGCGGACGAGTACTCTTACTAAGCTACCGTCTTACCTCTTTGGGGGGAGGAGAGCTATACTCCTGGGTTGGGGGGACTCTTTTAGGGGACTGCTTGAGGGGGGGCTCTTTAGAGGGGACTCTTTAGGATGGAGGCCTCTTGAGGGGCTGGAGGGCTCTTTGGCGGGGGCTCTTAGAAAGAGGCTCTTGGGGACTCTTGGAGGGGCTCTTTTGGATGGGGGCCTCTTAGGAGGGACCTCTTTGGGCGGCGCTCTTTGGGGGTGGAGGTCTCTTTAGCGGGGGCCCTTAGAGGGGGGCTCTTTGTGTTGAGGGGGACTCTTGGGGGGGTGGAACTTTTGGGGGGGGGGAGGGCTTTCTTGGAGGGGGGCTCCATGGGGGGGGGGGGGCTATTGCCGGGGGGGCGGTTTTTTTTAGCGTAAGTAACTGACCGTATGCACCGCACCAGCTCCTCGTGGCCCTCCAGCACGCGGATGCACTGGCCGCACTCGATGTCCCACAGCCGGATGGTGTTGTCGGACGAGCCGGACACCACGAGCCGGTCGCGGTACTGCAGGCACGCGATGCCGCGCTTGTGCCCGTTCAGCGTGCGGACGAACTCGCAAGACGACGTGTTCCACACCTGGGATAGTAGAAGTTTTTTTATAGTAGCTCCACATAATGACTTCCCTGTGACAACGAAGTCGCTGTGACAACGGTTATGGCAACCAGAGAATCTTTGCTTAAAAACAAAACGATTCAGGGATTCCCACAAATACATTTTTAATTTCTAAACTATAATCGTGCAATGATTCATTCGTGTGATAAACATTTGTGTTTGTTCCGTGTCTATTCCGTATTTTTCGTATACGAGTATTGTATATTGTTCCGTCTATTAAATAGACGGAACAATATACAATAACGAAATAGACTCTATTTCGTATATTGTATGTATTTAACTATATATTTGTGGTACCTTCATTGTTCTGATACCCATAAATAACACAAGTGCTTAAGCTACTTACTTTGGGATCGGAGCAATGTATGTGATGTTGTCTGTTATTTATTATCGTACTTCCGTCAAAAAACGCACCTATGACTGCCCTGGTGATGGGGTTTAGCCCATAGACACTGCAACACCAGGGGAGTCATAGTCATATCACATAGATATTGTCATATCACTTTAGTGATCACTTACCATTAGGCGACCTTCAGGCCTATTTATTGCACAAACCACATTTCAAACAACCCAAAGTACAATCTAAGCGGTCTTATCGCTTATAGCGATCTCTACCAGACAACCTTCAGGTAGAGGAGACAAAATCAGAACAGAGAACCTCTTCAGTCAAAAATAAAAACCGTCACTCACTTTAATAGTCCTGTCCCCGCTGGCGCTCACGATGTACTTCTCGTCGAAGTCCACCACGTTGACGGCGGCGCGGTGGCCGACCAGCACCCGCCGGAGGTTGATCTCCGTCGTCGACGTCATGTCCCACACCGCTATCGACCGGTCCTACAGATGGAACAAGGAATAAATAATAAATAAATAAATATCAGACAACATCACATACATTGCTCCGATCCCAAAGTAAGTAGCGTAAGCACTTGTGTTATGGGTATCAGAACAACGAAGGTACTACAAATAAATACTTAAATACAAATATAAACACCCACAGTTATAAAGCCAGTTGCCAGCCAGTTATAAACACAGGAATACATACATGTAAAGTTGAATTTATAGATTTTTAACAGTGAAATTACATTTCCAGTGTTTCAGGATTAATGGCAACTAACAATTCAAGTTCTATTATTTCCAATATTTTCTTTTTATTACTGTGGGTGGCAGACGAGCAAGCGGCCCATCTGATGTTAAACGGTTACCGCCGCTCATAGACTCTGCAATGCCAGGGGCACAGCTTAGCCGCTGCCTACCGTGAGGAAAGAGTTCTCTTTAGACCACATTTGAAGAAGGACAAGTCGTAGCGATCAGGAAACACCGCGGCTGGGAGCTCATTCCAGAGCTTACACGTACGCGGAAAGAACGATCGTTGGAAACGAACAGTTCTTGAAAGAAAGGTTTCCAAATGGATGATGGACTCTAACAGAGATCAAAAAGACGTAAGTAAATCGTTGTGTGGCATAATGTGGCATGAACGAATGTTCAGCTGCCAAATACCTTGCACGTGGCACGTGGCCATGCCAAACGCGATTTAGCATGTATGCAACCTTGCCAAACACTGCTTAGCATAAATGTAAACCTTCCAAATAGATTATGGCACAAATGTAAACTTGCCAAACACATTTTAACCTAATGTAAACCTGCCAAATACCTCGCCACACCAATGTAAAGCTGCTTAACACATTTTTAAAGGAATGTAAAGCTGCCAAATAGGTTATGGCACAAATGTAAACCTGCCAAAAACCTTGCTACATGAATGTAAACACGCCAAATACCTTGCCAAATAGGTTTTGGCACAAATGTAAACCTGCCAAATACTTAGTTACACAAATGTAAAGCTGCCAAATACCTTGCTGCACGTGACCATCATCCCGTTGCAGAAGCGCAGATGCAGCACCGCCTCGCAGTGGTGTATGAGCGTGTTGAGCATCGCTCCAGTGGCGACGTCCCAGACTCGAACGGTGCTGTCCGACGAACCGGATATGATGGCCCGCTCGTCGTATTGGAGACAGAGGACCGAGCCTGTGTGGCCTTGGAGCTCCTGGAATGGACCATAAACAAGACGAATATTTAGTCACTATCCAATTTTTTTCCGGGCATTTGGCATGGTTGATAGAGCCCATTACTGCAAATAAAATCTCTATTTTTTTTTATAGTGTCTCGACATAATGGCTTTCCTACGCCTGATGGAAAGCGAAAGAGAAGCCCAAGTCGCTGTGACAACGGGCAAGTAACTGGTCAGTTACTTGTCAGTTGCCACCGCCATGCCGGCCCAACCCTAACCCCCCACGAGCTCCGGAAACCCTACTCACCGGCAGAAACACGACCCAGAGGTCATTTGACTGCGGTATTCTATAGGGTGGAGGTCCTTCCCCGGACGGGCGGCTCAATTCGAGCGAAGATTCGCTATGCCCTACCTCTCTTAAATATTTAATACGCAGAACGATAAATATCAATAGCATTACGAATTAATTCACGCTTCAAATTCGGCAATTTATTTAATCATTATTGCACATTAAAATTGTACTAAAAGCGGACTAACCTATCTTAATAACCTAGATAACTTAGGCATTCTCTACCAATCAACTAATGGGCTAGGCTAACTGGCTCGATGGCTCAATTGGTAGTAACCTCTGCCTTCTGAGCCAAGGGTCGTGGGTTCGATCCCCACACATTACAAACATTTGTGTGCATCAACATGTCTGTTTGTATTGGTCTGGGTGTTTTCTATGTATAATATGTATTTATTTACAAAAAAAAATTATCTAAGTAAGTTTATCAGTTGTCTAGAACCCATAGTACAAGCTTAGGCTTAGTTTGGGGCTAGGTGGCGCTGTGTGGCCCAGCGTGGCATGTCTTGGGTTATTTATTTATTTATTATTTATTTTAACAGTAATACTCACTTTGACGCACTGTAACGTCTTCCTGTCCCATATCTTGATGGTGTTATCCCTCAATCCGGATACGATCTTGTTGTCGTCATACTGTAGGCAGTATACTCCTTTTGAATTCTCCGATCTGCAGTTTATCCTCTGAAATTTAAAATTTTGTTTCATTAATATAAATGTTCAATAACAAAAAAAATAGTTTAAAAAAAAATAGTTTTTATTTCAAAAAAACATACATATGTTTTAATTGGGCACTGAATCCCACACTAGGATTCCCTGTGTTGTGAGATTCAGTCTCTTTCATACATATAAAAATGGAACAAAAGAAAATAAAAATGAAATTAAGACTGTTTAGGTATATAAAATGTTTATGTAAATGTATGCGCGCGTTGTGTGTGTGTTGGGAGTGTGCGTGTGTGTGTGTGTGTATGTGTGTATATATGGGTGTGTGTTTGTGTGTGTATGTAGTGTATGTGTGTGTGGAACCTTGCCTTATGTGTGGAAAACAGAGGTGCTAGAAGAGAACCTTGCGGTACCGCTTGTTCGATGTTACTGACGCAGCATATTAGCTATAGGGACCGTGCACAAACTATAGGTGGCAGCACTACGTAGTGTAAACTAGGGTAAAACATTCAAATTTATGACACCAGTTGGCAGCACCATCGATGTGCACGTTCCCTATACCCGCGACTTCGTCCGCATGGCAAGAAGCTACTACGCCATGCGATCGCCAACCCGCCTGCCCAGCGTGGCGATTATGGGTATATCCGTCCGGGGAAGGACCTGCACCCTATAGAATACCGCAGTCAAATGACCTCTGAGTCGTGTTTCTGCCTGTGAGTAGCGTTTCCGGAGCTCGTGGGGGGCTAGGGTTGGGCCAGCATGGCGGTGACAACTGACAGGTAACTGACCAGTTACTTGCCCGTTGTCACAGCGACTTGGGCTTCTCTTTCGCTTTCCATCAGGCGTAGGGAAGCCAATATGTCGAGCCACAATAAAAAAAAAATTAAAAAATCTTATAGATGTTTGCCCTAAGTGGCGAACAACTGGAGAGGCCTGCCTATGTCCAGCAGTGGACTGCAATAGGCTGATGATGATGATGAACTCACCTGCAAGTTATGCCTCCCCATTCGCCAATTGTCTTCTATGGAGCGTATGTCTTGTATTATCTTGGGGTACAGCTGCCTGTAGAACGAGTGAGACGGATGCTGGCAGCCAGGCTTCGGCTTGAACAGGTACTGGATCCTGCGGACGAGAACGGTCTACACTCTTTAATAACCCAAGACATGCCACGCTGGGCGCACCTTGCGCTCGACCAGCGCCATCTGTTGTCGAAACTAGTGAACTATATGGACCATAGGCTTATTTAAGCACCATCTATTGACTGAAGCAACCAAATGACAGCAGCGCCATCTGTTGTCCGAATTGGGGAACTATATGGGGACTGTAGCGCCACCTGTTGACTGAAGTATCCAAATGACAGCAGCGCCATCTGTCGTCCGAATTGGTGAACTATATGGGGACTGTAGCGCCATCTGTTGACTGAAGCGTCCAAATGCCAGCAGCACCATCTGTTATCGTAGCCGTTGAACTATCTGCGGGCATAAGGGCGACACTCACCACCCGCGGCGCTCGGCGAGGCCGCGCCACAGCGACTCCCTTCCGCTAGTATTAGAGTATGTCAGCGCCATCTGTTGTCGTAATTGGTGAACTATCTGGGGACTGTAGCGCCATCTGTTGACTGAAGCATCCAAATGACACCAGCGCCATCTATCGTTGTATCTGCGGACATAAGGGCGCCACTCACCACCCGCGGCGCTCGGCGAGGCCGCGCCACAGCGAGTCGGTGCGCACCTTGCGCTCGACCAGCTTCTTCCACAGCATGCCCTCGGAGATGACCCGCTGCCACTCGCGGCAGACCAGCTCGGCGGCGCACAGAGAGCCGGCGTCCAGGTAGGAGAGTATGTTCTCAGCCACGTGGTCGAGGCCTTTCTCTGTGAAAAATGAGTTTAGGGTTATGTTACTTCATGGTTCATAGGCTATTTGGTATGATTATCTGTGGATTCCTTTGCCTGTCGGAAAAAACGTAATATGTCAACGGGGTGCCTTATGTCAACAGATAGAAATAAAATGGCAGTCAAATAAGTAACTTGCATTATTATTTGCTCTCCTAGTAAATATATTATATTACGGCTAAAAATTTTAATTAGTCCGTCTTTTAGCTTATTCAAAAATAAAAGACATGTATTTTGACTTTTTTCATTCAAATATACAATAGAAGATACATGGCATCAAAAGTTAGGAGTCTTTGACGTCACTCGCTCCCGTAAAAATGTCTCGCCGATTGACGTCACGCGTAATTTCAACGGGCTACAACTTTGTAATTTTTAGTTTAATTTACAAATAAAAAAAATACGTGTTTTTATTAGCCGTAATCACGGAATATTAAACACAACAGGAAAGGACGTGTGGGCGTGGCCCGCGTGCCAAAGTTAAGGACAGCGAGTCTTAACTTGACTCAGTCGCTTTGTGGTTGCTTAAGTATCGTGACGTGCGCTGTCGGTATTTTCATTCGAGTGTTTTATTAAATAACTCTCAATATTGACTCGATGTTCCGTCTTTGAGTGCAAAAACAATAGTAGTACTAAGAACTTGCTTCGATCATGTGTTTCTTATCATCGGTAAGTCGGTATTTACTTTTTATTAATTAAATAATCTTTCGGCATAACCTCTATCCATTTAAAGCATTCGTGTAAATTAAGAATCACACGTATGAACACTAAAATAAAGTTTATAATTGTCTGACGCCTGGTCCGCATGCGCCATCTAGTATCGAATAGTAGAATCAGAAACTACGTCCCAAGTCGAACCTACTTTAGGTTGTGACACGTTGAAATATCATCGATTTAATTATGTATTTTGTCTATTACACTTTTTTATGCCTTATTGTAAACTATTGATTATTTTCGTTTTAGTTTTCCTAAAGATCCAAATGCAAAAGAGAAGTGGATTCGGCTCTTCGGTGGATTCTTCTCGGCAGGCTACACGTCGAAGTGCTGGTAGGAAAAGTTCGACGTGCAAAAGTATTACTAGTGAATCTATTTGCAGAAATAAACTATTTTATTTATTTTAAATGAGTTTTATTTTATGAAGTTCCCTACAAAGAGCTGTTTTCTTTTAAAAATATGGTTCGGTGTAGCTCCCTAGATGATCATAGAATACCCATTTCAGACTGTTACGGAATTTAAGGAAAAATTACATTAAATACTTTTTTCAATGTCATAAAATGACAGGATTTTTCTATTCCATTCAAAGCTCGTTGAACGTCATATAATTAATTATATTGGAGCTGCTAGCTTTTTAAGCAGAAAACGGCTCGTAGATAATATATTTGTAGATCTAGTCAATACTTCTTGTCGTGTAAGTAGGCCTTATGATCTAAAAAACCCATTTTTAGATCTGTTAACACAAATAATATTTATATATGTTACGGGTAATGCTAGAAGGTGGAGTAAATCTAGGTTTACCCGGGTTGACCTAGTATTACCCAAGCTGGGGTATAACAAGGGAAGCCTCCACGCGTGGTCGTCTGCTTGCAGACGGCCCGGCGTACCCCGGGCAACGGCGGGTAGTAGAGGATGGCTGCTACCCGACGGCTAATTCCCTGTAGGGAGCACGCACTTGTGCGTGGCTCCGGGAGCCAAGTGGGTTAGTGAAATGAAACTTCAAGGGCATTTTAAACATCTACAACAACATTTAGTGAGCATAAACTTAATAATAGCTTTAATAGCAAAAACTAATAGCGGTCTTTGTTATTAAAATTGAAATTATTTATTTGAGCAAGATAAACTTCTGTGACATGATTCGAAATTCCTGACGTTGCAGATGTATATGAGCGGCGGTTATCATTTACCATCAGATGAACCGTTAGTAATGAACCCTATTTCATTAAATAAGAAAGAAAATTAGGCAACACCTAAGTTTACCCAGCCAGTAGTTGGGTAGACCTAGGTGAGCATGGGTAAACCACGAATTTATTTTACCTTGTATTCGGACTTTACCCAAGTAGCTTGGGTAATCCTAAGTAAACCCGGGTAAACCTAGGTTTACTCCAACTTCTAGCATTACCCGTAACATATACATTAAATGTGAAACTTCTGTCAGTGTATTTAAATGTTAATGTATATCTATTCTAATATTAATTAATTATTTTAGAAGTAATCGATGTTTCATCACCAATAATATTCGTATTAATCCCATCCCTATTTGAGTAGCGACGATAATAAATGTCATGATAAACATTCTAGAAAAAAAGCAAGTGCATGCGTATAAATTAAAACCTTACGTTGATTGTCGTAAGGTGTTAAACAGCGTACAACTTTTAAGAGTGTCATCTAGCGTGCAATAGGTGAACTAACTATCAAAGCAGGCCAAAAGCACTTCGATGATATGCCGTAAAACCCTCAAAGTGTAATTTCTAAATTCTTCTTTATCTCAAATGCATTATGGTAGTTTTTATGTTATTGTTAGTAGCGGTTACATCTTTGTGATTTCAAGAAATTATTATAGTTATGATTGGTTAATTTTATGTGTGCGTATAATGTTATTGTGTGAGTTTGGCGACAGCAGTTTTCTATGAACTGACTAGATTATGCCCTTTCCTCTTGTGTTAAATATTCCGTGGCCGTAATAGCCTATTACTTCATCATCCTAGCCTTTTTCCCGATTGTCTCAGGGTCGGCTTCCCAAACTGAGAGATTTTGGCGAGGGCTAAGCTTTTACACAGAGCGACTGCCATCAGACCTCCGCAACACTTAGGGTAAGCTATACCCCCATTCCCAGTTTAGGCGTCAGAGTTATCATCATCTCTGATATGATGTAACGACTGCTATCTGAGTTGGTAAAGATAGCACCCGCCGACCAACAGCTTAACGTGCCTTCCGAAGCACGGAGGAAATCGGTGTCAAATTTTGGTCACCCATCATCGGATTGACCGCGCCAATGGTTGCACAACATTTGCGATCTTTGTTACACGAACAAGACCGCGGCGCCACCGAGCTCCTCACTACTTCTGGCAACCGACTAGTGGTGGTATAACTGTCGCAGTCATCTGGCTCAATCTCCTATTCAATTGAATGGCTGGCGCGTTAATTGGATGACGACATTTAATTGAATGACTAGACCGAACTTCGACTAAACACGCGTCGCTTAATATCCAACTAGGTCATCATCATTATCATCGGCCTATCGCAGTCCACAGCTGGACATAGGCCTCTCCAGTTGTTTGCCGCCTAGGGCAAACTTTTGGCTTATACCCATAATCGCCACGCTGGGCAGGCGGGTTGGCGATCGCAGGGCGTAGCTTCTTGCTCCGTTGACGCTGCTGCCCAATAATCGGCCCGAGGTATTTAGCTACGCCTTCTATCGTGATGGTTTTAATGGGCACCATTCGGTTTGCCAGAGCCTCGTTTGTTGTTTGGCAAGATGCACCACGGGCAGGTGAGGATGGCTTAGAGCGAAAAGGTGATAGGTCGCTCCCTTACTTCCCATGTTACTTCATAGTTCATTACTTCTGGCAACCGACTAGTGGCGGCATAACCATCACCATTGAAGGCGTAGCTAAATACCGCAGGCCGATGACGGGCAGCAGCGTCACCGGAGCGAGGAGCTACGCCCAGCGATACCCAACCCGCCTGCCCAGCGTGGCGATCATGGGTATATCCTCTATATGGGTATGTCCAGCAGTGGACTTGCAATAAGCTGTTGATGATGATGATACTTCATGGTTAACGGACACGCTTATGATACACCCCCCCCCCCCCCCCCCCCCCCCCCCTAATTCTCCCAATTCTCATTTAATTCCTAGTGTGATGTCACATGTTTTTGCCATTTTACATGTAGAATTTATTAACCAGCATATACGGAATTCTGACTGACACTGACTGAATGCTTACAATTTTCAACCTTGCTATGACATCATGGGCCCATCTCATCGGCTCTGAAGATAAGAATTTCAAACAGGTCATAATATTTCAACATACATTTGAAATTCATACTACTACTCGCATTATGCAGAATAAACTCGTATTCAATTGTTATGAATGTCGCTACATTATAATAAAACAGTAAAAAAGACAGGCTCGGTGGCTCATTTGGTAGTGACCTCTGCCCTCTGAGCCAAGGGTCGTGGGTTCGATTCCCGCACAGTACAAACAATTTGTGTTCATGAACATGTCTGTTTGTATTGGTCTGAGTGTTTTCTATGTATAATATGTATTTATTTACAAAAAAAATGTATCTAAGTAAGTTTATCAGTTATCTAGTACCCATAGTACAAGCTTTGGCTTAGTTTGGGGCTAGGTGGCGCTGTGTGGCCCAGCATGGCATGTCTTGGGTTATTTATTATTTATTTAAAAGGTGTATGTGTAAACAATAAAAAAGTCATTATACATAAAAAAATAAAGGGTAATCAATGAGGATTTTTTTTATAATAAGGGACAAATGAGAGGGATTCATGTGGCAAAAATACGCGATCCGTTCAACGAACGATCGTTATCGTTTTTTGTAGTAGGGCCTCAGGTCCTAATAATGTTCCACTCACTGGGCAGCATGCTGATGAAGTCCCGCTGCAGCATCGGCTTCAGGTACGCGTTGATGTGCCCGTGCTGGTAGTGGCACATGCGCGCCAGCAGCTGCTCCACGAACTCCACCTGTGGGCACACACAGGAAAGGAACCGCTATATAATATACATTCATAGTAGAGATGTGCCGATTATGACTTTCGCCGACTAGCCGATTGTAATAAGACCGACTAGTCGGCTAAGACGATTACGGTTTCGGGGATTTCCGTAACGCTTCGTTTACTTTAGTTACTACTAGTCGCCGACTAGTCGGAACATCTCTAATTAATAGCTTTCGACGAGTACTGCATGGGACATGTTCTTTTTTTTATGGTGACTCGACATAATGGCTTCCCTACACCTGATGGAAAGCGAAAGAGAAGCCCGAGTCGCTGTGACAACGGGCAAGTAACTCGTCAGTTACCTGTCAGTTGCCACCGCCATGCCGGCCCAACCCTAACCCCCACGAGCTCCGGAAACCCTACTCACCGGCAGAAACACGACCCGGAGGTCATTTGACTGCGGTATTCTATAGGGTATACCGGAACGGTACTATGCGGAACTGTTGAACATTTTGATACCCAATCCTACAAACGACCCACTCACCCTACTCAGCCTATGTATGGGAAACCCCAAAAATTTTGGATTTTTCTCTGATTTTATTTTAAAATCATAATGCGGTTAAAATACATCTACGCACCAAATTTCAATAATGTTGCTCTTATTGTTTCGGAATAAACTGCTGGTTGTAACATACGCACGGACATACAGACAGACATGACGAATCTGTAAGGGTTCCAATTTGCCATTTTGGCTACGGAACCCTAAAAATGGACTTGACCGTCACCCAAATGGAGGCGGAGACGAGGTGCTCGATCCAAGCTGTACCCACCTGGTCCGTCTCGTTCCATCTCGAGAAGTAGTTGAGGCACGCGTCCCGCTCGGCCGTGTACGCCGCGCTGCTCGGCGCCGGCCGCACGCCCGTGTCCAGACACGTTAGCGACGTCACCTGCAATATAGGGATGCTCGATGATCATCGATGTTGAAAGCAAAAAGATGTTGAAACGAAAAATATCGCAAAATCGATGTTAACGGAATCGATCATCGATGTTAACTTACGGCCTCATCTTTCGCACGACACGCAACGTCCAAACCAATGCAACTTAGAATAAAAATGATGTCTTCTATGAACGCATCCACAAATCGACAATTTCAATTATGTACATTTCAATCTTATACTAGTGTTTTACTTATTCAATCAAGTATTAATGTAAAAATTATCGATGGATCCAACATCGATGTTCGGTTTTCGATAAATATCGAAACATCGATGTTGAGCCTTCGATTATGACATCGATGTAATACGTAAAATGATTACATAAATATCCAAGTAAGTAGTAATTATATTCCATAGACATACACATATCATCATCAGCCTATCGCAGTCCACTGTCGCAGTCATCTGGTTGAATCTCCTATTCAATTGAATCGCTAGCGCGTTCATTGAATGACGACATTCAATTGAATGACTAGACCGAACGTTGACTAAACACGCGTCACTTAACGTCCAACTAGGTAGCGGATTGAAACATAGCCCTTTGAAAAGAGCGGACGTAAAAGCAGTCAAGTGATTGTAATTTAGTTCATTTTTTTCCCGCGCGGCGTTAGTAGTCACTAAAACAAATATGGCGTCGAACATGAACGCCTGAATGTTGATATTTTTTTGATTAGATTTACTTTAAACTGACTTATACGTAATAAAATAGTGTGACAGCATGGATTTACCTATTATTACGCCGCCTACCGGATACTTTTAAAGAAAAATTAAAAACTAAACATTAAACAGTCGGCTTTAACCCATTCAACGACTATGCTAAAATGACGTTCAGTCAAGACGTTGAACGTTTCATTCAATAACTTGACGAGTTGTCCTTTAGGCATTCAGTTAAATGTCGTCATTCAATGAACGCGCTAGTCATTCAATTGAATAGCAGATTCAACCAGATGACTGCGACAGTTATACCGCCACCAGTCGGTTGCCAGCGCCTCGTTTGTTATTCGACAGGATGCACCTCGGGCAGGTGAGGTTGGCTTGGAGGGAAATGATGATAGGCCGATATTATTTCGTATGCCTCCGAAACTATGGCCGAATCTATTTTCTTCGCCAAAACTGATTCCTCAAGTCTTAAGTGAGAATAATTGCTAGTAACAAGTAAATAATGAACATTACAGGAAAATAATAAAATAAATAAGGTTGAACTTCTTAACCAATTTGAAATGAGTATACCAGTCATCATCATCATCATCATCAGCCTATTGCAGTCCACTGCTGGACATAGGCCTCTCCAGTTGTTCGCCACCTAGGGCTAACTTCCGGAGGACATACCCATAATCGCCACGCTGGGCAGGCGGGTTGGCGATCGCATGGGCGTAGCTTCTTGCTTCTGTGACGCTGCTGCCCGTCATCGGTTTGTGGTATTTTGCTACGCCTTTTATCGTGATGGTTTTACCGCCATCATTCGGTTTGCCAGAGCATCGTTTTTTGTTCGGCAGGATGCACCACAGGCAGGTGAGGATGGCTTGGAGCGGAAAGGTGATAGGTCGCCCCCTTACATCCCAAACTATGGCCGAATCTATTTTCTTCGCCGAAACTGATTCCTCAGGTCTTAAGCGAGAATAGTTGCAAATAACAAGTAAATAATGAAAATTACAGGAAAATAATAAAATAAATAAGGTTGAACTTCATAAACCAATTTGAAATGAGTATACCCAGTACCTATATTAAAAATGTTTCTAAAAAAACTTACTACAAGGAAGGTATGAATGTAGAACAGACAAACCCAGAGAGGAAAACCATTTAAGACGATAATGATGCATTCTCAATGAAATAGCATTATTTCGATCAAATATAAACTATGACTCAGTATTCTTTGAAGCAGAATTTTTAATAAATGTGATAGTTTTCCTTATGAGAGAAGGAACAGGGTGTATGTCTGTTTGTGCACACACCCGAGCACTCATCATCATCAGCCTATTGCAGTCCACTGCTGGACATAGGCCTCTCCTGTTGCTCGCCACTTAGGACAAACAAATGGAGGACTAGCTGCTGCTGGCGGCCCTGCCCGTGTGAATATTAGTTTAAAACATAGCCTATGTGTGTATTTACTGTGAAGTTTCATTAAAATCCGTTCATCACTGCATCTAAACAAAGTTTCACATTTATATTAGTGGGGTAGGCATTATACCCACAATCGACACGCTGGGCAGGCGTGTTGGCATTCGAAAGGCGTAGCTTTTCGCTCCGGTGACGCTGCTGCCCGTCATAGGCCGGCGGTATTTAGCTACGCCTTCAATTGTGATGGTTATACCGCCACCCATCGGTTGCCAGCGCCTCGTTTGTTATTCGGCAGGATGCACCACAGGCAGGCGAGGTTGGCTTGGAGCGAGAAGGCAATAAGCCGCTCCCTTACATCTTTAGACACTATTAGTGTCTTAAATTAGGTCTACAATCAAATTGACCAT
>CM062105.1:1998668-2107501 GCA_031163375.1 Conogethes punctiferalis | reverse complement strand
TAATTCGCGCATCCCTGTTGGAGATAGAATAAGCTTTTTTCCGGAGCTCGTGGGGGGTTGGGGTTTGGGCCGACATGGCGGTGGTCAACTGACAGGTAACTAACAGTTACTTGCCCGTTGTCACAGCGACTTGGGCTTCTCTCTCGCTTTCAGGCGTAGGGAAGCCATTATGTCGAGTCACTATAAAAAAAAAAAAGCTGTTACATGCGCGGGATGGGGAATGACACCGAAACTTTTTTTTTTCTCCCTTTTCATATTTAATTGTATAAAATAAAAAATGTAATAAAATGTGTTACATTAAGTGCATCTAGGGCTAGGGCAATTAGCCTAGACGTAAAACTATTTATAATTAGGTTGATGTCAAATACTGCACCCCAAAAAGACCCCACCCCAAACAACACCCCCGTTCTTTGGGGGTAAGGCCTCTTTGGGGTGGGGGTGCTCTTTGGGTGTCTCTCGTAGGGGAGAGGGGAGCTACACTCCTGGTCTAGGGGGCTCTTTTTGGAGACCTTGGCAGGGGCTCCTTGGAGGGGGGCTCTTTGGGGGGGGGGACACTGAGGGCGGGGGGGGGGGGGGGGTGGGGGATTTTGAGGGCCGGCTTTTAAAAAAAATCTGTCACTCACTTTAATAGTCCTGTCCCCGCTGGCGCTCACGATTGTACTTCTCGTCGAAGTCCACCACGTTGACGGCGGCGCGGTGGCCGACCAGCACCCGCCGGAGGTTGATCTCCGTCGTCGACGTCATGTCCCACACCGCTATCGACCGGTCCTATAGATAGAACGAGAAATACATACATGTAAAGAACTCAAGTGGAGGTGGACTGGGCACATGCTTCACTGCAAAAAAAGAAAAATGGAGCAAACAGGTGACGGTTTGGTGCCCCAGCGATGGCGCTCGGAGTACAGGTCGCAAGCCTAGAACATGGGAGGATGACCTTCTACTGATCTTGGGGCCCCTCTGCACCAGAGTGGCGGCAGACCGAGAGCAGTGGAAGGAGTTCTTTGCCAAAAGGCACACCGAAATTAGGGATATTTTTTTTTTAATGTTAAGTTGAAGTGCAGTCAAAGAATCAACATTGTAAATTTATGAATTTCGGAAATAAAATGCTATATTATTATTAAAGTTGAATTTATACATTTCAGTAAGTAAAATTACATTTTCAGTGTTTCAGGATTAATGGCAACCAACAATTCAAGTTCTACTCCAAATCAAACAGACAGACAGAGATAATAAAAGTCGTAAGTAAATCGTTGTGTGGCGTAATTTATGTATTGCCAAACACGGTTTAGTAATACCAACCAAATAATGCTTTTTTGACACGAATGTTCAGCTGCCAAATACCGTGCACGTGCCAAACGCGATTTAGCATGAATGTAACCTTGCCAAACACTGCTTAGCATAAATTTAAACCTTCCAAATAGATTATGGCACAAATGTAAACCTGCCAAACACATTTTAACCTAATGTAAACCTGCCAAATACTTAGTGACACGAATGTAAAGCTGCCAAATACCTTGCTGCACGTGACCATCATCCCGTTGCAGAAGCGCAGATGCAGCACCGCCTCGCAGTGGTGTATGAGCGTGTTGAGCATCGCTCCAGTAGCGACGTCCCAGACTCGAACGGTGCTGTCCGACGAACCGGATATGATGGCCCGCTCGTCGTATTGGAGACAGAGGACCGAGCCTGTGTGGCCTTGGAGCTCCTGGAATGGACCATAAACACGACGAATATTTAATCACTATTTAATACACAATCGTTTTTCAAAACAAAATTGTCATGAACGTATTATAAATTTCGCACAGTTACCATTTCTAGCGTAAATATTTAATACGCAGAACGATAAATATCAATAGTATTCGAATTAATTCACGCCTCAAATTCGGCAATGTAGATACACACACAGCCGGCACAGTTAGTAATGATTAAATAATCATTACTAGCTGTGCCGGCGGCGTCGCACGCGTGGTAATCGGGTTTCAAAAATAATGGATTTCCATAAAATGGTACCTAAATTTTAAGTTAGACTTCTAGCAATACATTGGTGAAAACCGCATTTAATTCCATGCAGTAGTTTTCGCGTGATGCACGTTCAAACATACAGATAAAAATTTCTCCCGTTTTCCCAACATTTCCCTTCACTGCTCTGTTCCTTTTGATTGTAGCGTGATGATAAGTATACCTGCCCAGGAGTATGAAGAATATTTGCACCAAGTTTCGTTAAAATCCGTTCAGTAGTTTTTGTTTCTATAACGAACATACAGACAACTATTTTGCTGATTCCATTTTTGCCATCAGTATCGCTCACTAATCATCCCCTGATAGTTATTTTGAAAATATATTCAATGTACAGAATTTACCTCTCTACAGATTTATTACAAGTATAGAAGATAGAAGAAGACAGATTGCACATTAAAATTTGCACATTAAAATTGTTCAAAAAGCGGGCTTAATGCCGCGTAGGCATTCTCTACCAATCAACTAATGGGCTAGGCTAACAGTAATACTCACTTTGACGCACTGCAACGTCTTCCTGTCCCATATCTTGATGGTATTGTCTCTCAATCCGGATACAATCTTGTTATCGTCATACTGTAGGCAGTATACTCCTTTTGAATTCTCCGATCTGCAGTTTATCCTCTGAAATTATAATTTTGTTTCATTAATATAAATGTTCAATAACAGAGGTGCTAGAAGAGAACCTTGCGGTACCGCTTGTTTGATGTTACTGACGCACCAATTCGCTTATAGCATTTATTAGCTATATGGACCGTGCACAAACTATAGGTGGCAGCACAACGTAGTGTAAACTAGGGTAAAACATTCAAATTTATGACACCAGTTGGCAGCACCATCGATGTGCACGTTCCCTATACCCGCGACTTCGTCCGCGTGGCAAGAAGCTACTACGCCATGCGATCGCCAACCCGCCTGCCCAGCGTGGCGATTATGGGTATATCCGTCCGGGGAAGGACTTGCACCCTATAGAATACCGCAGTCAAATGACCTCTGAGTCGTGTTTCTGCCTGTGAGTAGGGTTTCCGGAGCTCGTGTGGGGCTAGGGTTGGGCCGGCATGGCGGTGACAACTGACAGGTTACTGACCAGTTACTTGCCCGTTGTCACAGCGACATGGGCTTCTTTTTTGCTTTCCATCAGGCGTAGGGAAGCCATTATGTCGAGCCACCATAAAAAAAAGAAAAAAAAATACCACTGGAGAGGCCTATGTCCAGCAGTGGACTGCAATAGGCTGATGATGATGATGAACTCACCTGCAAGTTATGCCTCCCCATCCGCCAGTTGTCTTCTATGGAGCGTATGTCTTGTATTATCTTGGGGTACAGCTGCCTGTAGAACGAGTGAGACGGATGCTGACAGCCAGGCTTCGGCTTGAACAGGTACTGGATCCTGCGGACGAGAACGGTCTACACTCTACTTGGGATACTATGTGCTATTACCACAGTACGGGAATGTAAGCGAGCGGCCTATCATCTTTTCGCTCCAAGCCAACCTCATCTGCCCGTGGTGCATCCTGCCGAATAACAAACGAGGCGCTGGCAACCGACTGGTGGCGGTATAACCATCACAATAGAAGGCGTAGCTAAATACTAAAGACCAGTGACGGGCAGCAGCGTCATCGGAGCAAGAAGCTACGCCCTGCGATCGCCAACCCGCCTGCCCAGCGTGGCGATTATGGGTATATCCTCCAGATGTTTGCCCAAAGTGGCGAACAACTGGAGAGGCCTATGTCCAGCAGTGGACTGCAATAGGCTGATGATGATGATGATGACGGGCAGCAGCGTCACTGCGATCGGCAAACCGCCGGCCCAGCGTGGCCATTATGAGTATATCCTCCAGATGTTTGTCCTAAGTGGCGAGTAACTGGCGAGGCTTACGTCCAGCAGTGGACTGCAATAGGCTGATGATGATGCCACGCCAGAAATGCAAGGAAGTGACCCTTAATTTTTTAGCTTCAAGGCAACAGACTGGTGACGGTATAACCATCACAATCGGTGAACTATCTGGGGACAATATGCTTATTAAAGGGCCATATGACGACAGAAGTATTCAAATGTAAGCAACGCCATCTATTGTTGGAACTAGTGACCTATATGGGGACCATACGCTTACTTGAGCGCCACCTGTCGACTGAATTCTCCAAATGACAGCAGTGCCATCTGTTGTCGTAACCTTTGAACTATCTGCGGAGTTTTAATTGCAGCAGTGTCAGCGCCGTCTCTTGTCCGAATTAGTGAACTATCTGGGGATTATGGGGCTATTTGTTGCCTGAAGTAACCAAACGACAGCTACGCCATCTGTTGTCGTTACTGTTGAACTATCTGTGGATATTTAATCGCAGCAGTGTCAGCGCCCTGTATCGTTGTATCTGCCGAACTATCTGCGGGCATAAGGGCGCCACTCACCACCCGCGGCCGCGCCACAGCGAGGCGGTGCACACCTTGCGCTCGACCAGCGCCATCTGTTGTCGAAACTAGTGAACTATATGGACCATAGGCTTATTTAAGCGCCATCTATTGACTGAAGCAACCAAATGACAGCAGCGCCATCTGTTGTCCGAATTGGTGAACTATATGGGGACTGTAGCGCCATCTGTTGACTGAAGTATCCAAATGACACCGGCGCCATCTGTTGTCCGAATCGGTGAACTATATGGAGACTGTATCGCCATCTGTTGACTGAAGCATCCAAATGCCAGCAGCGCCATCTGTTATGGTAACCGTTGAACTATCTGTGGATATTTAATCGCAGCAATGTCAGCGCCATCTATCGTTGTATCTGCCGAACTATCTGCGGACATAAGGGCGCCACTCACCACCCGCGGCGCTCGGCGAGGCCGCATCCAAATGCCAGCAGCGCCATCTGTTGTCCGAATCGGTGAACTATATGGAGACTGTAGCGCCATCTGTTGACTGAAGCATCCAAATGCCAGCAGCGCCATCTGTTATCGTAACCGTTGAACTATCTGTGGATATTTAATCGCAGCAGTGTCAGCGCCATCTATCGTTGTATCTGCAGAACTATCTGCGGACATAAGGGCGCCACTCACCACCCGCGGCGCTCGGCGAGGCCGCGCCACAGCGACTCCCCTCCGCTAGTATTAGAGTATGTCAGCGCCATCTGTTGTCATAATTGGTGAACTATCTGGGGACTACAGCGCCATCTGATGACTGAAACATCCATATGACACCAGCGCCATCTATCGTTGTATCTGCGGACATAAGGGCGCCACTCACCACCCGCGGCGCTCGGCGAGGCCGCGCCACAGCGAGTCGGTGCGCACCTTGCGCTCGACCAGCTTCTTCCAGAGCATGCCCTCGGAGATGACCCGCTGCCACTCGCGGCAGACCAGCTCGGCGGCGCACAGAGAGCCGGCGTCCAGGTAAGAGAGTATGTTCTCAGCCACGTGGTCGAGGCCTTTCTCTGTGAAAAATGAGTTTAGGGTTATGTTACTTCATGGTTCATAGGCTATTTGGTATGATTATCTGTGGATTCCTTTGCCTGTCGGAAAAAACGTAAGATGTCAACGGGGTGCCTTATGTCAACAGATAGAAATAAAATGGCAGTCAAAATAAGTAACTTGCATTATTATTTGCTCTCCTAGTAAATATTACGGTTAAAAATTGTAATTAGTCCGTCTTTTAGCTTATTCAAAAATAAAAGACACGTATTTTGACTTTTTTCATTTAAATATACAATAGCAAAGATACATGGCATCAAAAGTTAGGAGTGGGAGTCTTTGACGTCACTCGCTCCCGTAAAACGTCACGTGACGTCACGCGTAATTTCAACGGGCTATAACTTTGTAATTTTTAGTTTAATTTACAAATAAAAAAAATACGTGTCTTTTATTAGCCGTAATAGCCTATTACTTCTGGCAAACGACTAGTGGCGGTATAAATGTCGTTGTCATCTGGCTGAATCTCCTATTCAATTGAATGGCTAGCGCGTTCATTGAATGACGACATTTACTTAAATGACTAGACCGTACGTCGACTAAACACGCGTCACTTAACGTCCAACTAGGTAGCGGATTGAAACATAGCCCTTTGAACAGAGCGGACGTAAAAGCAGTCAGGTGATTGTAATTTAGTTAATTATTTTCCCGCGAGGCGTTAGTAGTCACCACAACATATATGGCGTCAAACATGATCAAAAAGATATGAACAGTGTTAATATTTACTTTAAACTGACTAATTCGTAATAAAATAGTGTGTCAGCATGGATTTACCTATTAATACGGATACTTTTAATGAAAAATTTATACAAATACAAATAATTTTATTCATAATTTGTTACATCATCATCAGCCTATTGCAGTCCACTGCTGGACATAGGCCTCTCCAGTTGTTCGCCACGTAGGGCAATCATCTGGAGGATATACCCATAATCGTTACGCTGGGCAGGCGGGTTGGCGATCTGGCCGTCTAGCGTTTTAATTTAAAACTAGACAATACACAGTCGGCTTTTACCTATAGGCATTCAATTGAATGTCGTCATTCAATGAACGCGCTAGCCAGTCACTGGAGAAGCTTTATGGTTTTATGATTTCTTAACCCATGTTGCCCATGACCACATGACATGAACTTCACTGATCGAACGCTTCAAATTCTCAACCTTGCTATGACATCATGGGCCCAACTCATCGGCTCTGAAGATAAGAATTTCAAACACGTCATATTTCAACATACATTTGAAATTCATACTACCACTCGTATTTTGCAGAATAAATTCGTATTCAATCGTTATGAATGTCGCTACATTATAATAAAAAGGTGTCACATTATACAAAAAAATGTGTCGTTTTTTATTTTATAATAAGAGCGTTCAGGATGACATCACTCCACCTGATGGTAAGCGGTCGTGAGGTCCAAATGTTAGGTCGACAGGCACAATAGAACAAACCCACCGCGCCTGTCGCCCCACCCTGAAGGCCCAATGAGATGCCGTTTCACGCCCCGCCCAAGGGACAAATGAGAGGGATTCATGTGGCAAAAATACGCGATCCGTTCAACGAACGATCGTTTACGTTTTTTGTAGTAGGGCCCCAGGTCCTAATAATGTTTATTTATTTATTTATTTAATCTTTATTGCACAGTAAAGTAGTGTACAAAAGGCGGACTTAATGCCACATAGGCATTCTCTACCAGTCAACCATTGGGCTAAGCAGAAACTAGCAATAGGGTAGTGTGCCAAAAAAGTTTGTTTGAAAAACAAAATTTAAAAATTAATACAATAGAACAACAATAAATATTAAAGTAATACAATATAATAATACGTACCTAATAAAAATATATGTATATAGATATTCATTTATATAGAAATAAATAAATATAATATAGTTTTTATAATAACATACATATTTTATAATCCATAATTGTGAATAAAATAGACTAATAAATAAATACTTATACATTATACTATAGACATACTTATAAAAATAATATACATTAGAACGACGACTGATAGAAGGAACTATTGCACCGAATGTTGGAGCCAATAATATTTTTGGAGCCTTATTTTGAATGATTTTTGAATGTTCCACTCACTGGGCAGCATGCTGATGAAGTCCCGCTGCAGCATCGGCTTCAGGTACGCGTTGATGTGCCCGTGCTGGTAGTGGCACATGCGCGCCAGCAGCTGCTCCACGAACTCCACCTGTGGGCACACACAGGAAAGGAACCGCTATAGAATATAAATTAATAGCATTCAACGAGTAATGGCTTCCCTACGCCTGATGGAAAGCGAAAGAGAAGCCCAAGTCACACACACATTTTACCACTTTGGAAGAGTCTCTCGCGCATGTCCCCTAATCCCCAAAAATTTTGGATTTTTCTCTGATTTTATTTTAAAATCATAATGCGGTTAATAAAATACATCTACGCACCAAATTTCAATAATGTTGCTCTTATTGTTTCGGAATAAACTGGCTGTAACATACGGACGGTCATACAGACAGACATGACGAATCTATAAGGGTCCCCTTTTGCCATTTCGGCTACGGAACCCTAAAAACGGCCCTGACCGTCACCCAAAGGAAGCGGAGGCGAGGTGCTCGATCCAAGCTGTACCCACCTGGTCCGTCTCGTTCCATCTTGAGAAATAGTTGAGGCACGCGTCCCGCTCGGCCGTGTACGCCGCGCTGCTCG
The DNA here is from genome assembly GCA_031163375.1 of Conogethes punctiferalis. Lineage (NCBI taxonomy): Eukaryota > Metazoa > Arthropoda > Insecta > Lepidoptera > Crambidae > Conogethes > Conogethes punctiferalis. The sequence continues at coordinate 2,099,335 of CM062105.1, read as the reverse complement.
GCGCCGGCCGCACGCCCGTGTCCAGACACGTTAGCGACGTCACCTGCAATACAAACGGGAGTTCTTTGTCATTTCTGATATCGGTATAGACTGACTCGGTGGCTCTATTGGTAGTGACTCCTGCCTACTGAGCCAAGGGTCGTGGGTTCGATCCCCGCACAGTACAAGCATTTGTGTTCATAAACATGTCTGTTTGTATTGGTCTGGGTGTTTTTTATGAATAATGTGTATTTATTTAAAAAAATGTATCTAAGTTGTCTAGTACCCATAGTACAAACTTCGGCTTAGTTTGGGGCTAGGTGGTGCTGTGTGGCCTAGCGTGGCATGTCTTGGAACATTCATTAAAGATTCATTGGTAAAAAAATTTGTCCTGTAACATTAATAGTCTCCAAGTTATCACAATTTCAAAATCACCACAAATTGAGTCCAAAAATGCTTTCTTACAAAATGGCTATGTGCGAGTGACGTCACCAGTATATTATTTCGTATGCCTCCGAAACTATCATCATCATCATCAGCCTATTGCAGTCCACTGCTGGACATAGGCCTCTCCAGTTGGAAACTTCTGGAGGATATACCCATAATCGCCGCGCAGGGCAGGCGGGTTGGCGATCGCAGGGGCGTAGCTTCTTGCTTCGGTGACGCTGCTGCCCGTCATCGGCCTGTGGTATTTAGCTACGCCTTCTATCGTGATGGATTAACCGCCACCAGTCGGTTTGCCAGAGCCTCATTTTTTGTTCGGCAGGATGCACCACGGGCAGGTGAGGATGGCTTGGAGCGGAAAGGTGATAGGTCGCCCCCTTACATCCCAAACTATGGCCGAATCTATTTTCTTTGCCAAAACTAATTCCTCAGGTCTTAAGCGAGAATAGTTGCAAATAACAAGTAAATAATGAAAATTACAGGAAAATAATAAAATAAATAAGGTTGAACTTCATAAACCAATTTGAAATGAGTATACCCAGTAGGTACCTATATTAAAAATGTTTCTAAAAAACTTACTACAAGGAAGGTATGAATGTAGAACAGACAAACCCAGAGAGGAAAACCATTTAAGACGATAATGATGCATTCTCAATGAAATAGCATTATTTCGATCAAATATAAACTATGACTCAGTATTCTTTGAAGCAGAATTTTTAATAAATTTGATAGTTTTCCTTATGAGAGAAGGAACAGGGTGTATGTGTGTTTGTGCACACACCCGAGCACTCATCATCATCAGCCTATTGCAGTCCACTGCTGGACATAGGCCTCTCCTGTTGTTCGCCACTTTGGGCAAACAAATGGAGGACTAGCTGCTGCTGGCGGCCCTGCCCGTGTGAATATTAGTTTAAAACATAGCCTATGTGTGTATTTACTGTGAAGTTTCATTAAAATCTGTTCATCACTGCATCTAAACAAAGTTTCACATTTATAATATTAGTGGGGTAGGCATTATACCCACAATCGACACGCTGGGCAGGCGGGTTGGCATTCGAAGGGCTTTTCGCTCCGCTGACGCTGCTGCCCGTCATAGGCTGGCGGTATTTAGCTACGCCTTCAATTGTGATGGTTATACCGCCACCCATCGGTTGCCAGCGGCTCGTTTGTTATTTGGCAGGATGCACCACAGGCAGGTGAGGTTGGCTAGGAGCGAGAAGACAATAGGCCGCTCCCTTACATCCCTGTGCACTATTAGTGTCTTAAATTAGGTTTACAATCAAATTGACCATCAATTCTGATGAATTGATGGTCAATTTGATTGTAGGCCACTGATGTGTTTGATTGGCCTGGTGGCTCAATGAGGGTGTTTCAAAATGAAATATATGATAGATGGCGTTATATAGGCCTGCGGTCCAGCTATTATGTGATTAGTCAGTTAAATATAAATAAATAAATAACCCAACACATGCCACACTAGGCCATACAGCGCCATCTAGCCCCAAACTAAGCCGAAGCTTGTACTATAGGTACTAGACAACTGATAAACTTGCTTAGATGATTTTGTTCTAAATAAATACATATTATACATAGTAAACACCCAGACCAATACAAACAGACATGTTGTGTGTGGCCCAGCGTGGCATGTCTAAGGTTATTTATGTTCTATTTATTTATATGTAGTAAAAACCTCGTTAACAAATAACATAGTGACTGTGATAGGCTAAAACAGCATATTATCTTAGCCCAGTCTTCTTGAAAGTTTTAAATATGTACTTCAAGGGAAAAGATAAGCATATTGTAATGGTTATTACAATGTTGTTCACTCATGGACATACTTATAAAAGCGCCTGTAAATGATCAAATAGGGATATTTTGGGGGTCAAAATAATTACATTATAATTAGTCTGTATTTTAGATCATAAAAATGTACTGGACACATATTTATCCTTTTTTCATTCAAATAAAAAAATAGCAAAGATACAAGGCATCAAAAATTAGGAGTGGCAGTCTTTGATGTCACTCGCTCCCGTAAAAATGCCTCACCAAGTGATGTCACAAGTAATTTCAATGGGCTATAATTTCTTTTATTTTTGAATAAGCTAAAAGGCGGTCTAATTACAAATTTTTTTGCCATAATAGCCTATTGTTTGTCAAGTAAAATTTTATGTTTTTGTCCAATTATTTGATGGTGTGCAACAGTGTTTGACGCGTTTGTCAAGCAGTCTACATGTTCAATAGCTGATGCAACAGACACTTTACTCGATCACTTAAATTGTGCTATTGGAAGTTGCTGGTACTTTTAGCACAGGGTATCCTAATTTAAGTACCTGCAGTGACATTGTATATGATTCAACATAGCTCATACCTAGTTGTTTTAGCAATAAGTTTATGTTATACTTATAGTTGAACATGTCTGTTTGTATTGGTCTGGGTGTTTTCTATGTATAATATGTATTTATTTACAAAAAAAAATGTATCTAAGTAAGTTTATCAGTTGTCTAGTACCTATACTACAAGCTTCGGCTTAGTTTGGGGCTAGGTGGCGCTGTGTGGCTCAGCGTGGCATGTCTTGGTTTATATAATTAGAGTTCAAATAAATCATTTTTATTTTTATATTTCCATGTTTGAAGTGTTTGATGAAAATCTTGACTGATATAGATACAGGAAGACTTTGACATCTGGTTTGATGAAAACGTGAGGTTTGACCAACAAGTTTGTGAAACAAATTTTAAGAAGGGCGCTTAAGAAGGGTCAGGAAAGATAGGAGCATATGTGACAGGTTTCTCACGCATAAAGACAAGACTTCACAAGTACTAGTGTATCTACATTGTTTAACCAACCCCAAAGGACTGGTTGACCAAGTTTATTACATTTCGTAACCGTTACACGCTCTACAACGACCACCATTATGTCACACGATGAACATTGTCTTACTGAACGCTCCTGCTTCCGAATTGCGAAACAACCACGAAAGTAGGCCACACAATTTTTGCTTCGAATACCGAAATATTCACGTCTATATTGCACTTTGAAGGCCTAAACAGACGTCAGGCTAGATTATTTCCATCTTAAAACCACAATAATAGTAGCATCAATACATTTTCATGTTGTTTTTTCAACGTAACCATGGATTCTGATTTGTATTACATCGTAATGTTTACAACAGTTCAACTGATGTTTGCATCATGTTAATGCAAGTTTATGAAGGTAATACGGCAATGGATGCAGTAAAAAACAAGTTGAATTTTGAGGTTTTTGTAAAAAAGTAATAGGTATTTCTCACATCCGCAATGCAGAACTTGAAACGTATTCAGATGCTTGTCAATGACTACGGTTATTGGGAAACCTAAAAATTAGGCCATTGCTTTAGTTCTATGTATCAAAGGAACGATGAAATATAAAAATGTTAGAGCATTTATGAGTGCAACCCACACAAAAATACAAAATAGTTGAAGCTGAAACTGTACAGGGTTAAAGATGGCGGATGCAGCCATGACATTACGGTATGCTCCAAATAAAATTTACTCATGTACCTGAGGCGGTATAGTGTCTTCTATCATCCGTTCGGTCTCCATTTTTGCTATTTCACAAAACACATCAATAATAGTCCACTAAATACACCACTAAAATAACCAAATTAAAATCACTAAATATTCATCGCTCGCATGACGTCAAGGCTACTATTTTTTTAAGAATGAGTGGTGGCAATGGGTGGTAGTGTTAAAAAAATTTTAGAAGCTTGCGTTTTGTTCTTTTTTAAAAGGTACACAGAATATCTGAACTCCTTTAATAAAAATGTGAACAGATTTTACTGTAAGGTATGTAACATTAAAAGGTTTCAACAATTTTTTAATCTTCTTATTGTATTATGGATGTCTCATCGACTTCTATGGACTGCAAATACTTTAAAACTGTATTGGTATTCGTATTGTTATTGATTTTATAAATAGTCCTATCTTTTGTATCTAAAAGTCTTATTTGTACAAATAAACATATTAACTCAAACTCAAACATTTATTCGCACAGACCTTTAACTACCCTACCATAAAGTTTTATAAAATAATTGAATCTAAAAAATGACTGAACAAAACGTAAATAAGTACATAAGACGTCATAAAGTTTTGACAAGTCTGTCAAGCATGTTCCTAGTTTACGGAAAATGCAATATTGATTACAATACATGAATGTGGTACCTGAAAAACCTATAAACTCGAGAAATAAATGTAAATGTAATATATAACAAAAAATTATGAACAAACCAAGAACATAATTGTTTCGCTGTTTGTCATCATTTCGATGTAACAGGAAAAAGAAAAACGTGAAATCTAAGGCCCTAATTTAAATATTATATATCTTAGTGGACTGTTACAGTCTTCGTTTTTGTATGATTTACATCGTATTTGATCACATCTCAATGTTACTTTGTTTTTACTTCGTCACGCCTTGTCAACGTAGGTAGCTAAGTTATGTTGATACAAATTATGTAAAATAATTGTGAATGTAAATAATTGAACCGATAACGGTGTGCAAGTGAGTATCGGAATGGAATTAAGATAACCTACTTAGAACTAAACCTTCTACGTCTAAAATGTATAACAAAAAAGCACTGCCTAAGTCAAAAGTTTTTAAAATCAACAATTTAATTTGAATCTACATAGGTATTGCATTCTTGTAGTAGTAGAGTTAAATGTTTGGTGTACAATAAAGTGTACCCATCTATCATTCATTTTCATTATCAGCCTATTGCAGTCCACTGCTGGACATAGGCCTCTCCAGTTGTTCGCCAGCTAGGGCAAACTTCTGGAGGATATACCGATAATCGCCACACTGGGCAGGCGGGTTGGCGATCGCAGGGCGTAGCTTCTTGCTCCGGCGACGCTGCTGCCCTTCATTGGGTATTTAGCTACAAATGCTACAATAATACTATTTATCTATATCTATATTGCTTACAAACCTGTGTACCAACCAATAAATGTAATACTTATAGATAAGATGATGCCCGAGGAAGGTTTGGAGAGCCGGCACGGCCCGCCCGGCGTCAACTCGAGGTCTCTTAGTGCCGCTCACTCTGCTGCTGATTTGGAGGTAAACGTAGTGATTTATTGATTTATTTATTGAGTATACTTTTGCACGTCAAAAAAGTTTGACGTGCAAATGTATTACTAGTTAAGTAGTAAGCTATTTGCAGAAATAAACTATTTTATTTTATTTATTTATTTATTTATTTAATCTTTATTGCACAATTATAAGTGTACAAAAGGCGGACTTAATGCCGCATAGGCATTCTCTACCAGTCAACCATTGGGCTAAGCAGAAATAAAAAAAAAATGTAGGTAGTGTGCTGCAAGGTTAATAACATTAAACATTAAAAATACGTACACATACATAAATATAATACATTTATACATATAGTTAATATAATATATAGCATATACAAAGATATAATATATATAATACATAATAACATATATATATAATAATTAGACGAGTTATTTATTAGGACAACCAACAAGATAAACACCAATACATATTAAGCAATACAGAAAATAATAAACAGCATTTAGAACAAACAACAAGTTTACACTGATACATTACATTTTTTGCTTAAATTAAATTGTAACTAAGTGTGCAGGATGAAGGAGGAAATGTCTAAGGATGCACCACGGACCCCTGCCCGTGGTGCATCCTGCCAGTGCCAAAGTGCCAGGTTGACTTGGTGTGTGTTGAATGTGGCCTATCATGGCCGCCACAATTTGCCACTATAGCTGCCCAATAGGGATGTTTTGGGGATCAAAATAATTACATTATATTTAGTTCGTAAGTATTTAAGTTCTTAAAAACATATAAATAATAAATAAATAACTCAAGACATGCCACTCTGGGCCACACAGCGCCACCTAGCCCCAACCTAAGCCGAAGCTTGTACTATGGGTACTAGACAACTGATAAACTTACTTAGATACATTTTTTTTTGTAAGTAAATACATATTATACATAGAAAACACCCAGACCAATACAAACAGACATGTTCATGAACACAAATGTTTGTACTGTGCGGGAATCGAACCCACGACCCTTGGCTCAGAGGGCAGAGGTCACTACCAAATGAGCCACCGAGCCTGTCTGTATTGAACACATATTTTTCCTTTTTTCATTCAAATAAAAAACAGTAAAGATACAAGGCATCAAAAATTAGGAAATATAAAAATGCCTCACCGAGTGACGTCACGTGTAATTTCAACAGGCTATAACTTTGTAATTTTTAGTTTAATTTACAAATAAAAAAATATATGTCTTTTATTTTTAAATAAGCTAAAAGACGGACTAATTACATTTTTTAGCCAAACAAGCCTATTTGCTCACAGGTGCTACGAGAGATAGAGCACGTATACTTCTCCCCGCCGTCGGAGTTCGACGCGGGGAGGTATGTGCTGGAGCACGCGCCTAGCCCGCCCTCCTGCGAGGCCATTGAGGAGATGTTCACCAAGCTCAAGAGACAGCAACAGGTATGCCAACCTATGAGCATAGAGCTCAATGAAAAAAATTAAATGGTGCCTAAATTTTACGTTAGACCTCTAGCAATACATTGGTGAAAACCGCATTCAATTCCATGCAGTAGTTTACGCGTGATGCACGATCAAACGTACAGATAAAAATTTCTTCCGTTTTTCTAACACTTCCCGTCACTGCTCTGCTCCTATTGATTGTAGGGTGATAAAAAGTATACTATAACCTGCCCAGGAGTATGACAAATAATCGTACCAAGTTTCGTATAAAATCCGTCGAGTAGTTTTTGTTTCTCTAGAGAACATACAGACAGACCGACATACAGACAAAATTTTTCTCTAAACTAGACGGATGGGCAGACAGACAGACAAAAATTTTGCTGATTGCATTTTTGGCATCAGTATCGGTCACTAATCACCCCCTGATAGTTATTTTGTTAAAATATTTTATGTACAGAATTGACCTCTACAAATTTATTATAAGTATAGAAAGATTGTCAGTATTGTGTGAATGTATGGGACTTGGTAATCGCAACATGGCCACCAAGTATAATAAAGATTACAAGAAACAATTATAAGGTCTTTTTTCTAATATAAGGATGTAAGGGAGTGAACTATCACCTTTTCGCTCCAAGCCATCCTCACCTGCCCGTGGTGCATCCTGCCGAACAACAAACGAGGCTCCGGCAAACCGACTGGTGGCGGTATAACCATCACGATAGAAGGCGTTGCTAAATACCACAGGCCGATAACGGGCAGCAGCGTCACCGAAGCAAGAAGCTACGCCCCGCGATCGCCAACCCGCCTGCCCAGCGTGGCGATTATGGGTATATGCTCCAGAAGTTTGCCCTAGGTGGCCAACGACTGGAGAGGCCAGCAGTGGACTGCAATAGGCTGATGATGATGATTCTAATATTCTCTTGTATATCTATTCCAGGTAGTATCAGGCAAAGCCCTCCACCTTATATCGCAACAGCGTGACAATTGCGATAGAGAATTCGCCGAAATACAAAACATACGCGAACAGCTAGCCACAACTTTAAACACGTGCAAACAGGCTCGCGACAACCTCAGGAATGCGTCGAACCACCTCACCATATCAACATTCGTCATTCTAGCCAACGTGCGAAAGAGACAGATAATAAGGTCAGTACTCAAATCTTTAGAGTTGCTCAGGAGTCTGCGAAGCGTAGAAAAGGACGTAGCTGAATTGTTGAACAGAAAGGAGTACTTCGAAGCGATACAACTGATTCTGAAGAGCAGGAAAGCTGCTGCAAATCACAGGGAATACACGTGTATAGCAGATTTGGCTACCAGACTTCAGGACACATTGGACATGACCGAGGAACGCTTGGATTCCGTGCTGGCTTCGATATGCTATAATTTCGATGAGGTAACCTTTAGAAAGCTAAGGAGAGCGTACGATCTGCTAGGAAAGACGCAAGCGGCGATGGAACAGCTGCACATGCATTACTCGTCGGCTGTCAATGTGACGTCTGTGGACGCTGTCAAGCCTTACGTCAGTGATGTGTCAATGGAGATGAAGTTTCAGGAGTTGTGTCAAACGGTGCAGCCGAATAAGGCTCCGGTGTGCTTGTTGAATCTGTGCGAGAATCTGTTTCTAATAATGCGCAGTTACTATCTGTTGGTTAATTGGCATGCGATGTTCGATGAGGAGGACGTTCCGAATACGAGTAACGTATTCGAAATCGAAAGGAATGTTAGCAGAGAGTATATTAGGCAGAAGTTAAAAGCTGGTCTGTTGAGGATATGGCATGACGTTCAAGCGAAAGTGTCGACTTTTTTGAAATGTTCCGGATTGGAGGAGTATCCGTTTGAGAAGTTTATACAAATGCTGGGTATACTGAGAAAGTTGACGCAAGTGGCTGAGGTTTTTTGCGGGGACAAGTCCGACATACTGCAGGACTTTATCAAGACGCAGAGCGTTTCGTATATAAAGAACTACCATAGAGGTAGGATGGAGGAGTTGAAACTGTTTTTGGAGAATGAGGGTTGGGAACAGTGTCCTGTGAAATCGACTTTCAATTTGCTTAATCTGCAAGAGTTTAAGCAGTTTAAGAAGTATTTGAACCCCAAATCTGATACTTCGGTGATAAAAACTCTTTCGGACGGAACTTCTTCAGTGAATTCGCAAGACGATAGCGTGTACATAGCGAAGTATTTCAATCAGAAAACGAATCACACTCCTTTCGAAATGTTTCGAAACGAAAACGTTACGAACGATGATATATTCGGTTTGGAACCGGAGTTGGAACCGAGCGACGAATCTGACGACGAACCGGAGGAATTGAAGAGGGAATTCGTAGATGAAGTCGACAGACACGAATACGGTACTACTAATGATAAAGCTTTAGAGAGTCCATCAAAAATGAAAGAGAGCGTTATAGTTACGAACACAACACTGTCAGTTTTGAGAAACTGCGGTCAGTATCTGCAAATTTGCAGGTATCTCCCACAAATTTCGCTGGAAGTCGTAATGCTTATGAATCAGCTATTCGACTACTATTTCTACACAGTCCATTTGTTCTTCACGTTCGATTTAGAAGTCGCGTCAACCACTCTTTACAGTTCCAAACTGTCGACGGTCTTAAAAAGGATATCTAATAATATAGACACGAATTCAGAAGACGGCAGGACGTTTCTGAATCCAGAATTGCCTCAGCATTTAGATCTGAGCTCTGAAGAAAACTTGCACGGGCTTAGCGAGAGAATTGTAGCTGTCGAAAGCGCTATATTTCTAGCGAAACAGTACGAGTTCTTACAACCGTATCTCGAGTCTATAGTGGCGTCACATCAGAAGTTGTTGTTAGAACATTTTAGGGATAATACTTTAGCGGTTGTTTCCGATTTGAGGTTGCCCGTCTATATGTGTTCGGCTTCAAAAGCTGTCGATGCCCGATCGGCTTTGATAGCAATGTCCCAAGTGCGTTGGGACGTGAAAAACGTGGCTGTCGAACACAGTTCTTACGTCGACATGATCACGAGGAAGATTCAAGTGTTCGCTTTGCGTTTGGAGAACATATCGGCTAAAGTGACTTTAAACTTGGAAGTGCTCAATTCTATATGGTCAATGGTGTCGAAATTCATCATACATTTGCTGGTTGAAGGATTTTCTAATGCGACAAAGTGTTCTAACGGCGGCAGAGGACTAATGCAGTTGGATTATAGGCAGTTGTTCGTGAAATTGGAGAAGATATCTGGATTGAAACCTATACCGTATCAAGATTATGTGGATAGGTACGTGAAGGCATACTATTTGCCAAGAAAGGGTTTGGAAGATTTCGTGAGAGAAAGGACGGAGTATTCAAACAAACATTTGGTGGCGTTGATCATTTGTGCCTGTGAGAATAAAAGGGATAGGCAAGCTTTGACTGCCATCGTTGAGGGTAAAGATGCGACTAATTGAAGCAAAAGAGATATTTTTATTGTTTTTTTTGCTAGTAAACATAAATTTTCGTACAAAATAGTGAAGTAGCGTTTGGACGCAGAACGTCCAGGTTATAAAATATCCGATAGGATATTATGGCTAAAATTGTAATTAGTCTTTTAGCTTATTCAAAAATAAAAGACACGTATTTTTCCTTTTTTCATTCAAATAAACAATAGCAAAGATACAAGGCATCAAAAGTTAGGAGTGGGTCTTTGACGTCACTCGCTCCCGTAATAATGCCTCACCGAGTGACGTCACGCGTAATTTCAACGGGCTATAACTTTGTAATTTTTAGTCTAATTTACTAATAAAAAAATACGTCTCTTTTATCTATACTTATAATAAATCTGTAGAGAGGTCAATTCTGTACATAAAATATTTTTTCAAAATAACTATCAGGGGGTGATAAGTGATCGATACTGATACTAAAAATGCAATCAGTAAAATTTTTGTCTGTCTGTCTGTCTGTCTGTCTGTCTGTCTGTCTGTCTGTCTGTCTGTATGTTCCTTATAGAAAAAAAAACTACTGAACAGATTTTGACGAAACTTGGTACAATTATTCTTCATACTCCTGGGCAGGTTATAGGATACTTTTCATCACGCTACAATCAATAGGAGCGGAGCAGTGACGGGAAGTGTTGGGAAAACGCGAGAAATTTAAACCTGTATGTTTGAACGCGCATTACGCGAAAACTACTGCATAGAATTGAATGCGGTTTTCACCAATGTATTGCTAGAGGTCTAACTTAAAACTTAGGCACAAGGTATAGATGGGTATTATATGGAAGTCCGTTATTTTTGAAACCCGATATCCACGCGAGCGACGCCGCTGGCACAGCTAGTTTTTGAATAAGATAAAAGACGGACTAATTAAAATTTTTAGCCATAATAGCCTATTTTATCGTAACACAAGTTGAAAAGTACCAGAAGCGCATAGATACTCGAGAAGTCTATATAATTGCGTAACTTACACAATTTTGGTTAATAATTAAGACAAGGGGTTGATGAAAACTCTGCGGGGTCCCCGCAGAGCGACTTACTAATCGTAAAGGCGCTAAACTTGAAATAAATACAAATTAATGAGATAACGAAGTCTAGCCAGAATCTCTAGATATTAGTACTTTCACGGTAGTCTCAATACAGCTTAAAAGCTAGCGTGAAGCGTCCAAAGTGTAAGATAAGGATAGTATAGGCAGCGCCATCTATTGTTGTGTGGCGGAACTAATGTAGGATTGCCGTATAGCTCTCTTAGCTTTTGATAACGTGCGTAGGGTTTATATATGAAATTCTACAACACTATATTTTCTTGAAAACAAAAATTTGGTCTTTGACTTCCCACGCGTCTATGCCCTCCTGGTATTTTTCGCTTCGATCAGTCGTTGATCATTTTACTATGAAAATTGGACATAGGGATTGCAATTTGGATATTCTAAGACTAAACGTATACTCGTAGTAGGTTTACGTACTATGCAAATTCAGATTTGCTGCTGAGAAAATAAAGTTCTGAATGAAACTGTCTGTAGGCCTGCTCCGGAGTGTGCTACCAAAGTTTCGGGGCATCACGAAGTTACTCACACTAACGAAAATACTCGAGGTATAAATCAGATAAAGACCTTCCCGCGCTTCCCGAAGACGTCCTGGAAAATATAGACTCCAGTGGGCTGTATTTTTTTAATAGCTTCTTCAAGACATATCAAAGATAAAAAAGTAATAAAAAGTATAAAACCATAGATTTATCCATAAAGAAGTGTACCATTGGTGTTGAAAAATATCCCTGAAACTTAGGTTGTACCCTCGGAGTAGGCCCTCTAGCTCGTAAAAGATGAAGATACTGTTGTTCTTATGTTCCCATAAGAGTATTTAAGTACCTACTTTTTTCTGTAAAAACAACATGGTCCTTCGAACCGGACAACTGAAATTATGTACTTAATTGATGCTTATGAATTTTACGAATTGTTCATTATTGTTGTTAGTGTAGAAAAACATTGATTTGTTATGTACAGGGTCCGTTGAATGGTAGGCGTATCCTTTATCTTTACATACAGTAATAAGCCAATTTATAGGCATGAAAATCCTTTTCCTTGGACTCAACATTCCCAGCTGCCAGCGATCCGTTGCCAGCGCTTCCCCCAACAAAACCGATCCATTCTCGCCTTGAAAATCTAAAGATTACCTATGAGTCTGAAACGTTTCGCTAACAGTCAATTGCTCCATGAAAGTTTGACCAACAGAATCATTGGCAAATTAACTTTTCACCCAAAAGACTACTGCCAGATTTCTGCTTACTACTTCATCATCATCATCAGCCCGTGTCAGTCCACTGCTAGACACAGGCCTCTCTTAGCGAACACGCCACCTTAATCGATTTTGGGCCTATCGCATCCAGCACTTTCCAGCCGTCCTGCGCAAATTGTATACTCCACCTGGCCTGAGGGCGTCCTACATTACGTTTGCCGAGACGCGGTCTCCACTCCAGAACTGGTTTACCCCAACGGTTATCGGTTCTGCGGCTTATGTGGCCAGCCCACTGCCACTTCAGCTTACTAATACGTACGGACGGATTACTACTATTACTTATTAGTATGTAGTTTCAATAATAATTTAATTTCTGGTAAACCTAACTCACGAGAAACATTCACTAAACTTTAGCATTTTCATAGAAAAACATGAAATAATATTTTTTTGTACAATGTCTTTTCGGCGAAAAGTTAATTGGATCATGAAGTTAATTGAATCAATCGTTTATGAAGCAATGGACTGTTTCAGACTCAAAAGATAACATCTATCGGACTTTCGGAGAACACGGAATGTGTTAAAGTAAAGAGCTCCATTATTTAGCCGTTCTAATAGGGAATATGCATGAAAAATATATCTATACCAATTTATCGTAAAATAGATGAAAATATACTACGAACAGTGAAAACAAAATTAAAATTGGCTGAAAAATGGGCGAGATACGGTCGTTGAAAGTTAATATATCCGTCTCTCTCACGCGAAACAGATTTTTCTATGGAGCTTGTATGGCGCGCACGGTACGTGACGTCATCCGCCGCGTCGGATCTCTCTGTCTAAGCAATAACTTTAACGCTTTGTAACTCGCTTAATAAAAAAGACAGTTTAAAAATTCTTACATATTTATGTATCTGGAAGATAAAAGATCTCAATAAATCCATAAAAAAGTCATGCATATTCCCTATTGGTGTAATTCGCAAATTATTTCTCCAACTTATATTGTATGTATGTATAGTTTTATAAGTATGTACGCTGTACAGGTATGTTTTGTATATAACGCGGCAATCTCAAATGAACATGTATGTTAGTTTAAGAAAATTATTTTATTTATAGCAGAATGAATTAAAGGTATATTATATTATGCTAACGGTTTTATTGTTTCTATCTCCACGCCGCTACAACAATCGCCACGTCGCTACAATATGCAATCACTAGTTCCGTCAGCTAACAACAGATGGCGATGTGAAATCCGCGCCCATACAAAATGAAATCGTCCCATACAACTTTTATGGAAGACCTACAATGCGCATACGAAGTTTAATCACGACTCGCTATATATACGGACTAGCCGAACCGCCCTCGCTTCGCTTCGGGTAGTTTAGGTTGCTATGGTAACGTTTTCAATACACGTCAGTTTGATAGCTTTTTGGTAATTTTTTCACACCTTGGGTTACATTATTAAACTTTTAGCACAAATCCCTAACGTTTTTATAAATATAATATACCCTATGTTCACCGGGGATAGTGTAGCTTTCCGACAGTGAAATAATTATTCCAATCGGTCCAGTAGATTCGGAGCCTATTCGTATCAAACAAACAAACAATCAAATCTTTCCTCTTTATAATATTAGTATAGAAAACCAAGATGGTCCATCGGACCGCGGTCCCCGAGCACGATCACCTAGCTCGGCGGAAGTACTTCCACTTTTCGAAGGGACAAGTCTGTTCTTACAGGTATATAAATTATTTTGACTTTGAATACAAGAAAATTAAAATACTTTTTTATATGTAACATAAAATATATTAATACATCTATCTAACAAATATCTTACGCAAAGCATACAAAAAACAACACGTAGGTACCTAATACTATACAGTGACGTCATTTTATACAGGTGACTGAATGCGAGCCACCAACCTATAGCTGTAACTCCGAAACTATAATGCGACTATTTTTTTCACATGTGCGACTATGCCCCAGTAACGCGGGGTGCGTTACTGGGGCGGGACCAGCGGGACAAAGTGGAACGCTTTAACAATTTTAAATAGATTGATCACAATATACGAGTATAGTAAACTCCACGTTTACTCTAAAGTGACGACCCTAGTGGGGCAGATTATACTGAAAATGTTAAAGCAAAGACAAAGTGGAACCATTTTGTCCCAATGGTGGGGCAAAGTAGACTAGGTAACCCAATTTTCCCCGCCACTCTACATATATCGTCCGGCCATCTGGGGATGTAAGGGAGGGGAAATAACAAACGAGGCGCTGGCAACCGTCTGGTGACATTATAACCATCACGATTGAAGGTGTAGCTAAATACCACAGACCGATGACGGGCAGCTACGCCCTGCGATCGCCAACCCGCCTGGCCAGCGTGGCGATTATGGGTATATCCTCCAGATGTTTGCCCTAAGTGGCGAACAACTGGAGAGGCCTATGTCCACTGTAATAGGCTGACGATGATCTGGAGAGTTCAGCCTTACAGCTTCAAAAGCCCGTTGACCTCCAAGCTGGGCAGATGAGCCATTTCAGCCAGGTCTTCATACTGGCAGCAGGCGTTGCCGTCTCCCTTCCACCGCAGCCAGGGGTACTGGTCACACACTGATGAGCAGATGTCCAGGTCTTCAGAAGCCGTGGAGTTGAGGGCAGAATTGTTGATTGATATGAAGGCAATGGCTGTTTTTGTGGGGGCGTCGTAGACTAGCTGTGGGAGAAATAAGGGTTTTTTATATAAAAGAGAAAGAAAGAAGAAGAAATATTTTTTTTTATTGGCAACACAAGACACAGGTATAAACACACATTATCAAATGAGCAGAGAGCATCAGCGCAGACGACAGACTATCCGTGACGCAATATTTAGTCTGTGATGCAATTATATGCAGTAACGCACACGACGCGCAAAAATCTGTCGCGTATATTTCACAGACTCAACGCACATCTTCGATCATTCTGTCGGCAGAGCTGTAGGGACCTAGAAGCTCTTTTTTTAATGTCTCAGCCGCAGACACTATCGCACAAAAAGTGTGTCGTCTGCGCAGCCCCTAAAAGAAAAGATACAGAAAAAGAACAAGAGTGTTTTTTTTTATAATGGCTCGACATATTGGCTTCCCTACGCCTGATGGAAAGCGAAAGAGAAGCCCAAGTCGCTGTGACAACGGGCAAGTAACTGGTCAGTTACCTGTCAGTTGCCACCGCCATGCCGGCCCAACCCTAACCCCCCACGAGCTCCGGAAACCCTACTCACCGGCAGAAACACGACCCAGAGGTCATTTGACTGCGGTATTCTATAGGGTGGAGGTCCTTCCCCGGACGGGCGGCTCAATTCGAGCGAAGATTCGCTATGCCCTACCTCTCTTAAGTGTGTAGCCAACTAGGTTTCATCCTCAGCTTATGCCGTTATAGCGTTAAGGACACCTAACCAAAAAAGAGAGTTCAGGATGACCTCACTCCACCTGATGGTAAGCGGTCGTGAGATCTAAATGTTAGGTCGACAGGCATTATAGGACAACCCACCGCGCCTGTCGCCCTCACCCTGAAGGCCCACTGAGATGCCGTTTCACGCCCCGCCTAAAGAACCCAGATTGTAAGAGGAAAGAAACACATGCATGAGCTCATTTCAACTAGGTACCGTTTGTTATTTTCCGAAAGTTAATCAACTACCTAGAAAATTGATCAACTTACGATTCTTGCTATTTTCCGGTGACTATCTTAATACGGAGCACATACCAATGTTTGGAAATCGACCAAGTTGCATTAACGCCACCGGAGCGAATAGCTACGCCCTGCGATCGCCAACCCAGCGTGGCGATTATGGGTAACTATATCCCTCAGATATTTGTCCTAAGTGGCGAACAACTGGGGAGGCCTATGTCCAGCAGTGGACTGCAATAGGCTGATGATGATGATGCATTAACGCCATCTGTAAGAGAGGTAGGGCATAGCGAATCTTCGCTCGAATTGAGCCGCCCGTCCGGGGAAGGACCTCTACCCTATAGAATACCGCAGTCAAATGACCTCTGGGTCGTGTTTCTGCCGGTGAGTAGGGTTTCCGGAGCTCGTGGGGGGTTAGGGTTGGGCCGGCATGGCGGTGGCAACTGACAGGTAACTGACCAGTTACTTGCCCGTTGTCACAGCGACTTGGGCTTCTCTTTCGCTTTCCATCAGGTGTAGGGAAGCCATTATGTCGAGCCACTATAAAAAAAAAAAAAAATCTGTTATTCCCCATCGGAACTGTTTAGCTAACATCACACAAAGATAGATGGCGCCACTCACCTTGAAGAAGTACATAGGCACGGGCACCAAGCCATTGTTGTTCTGATCGTCGGTGAGGTAGAAGGGCTTCCCGGCCAGGGCGGACACGCCCAGCGGGCCCGTGTACACCGTCACGGGGTGACCGAGCTCGTGGACGCGTCTGCGAAGACCCTGAGGAGGGAGAAACGTTAAAACTGTAAGAACTTTAAAGAGAGTTAGGGCATAGCGAATCTTCGCTCGAATCGGCCTGGGCCCCTACCACCAAAATCGAATGGGTGGGATTCATTTTGCAAAAGTACGCGCTCCGTTCAACGAACGATCGTTTTCGATTTTGGTGGTAGGGGGACCTGTTGCGTAAAAATTGTAATAAATCTGTCTTTTAGATTGTTCAAAAATAAAAGACATGTATTTTTTCATTTGTAAATTAGACCAAAAATTACAAAGATGTAGCCCGTTAAAATTACGCGTGACGTCAAAGAGTGGGAGTTTTTTCGCCACTGAGTGACGTCAAAGACCCCGACTCCTACATTTTGATGCCTTGTGTCTTTAATATTTTTTGTTTAAATGAAAAAAGGAAAAATACGTGTCTTTTATTTTTGAATAAGCTCAAAGGCGGACGAATTGCAATAATTGTAACAATTATTGTTAACCATAATAGCCTATTGAGCCACCGAGCAAGTCGTACTTACGTCCTCTAGCGCCGCCCATGCGCCGGAGTTGGCGGCGCGCCACTGCGGCGCGGTATTGACGTAGTGGAACGACGCGCGCTGCTCCGCGCGCAGAGAGAAGTCCGCGCGGGCAGCTAGGTGGCCTCTGGTCAGGTACTGCAAGTTAGAACAGTAGCAACGTTAGGGTGCGCCGTGTCGCAGGAAGCGGCTCGCGTCCCTCACGTTCCGATCAGCGACTTGCATTTTGTTGTGCGAGGTACTTAAGTAGTATTTGTACAGATTGTCTAAAGAATCTAATCGAACCACCGCCGCTTTTACGCGCACAAGCAAATATCAAACAAAAGCAATACATTATTCATTGTTCGTTCAATTGACGCTTAAATTTGTTGCGACTTGTAGTGACATCTACTTACATATTTATTATACATCGCTACAATCAGTGGCGGCTTAAAAAGAGTATCCGATGCCCTAAGCACCGAGCCTGTGTAGGCCCTTTATTGTTTAAATGGAAATGGAAGGAATGGAATTGTAGTACAAGTAATAAATAAAGTGCAAAAGACATCGAACCTTTTTGTATGAAGCCAAACATACTTTAACTTGGAAGTACATGAAATGTAGGTATTTTTTATGTACTTTTTTGCGCGCCTGGGGCAGGGCCCTGCGGGGGTGCATGAAGGGACAATCCCGGACTGTTCGCGCCTTGTGATTCCGGACATATTGTGGATGAATCTCGATAAAATGTAGGTATGACATGGAACGCCAGTAAAGGATGGAGGCCCCTGGAGAACAGGGGCCCCAAGCACAGAGAATCCTACAACGCGCAAGCGAAGTTTTCATCACGATTCGTTGTAGATAAAATTCGAAAAACCAAGATGGTCCTTTGGACCGCGGTCCCCAGGGCCGTCTTAAGTATATTCGGCGCCGGGTTGCCGGACTTAACCTGCGCCCTCGTAGGGGGGGAGTCCCCCGGGGACCAGCGCCGCGCCGCCCCGGCAGCGCCTGGCAGGCGCCCCTGGGCGCCCTGCGCCCTGGGTGCACCACACCCCTTGCACCCCCTGGTAGAGACGGCCCTTGGCGGTCCCCGAGCACGATCACCTAGCTCGGCGGAAGTACTTCCACTTTCGTACAAGTCTGCTCCTACAAAGTAATTAACCTTACCTCATTATCTGATATGTAGTTGTTCGTCTCATCTCCTAGTATTTCACTGACGCGTATCTTCTGATTCTTCGTCCGGTATACGTCCGCCATAGATACCGTTTTGAAGAGGCCCCCTTCTGCAAGAAACACATAACATTTACGCCCTGTATGGGATTGTAGGTAAGGGAGCGACCTATCATCTTTTCGCTCCAAGCCAACCTGACCTGCCTATGGTAGGTACATCTACTGAACAGGCCCCTCTTCTTCACTGGGCACTATGGGCACGTGCTCAGGGCCCCGCGATCGAATGGGGCCCCCTAGCTCCTGCCAGATTACCAAATGATAACCGATATTTAGGTCATAGGGGCCTCATTATCCTAATGTGCCCAAGGCCTCAAATAGTTTAAAGACGGTCCTGCTACTGAATAACAAACGTGGCGCTTTCAACCGACTGGCAGCGGCGGTATAGGCATGATTCCAGAGTCAAAATAATTACATTATATTTAGTCCGTATTTTAGATTATAAAAATATATTGGACACGTATTTTTCCTTTTTTCATTTTAACAAAAAATAACAAAGATACAAGGCATCAAAATGTAGGAGTGGGGGTCTTTGACGTCACTCATTTGCGTAAAAACTCCCAAAATCTGACGTCACGCGCAATTTTAATGGGTTATATCTTTGTAATTTTTGGTATAACTAATTTACCACTGAAAAAATAAGTACGTGTCTTTTATTTTTAACTAATCTAAGGACTAAAGCCGCCTGTCCGGGGAAGGACCTCCACCCTATAGAACACCGCAGCCAAATGACCTCCGGGTCGTGTTCCTGCCGGTGAGTAGGGTTTCCGGAGTTCGTTGGGCCGGCATGGTAGTGGCAACTGACAGGTTACTGACCAGTTACTTGCCCGTTGTCCTCCCACTGGCTTCTCTTTCGCTTTCCATTACGCGTAGGGAAGCCTTCATGTCGAGCTACTATAAAATAAATTAAAGGTTAAGCGGTCACCCATCCACTCACCGATGAACGCCGGCCGGCTGCCGACGTCGGCCTGCACGTAAACATTCGTCGGGGACACCTCCCGCCTGACGTACAGCGTCGCCACCGCGTCGGGGTCGAAGCAGGCTTGGTACAGCTCGTAGAACGCGCTCTTCACTTTGTAGCCTACCCTGGAATAGAATCATCATCATCATCATCAGCTTATTGCAGTCCACTGCTGGACATAGGCCTCTCCAGTTGTTCGCCACCTAGGGCAAACTTCTGGAGGATATACCCACAATCGCCACGCTGGGCAGGCGGGCTGGCGATCGCAAAGCGTAGCTTCTTGCTCCGGTGACGCTGCTGCCCGTCATCGGCCTGTGGTAATTAGCTACGCCTTCTATCGTGATGGTTTTACCGCCACCAGTCGGTTTGCCAGAGCCTCGTTTGTTGTTCGGCTGGACGCACCACGGGCAGGTGAGGATGGCTTGGAGTGAAAAGGTGATAGTTTTCTCCCTTACAGCCCTGGAATAGAATAGGAGTTATTTATAGGTTTCCTTTATAGTAGCTCGACATAATGGCTTCCCTACGCCTGATGGAAGCGAAAGAGAAGCCCAAGTTGCTGTAACAACGGGCAAATAACTGGTGAGTTTTAAGCTTAATCTTCTTTTTTTTTATAAAAAGAGCGTTCAGGATGACCTCACTCCACCTGATGGTAAGCGGTCGTGAGGTCCAAATGTTAAGTCGACAGGAACATTAGGACAAACCTTCCGCGCCTGTCGCCCTTACTTTGAAAGCCCACTGAGATGCCGTTTCACGCCCAGCCTAAAGAACCCAGGATTGTAAGAGCAAGGAAACACATGAGCTGGAAGGGCATGCCATGATTTAATGGCACGGAGCGGGAACGCTCGCTCGAATTGAGCCGCCTGTCCAGGGAAGGACCTCCACCCTATAGAAAAGAATAGCGCAGCCAAATGACCTTCTATGGAGGAATATGTCTCGTGTTTCTGCCGGTGAGCATACATAGGGTTTTCGGAGCTCGTGCGGGGTTAGGGTTGGGCCGGCATGGCGGTGGCAACTGACAGGTGACTGACCAGTTACTTGCCCGTTGTCACTTGACTTGGGCTTCTCTTTCGCTTTCCATCAGGCGTAGGGAAGCCATCATGTCGAGCTACCTACTATAAGAAAAAAACACACGTCTACCGTGTGTTTTTTTCTGCTGAGGGTCTACCCTCACCTGTGCAGCTGCATCCCTCCCGCGCAACCTCCGCTGACCTCCTCCGAGCTGACCCAAGCAGCCGCGTTGCACGAGATGTCCTTGAACGGACCGATCCAGCGGTCCACCCGGAATGTGCTGTCCACTATGCAATGGGCTTCCTGGTAACGGGCAAATCGACTTACTTATAATAAGGTTTCGTACAAGCAGAGAAATGAAAATGTCCTTTTTATAGTCATCATCATCATCAACCTATCGCAGTCCACTGCAGGATCTAGGCCTCTTTGGTCAAACATCTGGAGGATATACCCATAATCGCCACGCTGGGCAGGCGGGTTGGCGATCGCAGGACGTAGCTTCTCGCTCCGGCGACGCTGCTGCCCGTCACCGGTCTGTAGTATTTAGCTACGCCTTTAACTGTGATGGTTATACCGCCGCCAGTCCGTTGCCAGAGCCTCGTTTGCTGTTCGGCAGGATGCACCACGGTCAGGTGAGGTTGGCTTGGAGCGAAAAGAACCACAGACGATGACGGGCAGCAGCATCACCAGAGCGAGAAGCTACGCCCTGCGATCGATAACCCGCCTGCCCAGCGTGGCGATTATGGGTATATCCTCCAGATGTTTGTTCTGAGTCGCGAACAACTGGAGAGGCCTATATCCAGCAGTGGATAGGCTGATGATGATGATGACTCACCAGTACATCATAGCTCGTGGCTTGTCCTGCCAGAGAGACCCTCTTGCCGTCCCCCGGACACGCCACCAGGATGGTCTCCGAGCGACGTAGCGTGATGTTGCCCGCTTCATCAGGTGATAGGTACGCGCCATCCCGGAGATAAACCGGAGATGGGTGCCCAAAGTCGGTTTTTATTGACAAATGGCATTCTGGAAAGAAGTTAATGAGATTCAGTCATTTATTCCGCAACTAGCCGTGCCAGGGACGTCGCACGCGTGGTTTCAAAAATAACGGACTTCCATAAAGTGGTACCTAAACTTTAAGTTAGACTTCTAGCATTATATTGGTGAAAACCGCATTCAATTCCATACAGTAGTTTTTGCGTGATGCGCGTTCAAACATAAAGATAAAAATTTCTCCCGTTTTCCCAACATTTCCCGTCACTGCTCCGCTCCTATTGATTGTAGCGTGATGAAAAGTATCCTATAACCTGCCCAGGAGTATGAAGAATAATTGTACCAAGTTTCGTCAAAATCTGTTCAGTAGTTTTTTTTTCTATAACGAACATACAGACAGACAGACAAAAATTTTACTGATTGCATTTTTGGTATCAGTATCGATCACTTATCACCCCCTGATAGTTATTTTGAAAAAATATTTTATGTACAGAATTGACCTCTCTACAGATTTATTATAAGTATAGAAGATATAGGTTTAGGTACTATCAGGGAGAAGAGATAGAGCAAAAAAACCTTTGTCAACTCCCATGTTTGGGCAAGTCCCAAGGACTTGCGCACACGGTGCGGTGAGGTTTGCCTCTAAACGGTTAAGCTTATAATGCTTATGGACTCTTTGTTGCCTTAAGTTGCCTAAAAATTAAGATAGTATTTTTTTTTTATAGTAGCCCTAGTCGCAGTGACAACTGGCAAGTAACTGGTTACCTGTCAGTTGCCACTGCCATGCCGGCCCAACCCTAACCCCCCACGAGCTCCGGAAACCTTACTCACCAGCAGAAACACGACCCGAAGGTCATTTGGCTGCGGTATTATTCTACTTATAGGGTGGAGGTCCTTCCCCGGACGGGCAGCTCAATTCGAGCGAGGATTCGCTATGCCCTACCTCTCTTAAATTATTAGTATTATTTTATACAAATGCAAATTGATCGGCTACTTGTTCAGGATTTTAGTTTATAACGCAATGTATTTCTAATTCCACAAAGAATATTGGTAATACGTAATACCTTTCTATAGCGTAACGTCAAAACATGATATTCTATAAACTATAGCACTATTAATTTACATATCAATGCTGTTTGTGCATCATTCAACAAAGGCTGAAAGTCTTTCAGACTGTCTATAGATACCATTTCACTGAGATGCATAGTTCTCATATACTTACCTACGCTTATTTATGCAACGTTTATCAGTAACAGTTTTGCACGACTATCCATATCTTCATTAACGTAAATTATTGCAGGATCAGGAACAAGCTTAGAAATGAATTCACCTAGAAATAAAGTACTAAGTTCGTTTAGAGAACTTACGTTAGTTCAAAACATGTAAGTGCCCGAAGGGGGTCCCCTATACGTAGCTTTGAACGCAGTTTTTGCGAAGTTCACTGTTTCGATTTTTTTTCGACTGCCTCATTGGTTCGAAAGCTAATGGACTCGAATGATATAGTCGCGAAAGCGGCTGATTCGAAAAACATTGTAGCGACACGTAGCGACACCTATCTCCACACCGCTACAACAACCTCCACGTCGCTACAATATGCAATACAAGTTCCGCCAGCTAACAAACAGATGGCGATGTGAAATCCGGGTCTATGGAGTAATAAATCGCTCCATACAAAATGTATGGAAGACCTACAATGCGCATACGAAGTTTTCATCACGACTCGCTATATATACGAAAAACCAAGATGGTCCATCGGACCGCGGTCCCCGAGCACGATCACCTAGCTCGGCGGAAGTACTTCCACTTTTCGTAGGGACAAGTCTGTTCCTACAGATGAAAAAAAATAATAACCTACATAGGTACTACGTACATACATAGGTACTTAATAATTTTCTGTGTAACACAAAATCTATCTAAAAAATATAAAGATCAGTCCTAGAAGTCCTAGATTTTATGTTTGCACAAGCATTCGAAATGAGGCAGTGAACGTGTTTTTCGAATCAGCGTCTTTCGCGCCTACATGTTCATAAGTTTTCGAACGAATGAGGCAGTCGAAAAAAAAATCGAACAGTGAACTTCTCAACAACGGCGTTCGAAGCTATGTAGGGGACCCGCGAGAAGGTTAAGTACTCAGTGGCAGTGGGTTAGTCATCTCTGCCACTAATAGAACAGACAATCGTTGGGGCAGACGAGTCTTGTAGCTTGTAGCGGACATTTCTCTTAACGTCCCGCCGCAATCCATTGGGCTGATGACATTGAAAAAACTGCTGGTACTAGCTGGAGGGGGAAAGCCCGGGATAGAGAAAAGTGGCGCTAATTAAAGGAGGCCTACGTTCAGCAAGAGCGTGAATGAATCTGTTGGAAGGGGAACACCAAGAAGGACCAAATAGACAGTGTTTTAGAAAGGTAAAATACTAAGTACCCTAGACCAACAGGCATGTATTATGAAGAGATTTTTTTTATAGTAGCTCGACATAATGACTTACTTACGACTGATGGAAAGCGAAAGAGAAGCCCAAGTCGCTGTGACAACTGGCAGTAACTGGTCAGTTACCTGTCAGTTGCTACTGCCATGTCGGCCATTCCCTAGCACCCCACGAGCACCGGAAACCCTACTCGCCAGCAGAAACACGACCCGAAGGTCATTTGGCTGCGGTATTCGATAGGGTGGAGGTCCTTCCCCGGACGGGCAGCTCAATTCGAGCGAAGATTCGCTATGCCCTACCTCTCTTAAGATTGATGAATGTGGACGAAGCAAAAGTTGTGTGCCAGGATCGTAGCAAATGGAAGGACGTGGTCTCTGGCTACCCCTCTGGGAGAAGTTATTATGTATGTACGTTCAGCAGTGGACGGTCTAAGGCTGTTGATTGATCGATAGTAGATAGATATATGTGCCAAAAACCCTGAAATAAAATCAAGGCCATATTTTTGTCAGCGTAAAACCAACGAAAGATAAGCTAATTAATAATTATACATCTTAACAAACAACGCTTTTATACGTAACACAATTTTCAAAAGAACATTTCAAAAGTAGCGGGAAAATACACTATAACATAATCTGTGGTTTTGTCATTCACACGAAGAAAAAGAAAATCGATAAAACAAAGCAAAAAGTTTCGTAACTCGTTAGCAAACTCCTTTAAATTACGAAAGGAAATAGGTATCCTTAGACTAAAACAAAGACTAAAATGAACATAGTTAAGTATGATGTAGTTTAATAAACAATTCTAAACACACTTAAATGTAGTTTATACAAACCCCCTTTAATTTTCAGGACACAAACTAACAATAAAAATAAAAAATATTTTATCACAACCATTGTTTAGTAATGTTTACTTAATTTAACAGCTGTTGGTACAGCACCTCTGGGTTGCGGTAAATCGGTACTAAACATAGCGTGCAATAACGGTATAACATCACCTACTGATTGTGACGTCACGGTGACGTAGACTGAGTAGGTACTAATGATCTTGTACTCACTTAATTCTCGATATTAAAAGTAATGGGAATTAAACGAGTTACGTAATTAAATACACCCTAATGTTTGTATTAATCTGATCATTATTAGGCGTCCACTGTTTTTGGCTTTTTTTGTATAAGAAGAGCTTTCAGGATGCCTTCACTCCACCTGATGGTAAGCGGTCGTGAGGTCCAGAAGACAGGTCGACAGGCACAATAGAACAAACCCATTGCGCCTGTCGCCCTCACCCTGAAGGCCCACTGAGGTGCAGTTTCACGCCCCGATTGTAAGAGGATTGTAAGAGGAAGGAAACATGAGCTGGAAGGGCATTCCATGGCTTAATGGCAAGAACGGGGAACTAAACCTCTTGGTACGCGCCACCATCGTCTGGATGGTATGCGGATGACAACGCTGTCCAGCACGTGTTGTTCGGGAGTGGAAAGGAGAGGATGGAACGAGTTGGAATAACTCTTCGGAGCATTCCCCATTGTAAAGACGATAGAGAACACTAAGACTGGCAATGTCTCTACGTAGTTGAAGAGGTTCTATGTTCTTGGTCACCTCTTGATCCTCAACAATACGGATAGCAAGTGGTTGCAACACTTGCAACTTACCGAGAGCCTCCAAGAGGTACTTAGCAGAACCGTCCCAGAGATGAGAGCAGTACTCCACACACGGACGAACCTGTGTCTTTTATAAGGCTTCTCCAGTTGTTCGCCACTTAGG
Source organism: Conogethes punctiferalis (assembly GCA_031163375.1). Classification (NCBI taxonomy): domain Eukaryota; kingdom Metazoa; phylum Arthropoda; class Insecta; order Lepidoptera; family Crambidae; genus Conogethes; species Conogethes punctiferalis. Next base: position 2,073,434 of record CM062105.1, on the reverse strand, counting down.
GCAAACATCTGGAGGTTATACTAAAAGAATAGTGATAGTGATACCCATCTATCAACGCACAGCCCAAACCACCTGGACGGATTGAGCTGAAATTTGGCATGCAGGAAGGCATCCACTAAGAAAGGATTTTGATCAATTCTACTCCGAAGGGAATAAAATAGGGGGTGAAACTCTATTCCACGCGGACGAAGTCGCGGGCATAGCTGGTGTCCTACTATAATAACTAGATTATTTATCACTTTGCGTAGTCTTTTTCCCGTATACGGTATTAGGACTTTACCAATTGAAATGGAATTTGTACAATTTTTTCCTTTATGTAGGTACATTAATTATCCATAACTATACATGTTGATTTGATTATAAGATGACTAATTTCTATTTTACGCATAGCCTTAAATACCTATTTACAGTTGGGCCAACTTTTACACTTCATCAAAATTCAAAAAAGTTCTAACCTAGTAACTAAAATATTTTATTTGAGCAAATATGATGCCTGCAACTCACATCGAGTTCTGAGGTCGCTGCCGGCCTTTTAAATAGGAGTACGCTCGTTTCTTGAAGGCTCCCATGTCGTAACTGTTCGGAAAGATTGTCGCAGAGAGTTGGTTCCACAAAACCGATGCGCGAGGCAAGAAGTTCTTCATAAGGGGCAGCGCAGACGACAGAACTTTTTAGTTTGTGATGCAATTATATGCAGTAACGCACACGACGCGCAAAAATCTGTCGCGGATACTTATTTCACAGACTCAACGCACATCTTCGATCATTCTGTCGGCAGAGCTGTAGGGACCTAGATGCTCTTTTTAAATGTCTCAGACAGACTCTATCGCACAAAAAGTCTGTCGTCTGCGCAGCCCCTAAAGCGTACAGTGGAGGATCGCCACCATCGAGATGTTGTGGATGGAATTGCAATCGGTAACGTGTGGTGCGGTGAAGAAACTCGGCTGCAGGCAATTGTTGCCCCACAAGAATATTTGTTTAACTAAGCAGTAAAACATAGAATCGCAAGGACCAACAGAATACAGTCAGTGGTCCACGTTTGGCAGTCGCGTAAATAAGATTATGTATCACCTGCCTGCATTAAATGGTCCTTCCGTAGTTGCCAAGCTATCTCTGAAAGATGCCAGGTCATCTCTCGCTCTATTCCGCTGCGCAGCCATAGACAAAGTAGATACGAAAAGACAAAAAGTCAAAACACCAAGGAGTATCAATAACTTGTTATCTTTAGACCATGATAATATCCTGTTGGAATAGTATGTACAATGCAAACCACAGTTATTGACCATTTTTATTAAATTCACAACACGTGTTGCATATCAGAATGGCTTCAAGTACTAAAATTGTAGGATGGTGGTTTATCTTCTATACATATAATAAAAATGTAACGAATCGGTGTCTGTACATGGAAGATATATGTGAAAAAATATTATGGGAGGCCTTTATTAATGCAATAGTACCCAAAACAATGATTTTTGGAATTTTTGTCTGTTTGTCGGTTTGTCTGTTTGTCTGTTTGTCTGTATGTTTGTGCACGCTAATCTCAGAAACCGCGTATCCGATTAAGATGCGGTTTTCACTAATATATTGCTGGAAGCTTCCCTTAACATTTAGTGTTTGTTTCATGTTAATCGGTCCATAAATAAAAAAGTTACGCCCATTTAACTAATCACATCGAGCCTGCTGTACGTTTGCGCGGGTATATAAAGCGCGCCGAGATCTGCGCCGCGCCGCTGCCAGCTGCCAGGCACTGGGGGTCATTAAAATCACTACCCAAGAAACTATTCCACGCGGACGAAGTCGCTGGCACAGCTAGTCTAGAGATAAAAATGTATGTTTATGTACTAGCTGATGCCTGCGACTTTGTTCGCGTGGCCTTTCTGATAAAATACCTATAGTTTGTCTAGGTAAAAGTATTTTTTTTGGTAAAATAAAAAGTAGGTATTTGTCTATCTAAATGATAAATTTTACTCAATTACTGTTTGTTTTCCTTCTTAGATCTTTTTTATTAATATTCAATAAACAAACGTTTATACCTACTCTTTTATTATACCTAAATATTGATTGATGTATTTCAGTAAAATGTTTTGTAAAATCGATTGAAAGTCGTCACAATAAGGTCGAGTATTCCTTGGCACAACTTGTAGTCAAAATAAATGACTTAGTTATCTATCGTACTATATAGATATAGACTGATTAAAAGATCACTTCGATATCTCTAGTTAATAAATCAATTTTATATTTGGTTTTGCGGGATTTTTTGCGTATAGACATTTGTTTCGTAAACAAACTTAGCAGACACGTTTTGAAGAAGTCTTATCCTGAATTTCGACAACACTATTGCGATTTTCGACTATACGATATTCGATTATAGACTCCTTTAGGGGCTGCGCAGACGACAGACTTTTTGTGCGATAGAGTCTGTCGCACAAAAAGTCATTTAAAAAAAGCGTCTAGGTCCCTACAGCTCTGCTGACAGAATGATCGAAGATGTGCGTCGTCTGTGAAATATCCGAGACAGATTTATGCGCGTGTGCGTCACGGATAGTCTGTAGTCTGCCTGTCTTCTGCGCTGCCCCTTAGGGGCAGCTCAGACGACATACTGTCCGTGACACACTGTTAAGTCTAATGCTAGGTTTACACGCGTGGCACGCAGCCCGGGAAGCAGCTCGGCGAGCAGCCCTGCCCTACACACTGCGCACGCACGTGCACATTCAAACAGACGAACAGCCCGTTCACATGCTTGTGCTTGTGTTTGTGCCCGTTGAATGTTGTATTAAACGCGAGCGTGTAAACGCGACATCACAGACTCAACGCACATCTTCGATCATTCTGTCGGCAGAGCTGTAGGGACCTAGCCTAGATGCTCTTTTTAAATGTCTCAGACGCAGACTCTATCGCACAAAAAGTCTGTCGTCTGCGCAGCCCCTAGCGTCTAGCTCTGCCGACAGAATATTCGAAGATGTGCGTCGTGTGCGTTGTGTCTGTGAAATATCCGCGACAGATTTTTGCGCGTCGTGTGCGTTACTGCCTATATAATTGCACAAAAAAGTGCGTCACGGATAGTCTGTCGTCTGCGCTTCCCCTAAATCCGTCCCATATGTCCCTCCCGTGTCCGAATATCATCTTTGTAGCGCCCTGTATGTACTCTCTAGACAAGGCTATTGTAAATTGTCTATGGTAAAGTCTTTACCTACTATTGTTTACCAATAACCACTTGAAACGTTATCTAATCGAAATGGATCATAAATGTTCGATATTTTCGCAAATATGGATTCCTAGAGTAGTTCATTGGCCCTTTTCTAAAGGAATAATACAGTTGAATACCACGCGAAAGAAACATAAAAATAATGAAAATGTGTGAAAACCCTTTGTTCTATGACTATGTAATATATATTTTTTTTTTATGGAAGAGGGGGCAAACGGGCCTGAAGGTCACCTGATGGTAAGTGATCACTTCAGTCCATAGACACCGCAACACCAGGGGAGTCACAGGTGCGTTGCCGGCCTTTGAGAAATCTATAGGCTCGCTTTTTGAAGGTCCCTAAATCATATCCACTCGGAAAAACTGCAGCAGGAAGCTGATTCCAAAGGCCGGTTGCACGAGGCAGAAAATTGAAATATTTGCGAAAATATTACCTAGGCCGCTCCAAGCCACCTGACCGTGGTGCATCCTGCAATACAACAAAAAAGGTTTTGACAAACTGGTGGCGGTATATCAAACACGATTCAAGGCGTGGTAGTATTTAGCTACGACCGATAACGGGTAGCAGCGTCATTCACCGGAGCGTGAATCTACGCTGTGCGTTTGCCAACCCGCCTGCCCAGCATGGCGATTATAGGTAGGTAAAGCTTTCAGGTGTTTGCCCAAAGTGGTGAACTGGAGAAGCTTATGTCCAGCAGTGAACTGCGATAGGCTGATGATGATGATGGATGTATATTTGGGGTAGCTTTCTTTAATGTAGATACCTATCTAATAACACCGGAGTTTAATGAGGGCTACAGTTTTTGAGCTCGCCCGATGGCGCCACTGTAGGTAGATCGAGGTCGTCAGATATAATTATCAGGCCGTATCAGTCCACTTGTAAGGGAGCGGCCTATCATCTTTTCGCTCCAAGCCAACCTCACCTGCCCGTGGTGCATCCTGCCGAATAACAAACGAGGCGCTGGCAACCGACTGGTGGCGGTATAACCATCACAATTGAAGGCGTAGCTAAATACTAAAGACCGGTGACGGGCAGCAGCGTCACCGGAACAAGAAGCTACGCCCTGCGATCGCCAACCCGCCTGCCCAGCGTGGCGATTATGGGTATATCCTCCAGATGTTTGCCCTAAGTGGCGAACAACTGGAGAGACCTATGTCCAGCAGTGGATTGTAATAGGCTGATGATGATGATGATGATGATCAGTCCACTGCTGGACATTGGCCTCTCTTAATGTTCGTCACTTAGGTCGATTTTGGGCTTCTCTCATCCAGCACTTGCCAGCCGTCCTGCGCAAATCGTCACTCCACCTGGCCTGATAATTTAATGGTATGCGTACAAGGGGCTGCGCAGACGACAGACTTTTTGTGCGATAGAGTCTGCATCTGAGACATTTAAAAAGAGCACCTAGGTCCCTACAGCTCTGGCCGTCAGAATGATCGAAGATGTTCGTTGAGTCTCAGAAATATCCGCGACAGATTTTTGCGCGTCGTGTGCGTTTCTGCATATAATTGCATCACAGACTAAAAAGTGCGTCACGGATAGTCTGTCGTCTGCGCAGCCCCTAATGTCGATACCTATCTAATTACACCGGAGTTTAATGAGGACTAGGTACCGTTTTTGAGCTCGCCCGGCGATGGCGCCACTGTAGATCGAGGTTGTCAGACCTGTTTAAGTTTGTTTTCCGTAACTTCGTAAGTAATTTAATATGGGATTTGTAATTAACAAATGCATATGTACCTAATTATCTAAATGGGATAAATGTTTTGTTCGTTAAAAACCAATTTCAAAAACGATTTTAAATTATGTTCTTACTTAGATATTACAATATATTAAAAGACGGACTAATTACTTTTTTTTCGGCACCATGCCCATTGTAGGCGTAGCTAAATACCACAGGCCGATGACGGGCAGCAGCGTCATCGGAGCGAGATATTTGCCCAAAGTGGCGAACAACTGGAGAGGCCTACGTCCAGCAGTGGACTGCAATAGGCTGATTTTGTTTCGCTGTCGAGACGCCGAGCATAGCTCTTTCCATAGCTTACTAAGCAAATATTAACTTACTGTAAGTGCCCACATTTCGTCTGTCATAACCGGCAGGACGCACTATAGTTCATTCGCGTTAAGAAAATAGTGACTGACAGGTCACTGACAGGCCACTAGCCAATTATAATTAATAATAAGAAATCAATCAATAAGAAATTATAATTTCTAGCGTTTTAATTGGCTAGTGGCCTGTCAGTGACCTGTCGGTCACTAATTTCTAGCGTTTTAATTGGCTAGTAGCCTGTCAGTGACCTGTCAGTCACTATTTTCTTAACGCGAATGAACTATAGCGTTTTAATTGGCTAGTGGCCTGTCAGTGACCTGTCAGTCACTATTTTCTTAACGCGAATGAACTTGGTTATAGTTGAAGAATTTCATCTTCGCATTTCAGAGTGATTCAGTAAAACAAAATGAATTTCTATACACATTTTATTTCACAGGCAACTGATCACCCCAGTTACTAGACCTAGCACATCTGTACGTGGTCTGATCATACTTAGACTTAGCAAAAATGACCTCTTTCAACTCCCCTTGCGCTGTGCATAGTCTACATATCGTGTGTCCGGACCTCACAATCGGGGCACGAACTATTCTAGGCCATTGGGGATCATCTGCAGGACGGTCTCCCTTCTTCAAAATGACATACGAGAACAAATCAGCTTGGACCTCAGTTTTCGACGGAAACGGTAGTGATTCATACTTCATTAGAAAGTTGCACGGAGTTTTCTGCTCCATGTATCTGGGGCAAACGTTGTCGTTCGGACAGGGTGAGAATGCATACCCATTATTCCTCCCTTTAGGCAAGTTCAACACAAACTCTCTGGCTTCATTCACCACTTTGAATCCAGCGTTAGAACCTTGCTCAACAATTATCAGATAATCCTCTGTTTTCTTCCATAACTTCTGAATAGTTTCCAATCTGGCTTTCATACTCGGCATTTCAAACAATGAAAACGCTGACAGAACTATACTGTACTTCAGATCTGAAGACGCTGGCAAGAATTGGCGTTGAAAGAATCCTTTCAACGGCATCTCTACGTTATCTTTGCCCTGACACAATATGAGTCGCGCTAAATCGTTCATATGCACCGATGTATCCACGCAGAAGTATTCAAAAATGTCCCCATGCCAATATGTGTTCACAGCCCATGTTCCAGTCCCGACGCCCGACCCGAAATCAAAGAAACTCCTTGGTTTGTAATCTGGATACTTTTTATTTATTTCGTCAAATATCCGCAAAAGTATGGCGTATTCCGGCGCCGCTCTCGTCATCAAATACTGTAAGCTTGTGACTTGATCGTAGGATATGTTGCCCCATCTGTACACATTGGTTTTTAAGATGTTGAACACTTGTGATTGTACCTAGAACAAAAGAAAGGTTTATTTAAATTACTAGCTGTGCCAGCGGCGTCGCACGCGTGTATATCAGGTTTAAAAAATAACTGACTTCCATAAAATGGTGCCTAAATTTTAAGTCAGACATCTACCAATACATTGGTGAAAATCGCTAGATTCACAGTCAATATTATATAATAATACCTTACGCCTTCTTTTAATTATCCTCTTCCCAAAGGTTGTCTGGAAGAGATCGCTGAAAGCGATAAAGCCGCCTTATTTGTACATCGAGTTGTCATTGTATCTAGTTTTAAGTCATCTGTTTGGTGTGCAGATAAAGAATTTAAATCCAGAAAAGTCCTAGTTTATCATTTCTGTCATAGCTAGGAGAATAATATGATTTGAATCACTCACCTGTTTATTATGCTTATCAAACTCGTCTCTACTCAAATCTCCGCCTAGTTTCGAGAAAGTTTTCTCGGAAATTTTATCGTATATTTTTTGTGCTTTTAAATTAATATCACTCTCTTCTGGTGGTAATAACCTTGACCGTAGATAGTTGTTGAGTTTTAAACTGTCTTGGTACAGAGCTTTAGCGTTAGAATCCTCGAAAATTATTTTAATTGCCTTTTGTATGTCCGGAGGAACGCTCGCCACTTTGACCCGAGTGGTTCCCGGATGTTTTCTAGGTTTATACTGTTTTGACTCAAAGCTCTCTTTGAGGGTCGCATCTAGAGACACTTTAGTTGAATAGTTTGAGCGAATCACCGCTTTTATTGTTATTCTTAGCGTTCTAAACATTTTTATAACCTAAAAATAAATACTGTGCGACCATAACAACAGCTGTATGTCACTTTGACAGCTCTGTCAGTTTGCTTTTTTTATTTATTTTTTACGGTCTTGGCTCTCTCCATAAAACCAACAGTTTGCTTTTTTAAAGTTATTGTTTACGGCTTTGGGATATGAGCTTTTTAATCCAGCCTTAGCCATAGCAATAAATTAATTTTAATTTCCTTCTAACACCTATGGGACCGGACGGTTCAGACTCACCTCGTCCTTTCGAGATCAGATCGACGTCTTAAAAATAGCGTCAATTGGCTGGAATGTGTAGATTACCATCATATATCAAAGTACTCTGTGATTACCATTGACATGCTAAGAAGAAGCGTCAAATGGCGCTCAAAGGCTTAACAGTAATACAAATTCAAAATAGTAACCACAAACAACATTAATTTAATCATTAAAATGGCCAACAAATAAAGTTATGATCATAATAAAACATAAATAATTTCATCACTAAATAATAACACTGTTATTTACAAAATTAATTAAAACTAAAAGGTCTAATCAGGCTTATTGTTTGGCTCGAGCCATCTCTTCCTGTTTGTGCTTGGTGATGCACGTCCGGAACTCATTCACTTCTGTTTGACACTGTCTCCAGTCCTTTTTGTCAGCTATACATTCCTAAAATAATAATTACAAAATGAATAATCCAATCCCAAAGAAAGTACAGTAGAGTGTCGCTTATCCAAATGTCTATTAATCGAACGTCTGCTTATCTGAACTACTAGGCCCGCCTGAACCGTGCTACAATGAGCTACAAACAAACTTCTTTCTTTTTGTGTGAATGGCAATCAAAATCAGATAGAACCCATCCAAAACTTAGCGACTTGGACACCGCGATCCGTCGCCTCGAGAAGGTCTCTCATCGTGCACGTGGTGGGGCACTTCCGGCAAGTGAGCAGGTGTCCCATAGTCTGCAGTGGAGTACCACAGACACAGCCCGCGTGCATCTCCCCACCATGCCCCCATTTTACTAAATTGGCTCCACACCAACCAACCCCGGAGCGAAGTCGGTTACAACAAACAATATTTGAGATTATTTCAAATGCACCCAGCACATGATTAACACTGTTTGTCAGTGGTAACCATGGGTAATTAATTTTACTATTATCTACACTTTTTCAACTTGGTTCCTAGGTATTCATCATTAAGTAATTCATCATCATCATCATCAGCCTATTACAGTCCACTGCTGGACATAGGCCTCTCCAATTGTTCGCCAGAGCAAACATCTGGAAGATATACCCATAATCGCCACTCTGGGCAGTTCTTTAGTATTTAGCTACGCCTTCAATTGTGATGGTTATACCGCCACCAGTCGGTTGCCAGCGCCTCGTTTGTTATTCGGCAGGATGCACCACGGGCAGGTGAGGTTGGCTTGGAGCGAAAAGGTGATAGGCCGCTCCCTTACATCCTTAAGTAATTAGTAACATTGTATCCAAAATTAATATAACAAAGTAATGGAGACCAGATGATGTGACAATTTGCGCAGGTTGGCTCAGTTGGCTGGCCAGTGCAGGATGTGTGAAACCCAAGATCGATCAAAGTAACAGACAAATGGCAGAGGCCTGTGTCCAGGAGTAGACTGTGAGAATGAGAAGCCAAGCTAATGATGAGAGTAATGGATAAAAAAAAAAGAAATGAATTTTCTCTTAATAAAATTCCGACCTGTACTTTATAATGCAGCTCTATACAGCCGGTCTTCTTCAACATATTCTCGACCGGGTCGTTGTAATCGTCCGCTGGTCTCTCGCGAGGTTTTACCGTCATTTTTATAACAAAATTCTGTTAATTACAATTTATTTCACAACATAACCTTAAAATTTCACACCAAATGACATGACAGTGACAGCTGACAACTGATTTTTTTTTGGTTAATGGCTTTGGGCTTGGACTTAGAGGCCTTCTACACGGTCGGATTGGACCGCCGACCAAGGACGCGTTGGTGGGATCAACCAATTTTTGTATTCATTCTAGACGGTCGGAAAGGGATGCGCACCCCACCAAGGCCGTTGGCATCGACCAAATATTGGTCGGACAACCGTTTTCTACACTGTCCATTTTTATATCAACCCGACCAACGCGTCCTTGGTCGGCGGTCCAATCCGACCGTGTAGAAGGCCCTTAAGACTACATTTAGCCAGTCATGGGCAGGGCTTGGTAACGTTACCAATTTAACATTATAATAGCGGTAAGTAACGTTAATTTATAATGTTACTTTTTTTACCGGTAAAATAATTACCGGTAAGTCGGTAGCGATACTAAATTTTAACGGTAAATTATAACGGTAATTTTTACCGGAACGAAAACTTAACGTTAAGTTTCAGGTATCGATACCGCAATATAACGTTAAAAGTATCGATACCTGCTTTAGTTACCGGTAAAAGTAACGATACTTATTACGCTACTTTGCTGCGTTGCCGCTCCGCACGGTTACCTATAGCAGAGCGGCAACTTCGCGACACGAGACGCATGAGACCATGTTGGGTGGGAGCGATAGAGACAGAGAATGAATTTAATCCAAAATTAAGTAAGTAACGTTTGAACGTTTACCGATACTTTTTACCGATACCATCATGAAGGTACTTTTTTAAGTAGCGATACCTAAAGTAGCGGTAATTTTTAACGTTAAAAATTACCGCTACTTTAGGTATCGCTACTTAAAAAAGTATCGATACCTCGGCGAGGCAAAAGTAACGTTACCATATTTTTACCGGTATTCCAAGCCCTGGTCATGGGTAGGTAGGGGCCACAGTAGGGGCACAGTCCGGCACAGGGTAGGGGAGAACTATAAAAAAAACCGGCCAAGTGCGAGTCGGACTCGCGCACGTAGGGTTCCGTACCACTGATTGAATGAAAAAAATTAGGTAATTTGATTTATGATGTTTAAAAAAAACTACTGTCTATTTCATTAAAACTAATTTCGTTAGTAGTTTACATAGTAATACATATTATATACTTTTTTCAGTTTTATAGTGCCCATATTTTAGAAGTTACGGGGGGGGGGGACACACATTTTACCACTTTGGAAGAGTCTGTCGCGCAAACTATTCATCAGAGAAAAAAATGATGTTAAAAACCTCAACATCATTTTTAAATACCTATCCATAGATACCCCACACGTATGGGTTTGATGAAAAAAAAATTTTTGAGTTTCAGTTCCATGAATGGGGAACCCCAAAAATTTTGGATTTTTTTCTGATTTTACTTTAAAATCTTATAGCGGTTAACAGAATACATCTACGTACCAAATTTCAATAACGTAGCTCTTATAGTTTTGGAATAAACTGGCTGTAAAATACGGACGGAAAGACAGACATGACGAATTTATATGGGTCCCGTTTTTGCCATTTTGGCTACGGAACCCTAAAAAGAATTAAAAAACTATGAACTTCTATAAAAATGATAGATTTATTTCATAAATTAACAAAAACGCTAACTACACTAGTTCTACGCTAGGATCTTGCTCTTGTTGCGGAGAGCGACGTACGCCACGAGGACAGATAAAGCGGTGGCCAGCACCTCCGAGTTCACCCAGGGTCCGGAGTAGCCTGAAAAAGAAAACATCATTACTTTCTGGTCCGGGTTATTTTAGTATTTAGATTAAGCTTTGATCACAAGTATATGTCCCGACGAAATAAAAGAGTACTATAGTTCATTCGCGTTAAGAAAATAGTGACTCATCACCGACTGATGACTGACCGACCAATTAAAACGAAATTAAATTTCTAGCGTTTTAATTGGTCGGTCAGTCATCAGTCGGTGATGAGTCACTATTTTCTTAACGCGAATGAACTATAGTAAAGGTAGACTTCCGAGCAGAGCGGCTCCGGCGACACTAACGCAGCGATAGTAACGCGGCGATAGAGCGATAGTATTATGCAATACGGACATGTATGAACTAACGTTCGAGCGCGGCGTCAGTGTCGCCGCGACAGTGACGCCGCGTCAGTGTCGCTGAACGATAGCGGCCGTGGCATGTTTGCGCAAGCACTGTAGTGTCGCACGATTGCTGCGATCGCACCGACAAAAGCTCCTAAATTTCTCGTCGTCCTCATTCAAATGATTTTTTATCAAGATGCTGTAAGTGCCTTCTTAATCTCGACTTTTGAATATTGAGTTTGGTGGGCTTCGTTCCATACTCAAATAGTAACGAAACAAAAGATCATCATCCTCCTCTTCTTCTAATAAGATGTTTTTTTTTCTGATATAAATATCCCAAGACATGCCACGCTGGGCCAAGCCACTCATCGCCATCTAGCCCCAAACTAAGCCGAAGCTTGTACTATGGGTACTAAGTAGACAACTGATAAACTTACTTAGATACTTTTTTTTTTGTTAATAAATACATATTATACATAGAAAACACCCAGACCAATACAAACAGACATGTTCATGCACACAAATGTTTGTACTGTGCGGGGATCGAACCCACAACTCTTGGCTGAGAAGGCAGAGGGCACTACCAAATGAGCCATCGAGCTTGTCGATGAAATATACAGAACATATCTCACCACCATCGCACTACCGTTAGGCATGGTATACCAACTGGAACTATAACCAGAGTCGCGCTGCTCGGAAGCCACTTTAGCGTCAGAGCCGCTGCGACACTGACGCAACCGCTCTGACGCGGCGTTAGTGTCGCCAGAGCCGCTCTGGTCGGATGATGATGATGATGATGATGATGATGATGATAGCCCTTTTACTCCGAGACTAGAGAATGTCCCTTATCTCGGCGTGCCTTTTGGCATAGGCCTCCTCCAGCTCTCTCCATTGGGCTCTGTCCTCCGCCACCCTGGTCCAGTATGGTCCCAGAGTTAGGCGGATTTCATCCCTCCATCTCACTCTTGGCCGCCCCCTCCTTCTACAGTTTTCTCTGGGGTACCATAGAGTGACTCGTCTGCTCCATTTGTCGGTTCTACCTGGTGTCTGGTCGGAAGTCTACCTTAAAACAAATACTCACTTCCGGGGTGGTGCAGTTGAATGGCGAGCAGAGGGGCTACAGAGGCGGCGGGGTCGGCGCGGCGCGCGCGGCGCAGCGAGGCGAAGCCCTCCTCGTCCAGCACGCGCACCTCGTGCGTGCCCGAGCGGGCCTTCGCCGGCTCCTCGGTCCAGGACACCTGAAAATTATGAGATTTTAGTATGAATTAAGAACAAAGAGAAGAAGAATTTGGTAATGACCTCTGCCTTCCGAGCCAAGGGTAGTGTTCATGAACATGAATGTTTGTATTGGTCTGGGTGTTTATCTTAACTAATATTATAAAGCTGAAGAGTTTGTTTGTTTGTTTGAACGCGCTAATCTCAGGAACTACTGGTCCGATTTGAAAAATTCTTTTTGTGTTGAATAGACCATTTATCGAGGAAGGCTTTAGGCTATATAACATCACGTTGCCACTATTAGGAGCGAAGAAATAATGGAAAATGTAAAAAAAAACACGGAAAAAATAACTATTCCACACGGACGAAGTCGCGAGCACTGCTAGTTATGTATAATATGTCTTTATTTACAAACTAGCTGTGCCAACAACGTCGCATGTGTGGATATCTGATTTCAAAAATAACGAACTTCCATAAAATGGTGCCTAAATTTTAAGTTAAACTTCTAGCAATACATTGGTGAAAGCTACAGTCAATTCCATGCAGTAGTTTTCGCGTGATGAGCATTTAAACATACAGAAAAAAAAATCACCCATTTTCCCAACACTTTCTTTCACTGCTCTGCTCCTATTGATTGTAGAGTGATGAAAAGTATACTATAACTTGCCCAGAAGTATGAAGAATAATTGTACAAAGTTTTGTTAAAGTCTGTCGAGTAGTTTTTGTTTCTATAACGAACATACAGACAGAGCGACAAACAAAAATTTTACTGATTGCATTTTTGGCATCAGTATCAAACATCAGCGAGAAGCTACGCCTGCGATCGCCAACCCGCCTGCCCAGTGTGGCGATTATGGGTATATCCTCCAGATGTTTGTCCTAAGTGGCGAACAACTGGAGATGCCTATATCCAGCACTGGACTGTAATAGGCTGATGATGATTTCAAGTCGATCAAGGCTAGAGATTATTGTGTAGGTTTTACAATACAGCCAAAAGTGTCACAAAAATTGTTTTACACCTACCTACCATCATATATATTCTTTTCCATTTGAAAAAAAATTAATTTAATGCCTTTAACTAAAACTTTGATATTGTTAGAGGAACCCCGTTTATTTTGAAGTGAAAAACATCATATAGGGAAATACTTTCATTCATTAATAGTGGAAAAAAGAGAAAGAGTAATTGAACTAACCTGGTATTTGTTGTCGCCAATACGGGCTGCTGTCAGCGATTTTCCATCAACTTCCGCGTACAGAGCGTAGTTTTCAGGCAGAGGATTATCACATTTCAGCGTAAACTCCGTAATGTACGCAATTTGAGTGACTACCGTGGCATCTAAAGTGGTGAAGGATGCCGCTTCGACTTGTGGGTTCTGGCAGCTGCTGGCGAGCGCTCCGCTGAAGGAAACTAACGCGATCGCAGCAAATAAGTATTTTGTGACCATTTTGCAGTCTTTTCTTAACGATTTGTGACTTAAACTAAGAACTTGTTCGAAATCTTGTTAGAATCGCTGCCACTCTCCCCGACCACGTACTGAGGTTATGTTCGAAAGCAGGTTAGTGAGAGAAAGTATCGATAGACGTGCACTTTTAAATTTGCATTAACTCAATTAATAAATTACAACATTAGCCTAATTGTACAAAAGACTAATAGCAAAATGTACTTTTCTACCTTCGAAGTTGATAACTCCATTTGTAAAATTTTTAATGCAATGATTGATTCAGTTTTTTGACAAAAGGAATGCTTTCGAACGTACCCCCAAACGTCGACGGTGACGTGTGGCCAAAATGCCAAATCTCTAAATGTTGCGTTCATGAATATTCATTTTTATCCACTCATTAGAAAGATCAAGAGTTTTTTAAATTGATAATATTTTTGATTCTGCCCTAAGTAGACAACAAAACACACATAACACTTGAATTAATATTTAGTTATTACATGATTTGTATCATAATACCAATTACGATACGATATTTATCAATAACAATTGCCTGCCATAATATTTACTCAACTGGTTCATTGAAGTGAATATGTGGCTTTATTAGCTTTTGTCTGTAAATCCTTATTACCTATACACTTTGGGATCAGAACAGTGTAGATATTTCATTGGTGAGCCTGATCGACATAATATAAGGGCCCTACAATAATCGAAAATGATCGGTCGTTAGACAGATCGCGTTTTTTACCCCCACCCAATCCCTCCCATTTGTTCCTCCCGTGTTTCGTATCTAATTAAGGTCCCACCTTAGATATTAGCTTTGCTATAATTTGGGCAGGGTAAATAAAAGAGGCATTATGTGTAAGCGTAATTATATTGTATTGTCGCTCACTGCGTGTCCCATCGCCGTACGAGCCTTAATCAAGTAACTACTAACAAATTAAGACCTAGGCCCTAGGCCCCATTGATGCGCAGACAGACACTTACTTACTATTAAGGCGACCTAAAGTAAGTCTTGGTCTTCAAAATCACAATGTTATGTTGCCATCTCGACCTCGTCGCTCTGCGGTATCTAGGTAGGACGTCGTATAGGGCGCGTGTCGGCCATAAGGTCGACGCACGTACTACGCCCGCTTCATCGCACAGTCCTCTCCCATTCTCTCGATGTGTAGATAGACAGCTTTTTATTTTGTGGTCGCAGTTTAATTTGCTCATTACCTTGTCGACTTAAAACATAATGGCGGCCTATGCCAAGATGGCGGCTTGTTGCAAAATGGTGGATTAAAATTTCAAAATGGTGGCTCATGCCAAAATGGCCGCTTATGAAAAGATGTCGGCTTTTGCCAAATTGGCGGCTAAAATGTAGTAGTTGTGTAACTTTAGTAATGTGCTCTTGTTACGTTCCTGGGATCGATTTTGAGCGTCATATGGCTTAGTCAGCTGTAATTGGACGGGGTTGGTAAATAAAAGAGTGCGTGTGTCGACGCCGTCGCCCTCGTACTGCGTGTTCTCGAGCCGCGAGATCAGCCTTACTTTGGTACCTACTGATGCTCAGTACAGCCACAGCGATGCTTTGCCAGATTGTTAGTGCGAACCAAAATGTCAACTTACTTAAAATGGTAGCTCATACCAATAATAGTAGATACTATGATGACTTTGAAGATTATAAGATGGCGTCCAACAGGCTTTTTAGGTTATTAGGATCTATTTAGAGCGTGTAAATGGTGGCTTGTGCTCTAATGGCGGTTTTTGCCAAGATGGCGGCTTCTGCCAAGATGGCAGCTTATGCTAAGATGGCGGCTTATGCCAAGATGGCGGCTTATGCCAAGATGGCGGCTTCTATCAAGATGGCGGCTTCTACCAAGATGGCGGCTAGCGCTAAAATGGTGTCTTTAGTACCTAGTGTGTTCTTGTTTGGTCATTGGGATCGCTTTAGAGCGTCATATCGCTTAGTTAGCTATGGGCGGGGTCGGTAAATAAAAGAGTGCGTGTGTGTCGTCCTGTGAGGCGTATATTGTAGTGTCGGGTCAGTGCGCGCCGGGCGGCGTCTTGGCGGGCGAGGCGGGCGGCGGCGCGCTCCACTCGACGCCGTCGCCCTCGTACTGCGTGTTCTCGAGCCGCGTGATCAGCCGCAGAGCCTTACTTAGATAGATACTTACTGATTTAGAGCGAAGTCTCATTGACAGGTGGATAAAGAACGAATTCGTTTTGGTTTAGTTAGCTCATGAGTATGCTTCGTCGACCAAGTAATTAAGACTTGCTTTTAGTACCTAAAATGGCGGCGTGCATAGCAAAATGATACCTAATACCAAAATTGCGCTTGATACTAAAATGACATTCGGAAGCTTTTTCCAAAATGGCGGCTTATTTCAAAATGGTGGCTTATGCTAAGATGGCGGCTTGCCAAGATGGAGGTTTCTGCCAAGATGGCGGCTTCTATCAAGATGGCGGCTTCTACCAAGATGGCGGCTCGCGCCAAAATGGTGTCTTTGTACCTAGTGTGTTCTTGTTTGGTCATCGGATCGATTTAGAGCGTCATATCGCTTAGTTAGCTATGGGCGGGGTCGGTAAATAAAAGAGTGCGTGTGTGTCGTCCTGTGAGGCGTATATTGTAGTGTCGGGTCAGTGCGCGCCGGGCGGCGTCTTGGCGGGCGAGGCGGGCGGCGGCGCGCTCCACTCGACGCCGTCGCCCTCGTACTGCGTGTTCTCGTACCGCGTGATCAGCCTTACTTCGGTACCTACTGATGCTCAGTACGGCCACAGCGATGCTTTGACAGATAGTTAGTGCGCCAAAATGGCATCTTGCATGTAAATGGTAGCTCATACCAATATGGCGATAAGTAGATACTAAGATGACTTCGAAGATGGCGTCCTGCAGGGCTTTTGTTAGGTTATTAGGATCTATTTAGAGCGTCTAAATGGTGGCTTGTGCTCTAATGGCGGCTTATGCCAAGATGGCGGCTTCTATGAAGATGGCGGCTTATGCCAAGATGGCAGCTTATGCTAAGATGGTGGCTTATGCCAAGATGGCGGCTTATGCTAAGATGGTGGCTTATGCCAAGATGGCGGCTTATGCCAAGATGGCGGCTTATGCCAAGATGGCGGCTTCTATGAAGATTGCGGCTTATGCTAAGACGGCGGCTTCTACCAAGATGGCGGCTCGCGCCAAAATGGTGTCTTTAGTACCTATTGTGTTCTTGTTTGGTCACCGGGATCGATTTAGAGCGTCATATCGCTTAGTTAGCTATATAAGGGCGGGGTCGGTAAATAAAAGAGTGCGTGTGTGTCGTCCTGTGAGGCGTATATTGTAGTGTCGGGTCAGTGCGCGCCGGGCGGCGTCTTGGCGGGCGAGGCGGGCGGCGGCGCGCTCCACTCGACGCCGTCGCCCTCGTACTGCGTGTTCTCGAGCCGCGTGATCAGCCTCTCGTCCTCGTCGCCGAACTCGCCGCCCATTAGCGACGGTTCGCCGACTACCATCACGTCCTGTAAAGGGAATGTTACGTGTTAAAGGAAATTCTATATAATGGGCCAGGTGGTTGTACACAATATCGAAGAATGGAGAAAAATCTGTAGCGACACCTATCACCACACCGCTACAACAATCTCCACGACGCCACAATATGCAATCAGAGAGGTAGGGCATAGCGAATCTTCGCTCGAATTGAGCCGCCCGTCCCGGGAAGGACCTCCACCCTATAGAATACCGCAGTCAAATGACCTCTGAGTCGTGTTTCTGCCGGTGAGTAGGGTTTCCGGAGCTCGTGGGGGGTTGGGGTTGGGCCGGCATGGCGGTGGCAACTGACAGGTAACTGACCAGTTATTTGCCCGTTGTCACAGCGACTTGAGCTTCTCTTTCGCTTTCCATCAGGCGTAGGGAAGCCATTATGTCGAGCCACTAAAAAACAAAAACCTGCCGAACAACAAACGAGGCTCTGGCAAACCGACTGGTGGCGGTATAACCATCACGATGGAAGGCGTAGCTAAATATCACAGATCGATGACGGGCAGCAGCGTCACAGGAGCAAGAAGCTACGCTCTGCGATCGCCAACCCGCCTGCCCAGCGTGGCGATTATGGGTATATCCTTCAGAAGTTTGTGGTGGCAAACAACTGGAGCGGTCTATATCCAGCAGTGGACTGCAATAGGCTGCGATGATGATGATGTACGCACCTGGCTGGCGAGGCTAAAGTTGGGTCCGGGCGAGCGCTTCTTGGCATGCATGAACTGACGCAGGTTGCTAAAGACGATGATGATGATGATGATGTACGCACCTGGCTGGCGAGGCTAAAGTTGGGTCCGGGCGAGCGCTTCTTGGCGGGCGCGGGCGGCGCGGCGTTGGCGCCCGCGCTGCCTTTGCGCTTGCGCCGCTTGCTCGCCGGCCGCTGGGATTCTGCACAGGAACATACACGTAACTCATGGGTTTTAAGAAATTTTTATTTATTTAAATTTTATTGCACAAAATGGTTCAAAAGGCGAACTTAATGCTAGGAGCATTCTCTACCAGTTAACCTTTAGGTCATGCAGAGAGCAAATTCATGTGCGGTGAGTGTTCAAAGAGAAACACAATGGAAGATGATATTGCCTAATATATAAAAATAAACACATATACATACTACATAAATATTATAATGTACCATAAATATTAAATAAATATATACATATATACACAAGTATATTAACATAAATATAATTATATATTTATTATAGTAGCCTTAAAATCAATAAACCATAATCAAAACAATCTGTATTCGTATTGGTTTTTAATCAGGCTTTTTCAAATTAACAACACTGCCAACCTACAGAAAGAATTTAGAGGACCTCCCTAGGTATAAGTTTAGGTACACATAGAAACACTGCACGCCCGTCGTTCCGTCCCCGCCGGCGGCGACCCGCGCCGCGTCATCCCCTAACTACCGCGTCACGCCGGCGGAACCGGCCGCTCCTCTCTTCAAAATATCGTCTGTAGGGTCCCAGCAACGCCATAAGCCGAGGCCCTTTATTTACTAGCTGTGCCCGCTGCTTCGACCGCGTTAATGTACTGTTCTTGTGTTTCTTCATCCCTTTTTTCGCAATAAAAGGAGCCTATGTCCTTTCTCAGGGTCTGAAGATTGTCTGTGCCAAATTCCATCAAAATCGGTTGAGAGATTTAAGCGGGAAAGCGTGACAGACAGAGTTACTTTCGCATAATATTAGTAGGGATTAGAGTAAAGTAAGTTTGGCCACTGACCTGGTGGCGCGACCATCCGCTGCCACTTCTGGAAGAGCGTGGTCTTGAGACAGTCCCGCGGCGACAGCGCGTACGCTTTGTGCCGCGACATTAGCTCCTGCATCGGCTCCAGGATTACGCATAACTGAAACAAGAGAACAGATAAATACTTAATAAATATCAGACAACATCACATAGGTACTTTGTTCCAAGGTAAAACCTTGGATATCGATTTATCATGCTGGGCTGCTGTGGCTGGAGTTTAAAATGCCTCAAAAAACAATCAAGGTAGCGTACAATCTTACGGCTCGAAGAAGGGAATCTATTTTCACTTTATACTCAGTTATTTCTTCTTTGAAAGCGTATTGAGTGGTTGCACACTGGCGCCCAACGTGGCACTACAATATTATAAAAAGACACTCTCTCTAAGGTAGTTCAAAGTGAAGTCAGTGATGACCAAACGCATACAGGCTTCATCAGTTTTTGAAGTTAAAAAAGAAGAAGCATAGCACGATTGAACGTTGATAAAGGCGGCACCCAACTTGGGGCTACAATGAGAACTATATTGCTGATGCTACTGACCGTAAGGTGAGATATAACTGATGCCCTAACTGATGTTCTTCAAGAACTGATAAAGCACAGCATGGGTAAGGTTGGCGCCCAACCTGGGGCTACTGTCTAATAGGCATGACGAATGATTTTGAAATCCTCTTCCAGGAGGAGGGTACACATTTACTGATTACGAAAAAAACTTTATTTCGATAAAAACTCCAAATTTAACGAAGATTAAAGCTAATTTTCTAATATTTTTTTCAATGTGGCTCAAAAACAGCTCGCAGTGTCATATTTTGTCAGCCCCTCTTCCCAAGCGTGCCACTACCCCGAAGGCTCTGTTACAGGCAAGGATACTTAAGCGCCATACCTCTTATCGTAATATAATCATTCTAGGGTAATTCAAAATTGGGGATAGTGATACCCTGACTCGTGATGTTTTTGAAGAGTTAGTCTGGCGGGTGCACCGCCTGCCGCGGTATGAGCTCCCTGTGCGTGCAGACAAAGTGATGCCCTGACGCGTGATGATCAACAAAAATTGGCGCCCATCGTGGGGCTACTACTAGGTCTATAGTACTAACGATAGATCTATATTAATAATGATGCTTACCCTAAGGTAGTTTAAAGTGGAGTGAGTGATGTTCTGACGCATAATATTCCTTGAAAGCTTGTCAAGAACAAAATGATCGTGCTTTGGATAATGTTGGCGCCCAACGTGGGGCTACTACTAGAACTGTAGTACTAATAATACTCTCCCTAAGGTAATTCAAAGTGGAGTTAGTGATGCCCTGACACAAGAATGATGTACTTCGAAAGCTGGTCAAGCACGACGTGATCGCGCTTGGGGAAAAGTTGGCGCCCAACGAGGGGCTACGTCGAGAACTATAATGCCTATGATACTCACCCTAAGGTAATTCAAAGTGGATTCAGTGACGCCCAGACGCATGATATCCTTTGAAAGCTTGTCAGGAGCAACAAGATCCTGCTTGGGAAAAGGTTGGCGCCCAACGCGGGGCTACAATCTTATCACAAGACACTCACCCTAAGGTAATTCAAAGTGGAGTTAGTGATTCCCTGACGCGTGATGTTCTTGGACAGCTGGTCGAGCGCGGCGTGGTCGCGCTTGGGGAAAAGTTGGCGCCCAACGTGGGGCTATGTTGAGAACTATAATGCCAATGATACTCACCCTAAGGTAATTTAAAGTGGAGTTAGTGATTCCCTGACGCGTGATGTTCTTGGAGAGCTGGTCGAGCGCGGCGTGGTCGGGCGGGTGCACCGCCTGCCGCGGTATGAGCTCCCTGTGCGCGCGGACGGCCATGTGCCACGACTTGATCCGCATCAGGTCGTCGAATGTGAACTCGAGGATCAGACGGCCCTCTGTGCACACCTGGAACGGTATGAACTATATTAGACATTAGAATGGTATTCGGATTTTTAAAGGTTTATGGACTAGCGGGCAGCAATTAGGCCCGCGGCTCTTACCGCGTTAATTACTACATAGTATAAGACAAAGTTTGTTTTTTATCCGTCCCTATGTATGCTTATTTCGTTAAAACTACGCAACGGATTTTGATGCGGCTTTTCCTCAATAGATGGAGCGATTCAAGAGGAAGGTAGTGCAGACGACGCATGATGCATATCCAGCTCTGCGATTGATGATAAATCATAACTTATGTGTTAATCCTAAGCTACATTACTGTACAATTTCATTAAACTACATTCAGTAGTCTTTGTGTGGAACACCTGAAGAGAGGTAGCCATAGAAAATTTTCGCTCGAATTGAGTCGCTCGAGTCCGGGGAAGGACCTCCACCCTATAGAATACCGCAGCCAAATGACCTCGTGTTTCTGCCCGTTAGTAGGGTTTCCGGAGCTCGTGGGGGTTAGGGGTTCGGCCGGCATGGCGGTGGCAACTGACAGGATGACCGGTTAGGTTACTTGTCCGTTGTTACAGCGCCTTAGGATTCTCTTTCGCTTTCCATCAGGCGCAGGGAAGCAATTATGTCGAGCCACTATAAAAAAAAACTTTCGCATTTATAATAATGATAGGATGCTTATCCCTATTAATATTATTAGACTCATGCTGAGTTACAGCTTTTTTGGATGCATACCTTACACCTTGCAATGTAATCATACACAAGTTGCCATGGCGCTGTCACAACAAAACGTATTATTAACGTCGTCCATTGCTCACTTTAGTGAACATCGGCTTACGTGGTGCCTGATCACGGAGCAATCTATCAACTGTTTTCAATAGTTTACTCAAAGCAACCAACAGATGGCGCTGTCACAACAAAAAGCAATAACGTCGTCCATTGCTCACTTTAGTAAACATCGGCTTCCCGTGGTGCGTGACCATGGTGCAATGGTCACAGTCCAGCGTGATGCTCGTGTTGTGGAAGGACTCCTTGGGCTGCCTCATCGTGTAGTACAGCTCTGAGACGCCACCCTCGTATATGCTGCGGAAGTAGCGCGGGATGAGCGTCCTTCCTATTGCTGGAAAGAGATAATTTTGAGGTTAGTACTAAAAGGCGCTGTTTTATGATCTGAAAAATATTTTTAAAAAATAATCCAATTTCACACCACTTTACATTAACCAAAGACTCCAGAGACGACAAAGTAATAATTGGCGGGAACTCGATGATAGCTGTCAGTGTCACCGTAACGTTAAACGTCAAAGTGTCAACGATAGGGCGGTGACTCCTGAACGTGGCTAATACTATATCCGTAGTGGTTGATTTATTATTCTTCTATAACAGTTGATTTAGAAACATAGGGTTATTTCCAGGGTGCGGCCTGTTATCTTTTCGCTCCAAGCCAACCTCACCTGCCCGTGGTGCATCCTGCCGAGTAACAAACGAGGCGCTGGCAACCGACTGGTGGCGGTATAACCATCACAAATGAATGCGTAGATAAATACCACAGACCGATGACGAGCAGCAGCGTCACCGAAGCGAGAAACTACGCCCTGCGATCGCGAACCCGCCTGCCCAGCGTGGCGATTATGGGTATATCCTCCAGATGTCTACCCAAGCAGCGAACAACTGGAGAGACCTATGTCCAGCAGTGGACTGTAATAGGCTGATGATGATGATGGTGACAAATACATATCCATAGAAACGATCCGCGACCGCCTGCCCCGCACCACCCCTCTTAGCCGCCTGGAGCACTGGGACGCCGGGAAGCGGAGTCGACGACGGAACTCGGACGCAGACGCAGCTGCCACGCGCTCCGAATATAATCCCTCCACAATTATCAAAGTTTCAATGTAAAACAAAGGGGAAAACTATTCCACGCGGACGAAGTCGCGGGCACTGGTATTACTTATATAAACATTACTTACTGTATCTTTTAGGTCCATCTTCTAAACAAAACGTTAACGTTAACGTCGCGTCGTCCTCGAAGAACTCTGTCGCGAACGCGTCCCACCATAAGTTATCCGAGTCCTGGAAATTAACAAAAGAATTCTTCATTAGTAAAGAAATAATGTAGGCACATAATGAAAACAGAAATTACATATACATACTATTTTTTTTTAATAGTAAATAAATAACCCAAGACATGCCACGCTGGGCCACACAGCGCCACCTAGCCCCAAACTAAGCCGAAGCTTGTACCATGGGTACTAGACAACTGATAAACTTACTTAGATACATTTTTTTTTAAATAAATACATATATAAAATACCCAGACCAATACAAACAGACATGTTCATGAACACAAATGTTTGTACTGTGCGGGAATCGAACCCACGCACCTTGGCTCAGAGGGCAGAGGTCACTACCAAATGAGCCACCGAGCCTGTCAAAGCTCGACATAATGGCTTCCCTACGCCTGATGGAAAGCGAAAGAGAAGCCGAAGTCGCTGTGACAACTGGCAAGTAACTGATTAGTTACCTGTCAGTTGCCACTGCCATGCCGGCTCAACCCTAACCCCGTTTCCTGAGTAAATCTTACGGCATTTCCTTAGTAAATTTCAAGACGTTTCCTCAGTAAGTTTTAAGGTGTTTTCTTAGAAATTTTTAAGGCGTTTCCTTAGTAAATCTTAAGGCGTTTCCTTACTAAATCTTAAGGGTTTCCTAATGTTAGAGGAGAATAATCAACCGCTGCGGCACAGCACTATTCGCCACGCTCAAGAGTCACCGCACTAACGTTGACAGTTGAAGTTTGACGTAACGGTGACACTGACGGCTGTCATCGAGTTCCCGCCGATTATTACTTTTCTCTCTCTGGTTGAATGAGTTTTTGTAATTGGATTGTGTAAATAAATACTTTCAGATTAAGATAAAGTGTTCTTATTACTAAATAAATTTCAAGGGTTTCCTTACCTCTGTCCTTTGTTGTAACCGCTTATTGAGCTCATAAACTCTGTAGTCTGGCTGCCCGAAGTATGGGGCATGCCTTCTGCAAACAAGAGACGAAGTCACGTTTATAAAAAGGTTTTTTACAATAACAGTAATGAACGAATGTCGCGTTTACAAAGTCATGTTAATAAACGGGGTTTTAAACAATAATAAATTAATGCTGCGTTTGTAAAATGAGCTGAGACAATAGTTTTTCAGAGGAATACAGTATGGGACACATTAAGTCTAAAGTGAATAAGGTTTTCAAGGGCAAAGCGGTTTCCCCTGGCTCGACATAATGCTTCCCTACGCCTGATGGAAAGCGAAAGAGAAGCCCAAGTCGCTGTGACAACTGGCAAGTAACTGTTCAGTTACCTGTCAGTTGCGACTGCCATGCCGGCCCAACCCTAACCCCCCACGAGCTCCGGACACCCTACTCACCAGCAGAAACACGACCCGAAGGTCATTTGGCTGCGGTATTTTATAGGGTGGAGGTCCTTCCCCGGGCGGGCAGCTCAATTCGAGCGAAGATTCGCTAAGTATACCCTACCTCTCTTGGTGTTGCGGGGTCAGTCATTTTGTCACCATTGCCATAAAAAAAATTAAATAAAAATATTTTATGGTGTTCTCATACAACAAAAGTTACTTTTTGCCGCTTTTTTCAAGATATTGAACCAGGAAAACGCATAAATTCTCGTCAATGTTACGAAACCCTTTGTTGGTGCTACATGTAGAAGAGATTATGAAAATATGTAGGTAGGTATTGTTAGAGGAGAATAATCAACCGCTACGGCACAGCACTATTCGCCACGCTCAAGAGTCACCGCACTAACGTTGACAGTTGAAGTTTGACGTAACGGTGACACTGACAGCTGACATCGAGTTCCCGCCGATTATTACTTTTTTACTCTCTCTGGTTGAATAAGTGTTTGTAATTGGATTGTGTAAATAAATACTTTCAGATTATCAATTATTGTGTTATCAGTATGTTAATTTTTTAGTTCTGCAATAGCTTGTAATTTAAAGTTTGACTCGACCGGAAATTGGTCCCGGAGCTTTCGAATCGTCGTTAAAACCATTACGAATTTCGCACTCACGTTTATTAAAAGAGACACTTTTTTTATTTTAGTAACATAATTAGCCAGTAATATGAAATTGCATCCATAATGCCAAAAATATACATTCAGTGTCGTGTTAACATTAACGAAAAGAAAGTACAAGGGCTGTGTTAACGTTATCAAAAGTTCGATGAGTTCTCAAAATAACCCACGTAAAGTGACGATAATTGTCGAACCGGTTTTCGGGACCGTATATTTAGACCTAAGTGGTTTTCATTAAGCGAAAATTTAATGTCGTTATGGTTTTGAGTTGAAGTATTTAGAGTTCACGTCTTGAAGAGAAACAGTAGCGATACTTTAAAAAAGGGGCAGCGCAGACGACAGACTATCCGTGACGCACTTTTTAGTCTGTGAAGCAATAGGGAATATGCATGAAAAATAGTTTCAGGTATTTACTAATTTATCGTAAAATAGATCAAAATCTACTACGAACAGTGAAAACAAAATCAAAATTGGTTGAAAAATGGGCGAGATACAGTCATTGAAAGTGAATATATCCGTCTCTCTCTCGCGAAACAGATTTTTCTATGGAGTTAGTACGGCGCTCACGGTACGTGACGTCAACTACCGCATCGGATCTCTCTGTCTAATCAATAACTTTAACGCTTTATAACTCGCTTAATAGAAAAGATAGTTTGAAAATTCTTCGATATTTATGTATCTGGAAGACAAAAGATCTCAATAAATCCATAAAAAAAAGCATGCATATTCCCTATTATATGCAGTAACGCACACGACGCGCAAAAATCTGTCGCGGATATTTCACAGACTCAACGCACATCTTCGATCATTCTGTCGGCAGAGCTGTAGGGACCTAGATTCTCTTAAATGTCTCAGACGCAGACTATCGCACAAAAAGTCTGTCGTCTGCGCAGCCCCTAAACAACACAAGATATGTCGCGGCGAGCCACACAGCGCCATCTAGTCCCATAGTAAGCCTAAGTTTTTATTATGGGTACTAGACCAATGATAAACTTAATTAAACAGATATTTTTTTCATTATACACCAATAGTTGACTTAAAAACTGAGTATTAATAGACATTTGTTGTACAATTTAGGCAGTACATAAGCATCTCCAGTGGTTCACCACTTAGGGCAAACATCTGGAGGATATAATTGCCACCCTGGGCAGGCGGGTTGGCTATCGAAAGGCGTAGCACCTCGCTCCGGTGACGCTGCTTCCCGTCATCGGCCTGTGGTATTTAGTTAGCTATGCTTTCAATAGTTATACCGCCACCAGTCGGTTGCCAGAGCCTCGTTTGTTATTCAGCAGGATGCACCACGAGCAGGTGAGGGTGGCTTGGAACGAAAAAATGACGAGTCGCTCTCTTACATACCTATAGCAGACTTTACTTATTCTACCTATCTGGTAACCTTACAGAACATACAAATTACCCAGCCGACCTCTTGGTGTCTACGGAAGACCAGCGTCGAGGTATCTCACCAGGATGCCTCGGCTCATGCTGAGTGGACACCGTTTAGTGTCACGATGAAAATTGTTTTATCCCATTGCTCATGTAACCTGTATGTGACTCTAATAAACGTTTTTCTATTCTATTCTATTCTAAATTACCAGAAAAGTACCAATTGTAGATCTAATATTCAACCTTCCTATTCGTAGCCTTGGCGAAAGCAATCATGAATGTAACCCTTAAAAGTGTAACGGCAAAGTTAATTTTCGTACGGCTTCATGAAGTTAGCAAAGAGGTTTGTTACAGGAGATGAAATTACAAATTAATTAGCTCTATGATATTCTTCTGCTGTATTCTGTGTATCCCCTTTAACATCGCTATCTGAAAGAACGCTTCAAAGTGACGCATTTACCTAGATACTGTGGGGTTCGAGACAAGAACGTTCTTCTGTGCGTACCGTAGAATATAATACAATTATTAAGTGAAATGAAATGAAATAATTTTTATTTGGAGCATAAAACTTATGAATAGGTAACTTAACATAAAAAACAATATTATGCATCCAAAATGACTGTCACTCAGCATAAGTCGCGGCGCGGGCGCGCCCAGGCGCTGTTTTTCGGTGACACCAGAAATGAGAGTGTATAAGTACATATTGTTAGCGAGTGGTCTGAATGCGCGGCGAGGAACGACTGCCTGTTAAGCAGCGCACAATACTAAACTGCGTGCGCTTTAAAACTGCTGCACTACTGTAGGCCGCTACAATACAAATAAAACATACTGCGGTCACCAACCCACCTGCCAAGCGTGGTGACCAAGATAATTCCCCATAAATACCAATTGTCAATGGGGGGGCCTATGCCCATCATTGGACGTCTTCAGGCAGATGAAAGTTTGGCTATCATCATCGCATCATGATAAAAAGTACCAGGCGACTATAACTACACTGGAGTTTGTCTGCCTGCAAGCGTTGCATCCAAGGCAAATCCCCCCAAATGACTATTGAGGAAGGCCTATGTCCAGCAGTTTGCAGGCTGATGATAAACTTAGCTAGGATTTATCTTTCAAAATATGTTTGAGGAACCACACGTTGGGCGCCAAGTGTAATTAATTTCAACTGGCTGTATTTATATACCTTTTTTAGGCCAGGGCGGCCTTGTCGTCATCACCGGACTGTTGGGGGAGCGGAAGGCTCTCACCCCTAGGTAAGGTAAGCAACATAGCTAAGGGCGCCCCCTAGTGAGGCTCGGACCTCGGCTTGGGGCGTTGCTGGGACGATGTTTTGAGGTAGGGGCGACCGGTTGTCGGTCGGGACGCGGAAGCTAAGGGACGACGCGGCGCAGGTCCCCGCCGGTGGGGTCGGAACGACGGGCGTGAAGTGTTACTCTGTGTCGTAGCCAGCATGGTGAGAGTAATAGAGTCATTAGCGTCTTGGAGGAGGTGACGGGGACGACGTTTCCTATGGGTGACTTAGAGGCACATGGATGTATAGAAAAAATGCTGGAAATAATTAATTCTCCTCAGAGAAACCGAAGTTTAAACAGATTATGACGTCACATGTTTTGAAAGAACAATATAGATAACTGTATCAATCTTGTGTTGTGTTAATTAGGTTACATGTACCAGGCTTGCATGAGTCATCGAGAGGTGTGCAAGCTAGTGTGTGCTGTGCAATCACTATATAGATCACGCATGGACTATAGACTACAGATCTGAAAGGATCTTTTGGCGCGAAATAAGAACTAAGGTCACTTTTGACGTTGATTTTTGACATTTTGGGAGGGTTACCGCAGTAAATTTTATTTGTGGCTAGGTAAGCGCTGCTCCCCGTTTCTGTCTTAGAAGACGATTAAGGGAATATCAGGAAACTGCAAACAGCGTTTACCTGGGTACAACTTACTGCGGTCACCAATCCACTGCCAAGAATGTCCAATGTGACCAAGACAAATTTTCTCAAATGATAAAATGATTCCGGTAAGTCTGGCTAAAATCTTCCGCTTCGCGGTAAAAAGTACCAGGCGACTATAACTATGCTGGAGTTTGTCTGAGTGGACGCCTTCAGGCTGATGAAAGTCTGGCTAAGATCCTTCGCATTATGATATAAAACACCAGGCGACGATAACTATACTGGAGTTTTGTCTCCCTGCGAGCGTGGTGACTAAGGCTAGACCCTCCAAATGGTAAATGTCACTGGGAGAACCTACCTTCAGCAGTAGACGTCAGGCCGATGATGATGATGATGAAAATCGGGCTAAAATCCTCCGCATCGTGATAAAAAGTACCAGGCGGCTATAACAGCAGTGGAGTTTACCTGAAGTAAGGGTCCGGCACGTGGTGGTAGACCGGCGGCGGCGCGTACTCATGGTACTGCAGGTGCGGCGGGGGGTGCGGCGGGTGGGGGGCGTACTCGCGGTACTCGCCCTCGCCGAGCGAGCCCAGCGCCACCGGCATATAGGCCACCTTGTCACCGCGCCATCGCGCGCGACCACTCTGCGTTTATGATTGCCTGGTACTTTTGTGTTTTAAGTTATATTGCACTTGGGTTTATTCAGTCTTTATTGCACTTTTTTTCTTCACTTATTTTGTAAATATAGTATATTTTAAATTAAATAGAATAAATAAGTATTTGATTTGATTTTAAGGTACTTTGGTTTGTTTGGTGATGGGCTTAACACTGGAAAATACCGATTGCAATTGTCTGCTGTCAAGTCAATTGATATACTTTTAAGTACATAGCTGTCAAAAAATGATTACTTCTTAGATTTAGTATCTAAGGCTTTACGGCTTTACAAAAACGCAACGTCGCGAAAATAGACTGAATTCAATAAAAAAATGTAAATTCTAAGTAATATAAGTATTATTATAGTAACTAAGTTCTTCCGCTATTATACGACGTCTTTTACTAGAATGGTATTTAGGAATTTATAGCGTCCTAATTGAAATTGCTAACTAAAGTCTCTTTTAAAACTTGGCAGCATAATATCTGACCTTAGCCTGTTCCATTATGAACGAATTAAAATAACTAAAGTCTCAATTTTAGCAAATATGGTGTCCCGTTATTATACGATGATTTTTACTAGAATAGTATTTAGGAATTTATTGCGTCTAGCGTCCTAATCGCAATTCCTAACAGAAGTATCTTCAAAGACTTGGCAGCACGGTGTCAGATCTTAGCGTGTCCCATTAGAACGAATTAAAAAAATACTAAAGTCTCGATTTTAAAATAAGAACGCAGCGAAAAACAGTACCGCGTCCGTCAATAGCGTGACTGATAAAGGCATTTCGAATTTTTCGCGCGAAGTGTCATCTAACCGTGAAGGAACGTCCTATATCTCTTATATACTTGTCTCTGATATGCGATTGTGGTATCTGCGGCGTTGCATTAGAGGCGATAAGCGTTTCGGACGGCCGTCTACGGCGGGCGGGGTGGCAACGCCGCGTCAGCTGTCTAGTAACGCTCCGAAAGGTCAACATCGGTTACAATTTTTTTATTCCACAGCTATTTTTGTGCTTTGTTTGTTTTTTAATAGCTATTGATGTATCGATTTTTGAGCCTAGGCGAGTGGTACATTAAAATTGTATCGTACGATTATGTTACGACAACGATGCATGTTAGAAAAAAAAACGTCGACTTGTCTGGCGTAAAATCGAAAAAACTTTCAAAAACCTTTTACAAAATACGTGCCAATTCTTCTACAGAAAGTAATCGCTCATTATCATCGCTGGCATAAATAAATTATTCAAAAAATAATAAAAAGACTATTGTTTTCACTGTGGCAAGGCCTCGGAACGCACGCGACGTTGCCGCCCCGCGCGTTCGCGCCATACTTTTTACTGTTTCTTAGCACATAGAGCGCTCATTACGCCCGGCACACACACACTGGCAACGCCGCCTATATTGTTACGTCTATCTGTACATAGTGCAAGACGTATATTATGTACATTCCGCTACAAGCCCGTAGATATGTAGGCTACGTTCGCGTTGTGTACAAATCAAACAACTAAAAATAACTTGGGAGATGTGTCCATGAAAATTTTCTCTAGTCAGTTTCGAATGGATTCGGAATTTGAATTTTCGAATTGGGTGAATGACGTCTGGGTACGTCATAGTGACGTTCGGGTGAAAGTTATATCTGAGATCGGTATCATCGATTCCGGTATTTACTGTACAATTGATTTTTACACTGAAAAAATTATTTGCAACAAAAAAAACATTGCATCTGTAACAAAATGACCTATACGTAAGTTAAATGGACCTAGTTCTGCAGAAAGCAGCCATGTGGCACTTTTTCGAAAATCGAGTTATTAACACAGCCATACTAAATGCGACATGCCGGATTTTTTGCAAAGACAGCCATCTCGATATCTCTTTTAATGGCGGAGATATGAGCTGTCAAATGCAGCCATCCAACAAGAATATTTTGTAGAAAACAGTCATCATGGTGTAAAATGCAGCCAATTTGGACACAAATTGCTAAAACCAATACTGCATAAGTCAGCCTACTATATGGCTGTTTTGAACAAATTTCAAAATGTTAGGAGTTATCAGGGATCGAGTTACGTATAAGACAGCCACTTCGCCATGTTTGTTGATGCCACGTCCTTTCCATTTCAGCGTCTTGAACCATATCCTCCATGTCATTAGTGAACAATTATGGGAAATGACATTCTCTTGCCTACAGGCCTTGTTTGCTGATTCTGTGCAATACTTGGACGGACAAGATTGCTTCATAGACAGATACATGCACATTTCTTCATTTGGATGTATCGCCAGTCTACTTGGCATCGCTACAGAGACTCCAGAAAAGGCCAGATTCCAATCGAGCCAAAGGCATTCTCTTAGTCCATGAATGCTAGATACAAGCACTGATTATATTGTTACTCTGCCGCTCTGTGTGAATGTGCCGTATACTCTTCGTAATCTAGCTTGTTCTGGCCGTTGGAATTTGTCGAATCTTTGCGAAAGACGATTCGTGATCACTCTTAAACACTATATAGGGTCTACTTTTTTTAAAGAACAGAACAACACTCTTATTCCACGCCCCTGGAGTTCTACCTTCAAATAAGACAGCGTTTTAGGTGGCTTCTTCCAAGAGACTGTACAGTACACCTTAGACCCCTGATTTTGCTCGATCGAAATAGTGTTGAAATACAGGAAGCCGTACCGTAATTTCCAGGTTCTAAACCGGGAAAACCCATTTTCCTGACGAAGTGACGCGTGGGTCGTCACATCGTTGTATCATTAACCTTAAGAGTTCCCTCGAAAAGTTTAAACTCCTTACCCTTACTCTGAATGTTGCAAAATCTCGAACCTTTTTCCATGAGGACACGAATCACATTTTTAAGTTGCTGGTTAACGTCAGTGGTAGTTTTTAAGGCAGAAAATGGATTCTCTAGGTTGGAGAACTTCATCAAGCGGACACCTTCGGCTTTAAAGTCGAAATTCAGAGTGCCTCGGACAAGACAAGTCCGTCATCGCTGCCGGAGTTGGTCTCGTTGATCGCGGATACGTCTCTGAATATGTGCCGGCCTGTCTGCTATAATAAAGTCGATCTCGTTTTTGTCGAAGTGTCGGAGCTTTGCCAGGTCTACGTTTTTTGAGGCTGCTTCTTGAAGAAAGAGTTTATCAAGAAGAGCCCCTCACGTTCCAGAAAGTTGTCAACATCTGCCCCCTTTGATTCCTGACCCAAAAATCATAAGATCATACTACCGATTCACTACAATTCTGTACTCCCGCTTTAGCTTTGAAGTCCTCATGACGACATTGTAGTGGATCTTGGTTGAACATTTCCTCCACTTCGTAATCCGAGGGTGCCCAGGTCACTTTTAAATAAAGAAGTAGTGTTCATAAATCTAAGAAGACAATAAACATTGTGTTATTTTTTTTAAATTAACACGATTTTTTAGTTTTCTCACAAATTACAAACATTATTTTACATGAAATCGTAAAGCTATGTGCATATTATGACGAAGTCTGTCCTTTATATTATTGTTACGCCATTTTAAATTAGTGCAGAATACAGCCAATTTACATCATCCAGCATCCAACATCTAGCCATCGTAAGTTGGCTGTTTATTTGGTACAAAATTTGATAAAATAAGCTATTTAGCATAAAACAGCCACATCAAAAAACAACTATTATTGGTGTTATGCTAAACGATATATAGTCGTAGATATGATATAAAAATCTGCTTTACTTTTCCGAATAATTCTCAAATATAAAATAAACAGAAAAGTCATAAATAACTGAAGGGGAACATTCGACAGAAAAACGCTCATATCTCCGTTCGTACTTTCCATCATTTGGCTGCTTTCTGCAGAACTAGGTCCAAATCTAGGTCTGATTTAAGAGTATCAGTTCAGGTAGCGGTATGCGATTAATTTTTGAACCAAAAATGTTATTTGCAACAAAATATTAATATCTATATCTACACTAATGTTATACAGAGGAAAGTTTCATAATGTTGCGTGTTTGTAATGAAAAAACTAAAAAATACTGCGCCGATTTCAAAAATTCTTTCACCATTGGAAAGCTACATTTACTCTAAGTAACTTAGGCTATATTTATTGCTAGAAAAGATAAGGGATCCTTACTAAAACACGCCTATAGTGTAAACAAAAATACCCGAAACGAAGCTATTGGCGAAAAATGACTTATGGTACTTTATTGACATAGAATTACATAGTTTTATAAAGAGGCCAGCTGTATTCGCGTTTCAGCAAATCAATCGTTACAGAAACGTTCGCAATGAACCGACATTGTCTACGTGCGACGGCCTTGCTGAACAATTCCGTACAACCAAACGTATTTAGCGAATCACACAAAAAAAACTATCCGTTCTTGCAACAATACCGAGTACGCTCAAACACTGACGTAAAAAAAAACACACAATAGTTAGGAAATTCTCATCGGCCGTCGAGACGGCCGCCCCGAGACGCTATCACGATGCACTGATAACAAACCAAACAATAACCACAATTAGCTATCTGATACGCGAATTGGAGAATGCGTCGCAAAAAAAAACTCGCGAATGGCATACGACCGCTCGCGACGCCTCCACAGGAATGTATGTCACGCAGCGTGTCAATGACTCTGGCTAGCTACGTACTAACACGTAAACACCGGCACGTGTTAACAATCCTGCTGGTAACGCATCACGTCTGTCGGAATAATCACGAATCGATAGGCGAGAAAAAAAGCGTTTGCCACGATCGACCGAATTTCAAAACTGCAGGCGTTTATAGTTGGAAAAGAGAGCGCTAGAGTTTGCCGCGCGGGCGTACTGCACCTATGTAATCGTAGTATATAAGAGAAGTGTGCCGCGCTGTGACGGACGAGTGACGAACTGTCAAACGCTCGGGTGGCTCCGTTGGCCGTCGGTACCGCTCGGCACGGCGGCAACATCGGATATAATACACGATTAGATTATGTCAGAGTGATTAATTGTGAAAACCGGTTGTTGTGTCAGGTCAATCACATTGGCTGGTTACAATAGACGAAAATCTTGTTTGACTGCGGTCAAGTGGCGTTTCTTTAAAGGTCGTTGATAACGTGGCTGATAGGAGCGGGTATGCAAAAATGCACTCTGACATCAAGAGTTTAGATACAAATTCGTTTGTTGTGCGAATTCTGCGTAGATTCGCACAACAAACGAACGCTGCAGAAATGGTGTTCCTTTTTCGGGTTTGCAAGTGATGTTCGCAAGTTTCCGGTTTCTAAATGAAGCTACGATTTTAGGACCTTCAAAAAGCGAGCCTACAAATTTCTCAAGGGTATGCATCACATGATCACTTACCATCAGGTGACCTTCAGGGACGTTTGCCCCCTCCATCATAAAAATATGGTTGTATTCAAAGTAAGGGGAATACAGTCGTCGTAGTACACTTCCGCATATTCTGTCTATTTCTGGATCTATGGACGTACATAGTAAGCATTATGTGGGCATACTCAAGAGTCTGGGTGGAAGTTCATGCATATTTTGAAGATTTTAGTTCATGTATTAGAAAGGGGTCCCTGTGGCTTCCAGATTTAGAATAAGACCACCCCATCTCATTCCATAGATGTCGTAGAAGACGAATAAGGGAATATCAGGTAACGGTCCGCAGCGAGACTGCAGTCGGCTTTATTTGTACCCAGGCCAGTGCCGTAACTATACCATTCCAGGCCCGTGGCAAATTCATCGGATTTTCACTAAATGTGGCATAATAAATGTTAGGAGTTTGGTGTCTCCTCTGACCGGGGGCCCCTTACGGCTGGGGGCCCGTGGCATTTTGCCGACATACCACCCTGTAGTTACGCCACTGACCCAGGTAGTACAAATAAAACGCACTGCATCTGTCAAACGTGGTGACTGAGGCTTGCAAATGACAATAGGCTTGTTGCCGTAAAAATGTAATTAGTCCTTCTTCAAGATTATTTAAAAATAAGAGACCTAAGTATTTATTAATTTCTACATTAGACCAAAACTTGCAATGACAGCCCGCTAAAGTTACGTGTTACGTCACTCCTTGTGGCATCTTTTCGCAAGTGGTGACGTCAAGACTCCCACTCCTACATTTTGTCTTGTATCTTTAGTATTATTTGTTTAATCGAAAAAAGAAAGAAATACGTGTCCAATATTTTTTTAATGACGTTAATGGTGAGTCAAAAATGGACCAGAGTGATGTGCCAAAAAGATGAAACAAAAGTTACCTATAAATTATGAAATTAAGTCTTTATCCCTGCAGTAATCTTAGTCACATCACTTTTAAAGTCTAGATCCTCTCACACACAGGGTTTAACGACACGAGATTGCTTTCAGGAGCCCCTACAACTAATATTAATTATCTGGTTCGATGGGCTGACCTAGTTGCAAGGCCCTAGAGATTCTTACACGAGACAGCAAGTTTGCACGACGTATGTAGCTCGTGTGAAAATGCGAATAGCCTAAGCCATTAATATGGATTTATTACCAGAAATTTAGACGCATAGATATTTAGTTAGTAATGTAGGACGCCCTCAGGCCAGGTGGAGGACGGCTGCTGGATGCGAAAGGCCCAGAATCGATCAAGGTGGCGAACATTAGGAGAGACCTACGTCGAGCAATGGACTGATACGGGCTGATGATGATGATGATATTTAGTGCGGACCAAAAAATTACTTGGAACTAGGCGAAGTAGACAAATGTTGTGCCTACAATTTTTGAGAAATATGTCCTATGTCCAATAGAAGACATTTGAAGGCTAATGATGATGGAAGGTGAATAGCGGATATGGAAAAATATCCACAAACTCCGAAAAAAACTCATTGAAACAATGTTATTTGACTGGACCAATGGCTCATTTCGTGTGTATGTTCCCCACACAGTACAAACATTTGTGTGCATGAACATGTCTGTTTGCATTGGTCTGGGTGTTTACTATGTATAATATTGGTCTGGGTGTATTTATTTACAAAAATAGAAAAGTACCTACCTACATATCTGAGTGAGTTTATTAGTTGTCTAGAACCCATAGTTCAAGGTTCGGCTTAGTTTGGGGCTAGGTGGCGATGTGTGGCCCAGCATGGCATGTCTTGGGTTTTTCATTTATTATGATATAGACCTTACGCTACACAAGTGCCCCTAGCGTCGTATTCACTCGCAGCCACCATCGGCCTTACTGACAGCTCACGCAAGGTCATTGTACAGAGCATCAAACGGTCGGTCTATTGTTGGGGAGAAAGTCAGTGAAAGCTGACGCGTCTACGGGACCATTTGACGGACGAACGGAGAG
This sequence comes from Conogethes punctiferalis, assembly GCA_031163375.1. Lineage (NCBI taxonomy): Eukaryota > Metazoa > Arthropoda > Insecta > Lepidoptera > Crambidae > Conogethes > Conogethes punctiferalis. The sequence continues at coordinate 2,037,089 of CM062105.1, read as the reverse complement.
ATCTACAGGTGATGAAATGTAATTGAATTTTGTTTTGGATAACCGTGTTACCAGGATCCTTTGAGAAGGCCAAAAAGAATGATCACATACATAAATACTCTCGATAAAATAACGACCGTTTTATAGGCCTCTTTTTATTAAATATTCAGAATATTCTTGTCGTTTGGTAAAATTTGTTTATTGATGCTTGCAGTGGCGTAACTACAGGGTGGCATGTCGGCAAAATTCAGAGGAGAATCCAAACTCTTAACATTTAGTCCAGTCAAAATAGAATAAATTATGACTGTGGGTGCAGCCACACCGTTGCACGAGGTCCGCCCTGGGAGCACTCTATTGCTCCCCGGATCCGGAGGCAGGGGTATTTGCCCTCCCCGGATCCGGAGGCAGGGGTATTTGCCCTCCCCGGACCAGGAGTGCCGGCCGCTTATCATCTGCGGCTGGCCAGGGCAGGCAGGGATGTGGCCGTATGCTTCGGCGCTATCCGTATCCCTGCAACTTGCTGCCCACTGGCGACACAGGGGGGTTTAGTGGGTATGCCCTCCCTTTTTGGGAGATGTGAGTTCCACACACCATGCCGCCTCCCCCCGGAGACGGCATGAAGGTGCCTAATGCATTCCCCTCTAAAAAAAAGATTATGACTCCAGTTTGCATTCTTCCTTGAATACGTCGTGGCCTTAATGACGTAGTCAAGGCCTGCACAAAAATCCAGCTGGTTGGGAATTAATTCAAACTGGAATGTCTATATTGACTGGACTAATTTATTATATTACACATTTAGTGAAAATCCCATGAATTTGCAATGCTTGCATAAACTCAATTTTCCAAAAAGTTAGGTCGGTTTTGTATTAGGCTTATCGCCCTACCTTTTGGACCTCACGACTGCTTACTATCAGGTGGAGTGAGGTCATCCTGAACGCTCTTCTTATAAAAAAAAAGTAGTGTCTCCTTATTTGGCCTTTCGATCTGCAATCTTTATAATCTTCTGTCAAAAAGTCTACTGCTGAACATAATCCTCCCCCAATGACATTTACCATTTGGGGGGGATTTACTTTAGACATCACGCTTGGTAGGCGGGTCGGTGATTGAAGTACGTTTTAGTACCCAGGTCAACGCTTGTGCCCGTTTTTTGATATATTAGAGGTAGGGCATAGCGAATTGAGCCGCCCGTGCTGGGAAGGGACTTCCACCCTATAGCATACCGCAGCCTCCGGCCTCCTCCGCCAAATGACCTCCGGGTCGTGTTTCTGCCGGTGAGTAGGGTTTCCAGAGCTCGTGGGGGGTTAGCGTTGGGCTGGCATGGCGGTGGCAACTAACAGGTAACTGACCAGTTACCTGCCCGTTGTCACAGCGACCTGGGCTTCTCTTTCGCTTTCCATCAGGCGTAAGGAAGCCACTAATGTTTAGCTACTATGAAAAAAATTTTCTACTCCACCCACGGGTTGATCCTATTCTAAGTCCGAAGAGTGCATTACCAAAGAACTGTACCTATCACCAACTTCGTAATATCCTGTAACTGTTAATACCAAAAACACTAAAATACAGCACGAATCAAAAGTAAACAAACAAATTATCAAAACACACAACAAGATCTAATCAATAAATATTTTTGACACCTCAAGACGTATTTATCGATTTAATTAACATTTTTCCCAGCACTATCTCGTACTATCATGGCCGACAGCGTAAAAACCGGTCAAATATCTGACTATGTATCCTTTATTAAGAATTTCTTACTAAGCTTCTTGACGTAATAATATTTTACGTACCTATTTGATTTATTATTCCGTAATTTGATATGAGAAATTTTTACCAAAATATAAGTTACAATGTGGGGAGGTGGGGAAGCAAACTATCATATTTTCCCTCCAAACCACCCTCACCTGCCCGTGGTATGGTCTCTGAGTTGTCACAATTTCAAAATCACAAATATTGACGCGTCCAAAAATGTTTTTGAGTGAAATATACGTTCTCGATAAAAAAAAAAATAATACAAATTCAAACCATCCATCATTTTTTCCGCGCTTGAGAAGAAAAGAGCAGTCAAAAATCGAATTCGTATTTCAAAACAGATTCAAAATATGGAACGCAGATCATCTCCTATCGAGAGGGACCAAGCTAGTTGTTGATTTAATTCATTACAGAGAGAGACAGAGCGATACCGCACCGCCCGCGAGTGAATGAGTGGCAAGCATGAGTGTGCGAATGGGACGGCACGATGTAAGTGTAAGGCGTGCGAGCGAGACGGAGCGCGTCTGTTGACGTAGTAGTAGATGAGATAAGGGGCTATCAGCAGTTTCGCGAGCGTTTGAACGTTGTTTTCTACTGGAATGAGTCACGGTTTGTTGGGTGAGGCAAGTGGAATTGTAACTGGTTTGAAATGGGAATAACATTTTTTATTCAGTGTGCCGTCGTAATTTTTTTTTAAATTAAATTAGTAATAGCTTAAAACCTGTGTTTTAACAATATGTTTGTACATTTCTCACAATCAGTAAGGTACACAATAGGTTTTATTAACCATTGTTCTAGAAAGACGACCTAAAGTATAATAATATGATAATATATAACCTAAAATTGGAGGTAAAAATACTAAAAATGTAGCCAGTTAGTCATTCGACTTAAGCGCGGAAGAACAATTTATAAACTCACCCTGGATTTGCCCATTTAGCGATTAGTAACAGCGATGGTCACGAGGACGGGGTTGGACAAGAAAAAAAAACCCTATTCAAATAAGAGGACATCATGGCATCGCGCATCGGTCGGTCCGTTAACCTCACAGAAAATAGGGCGCATGACACTCGGTCTAAATAGCAGGTAGCATTGTAAACCGATGACGTCACGAAACAATGAAGTGGCTCTAACCTTTTAAAAAGGGCTTAGCTCGATACAAACTGTTTTATAAGTAGTTAAAAAAAGTTTGTACGGATGTGAAGCTATTATAGATATCTTAACTGTGAGTGTTACATGTTTATTTTAGGAATGGGATTTGCCTCAGTCTCGGGAGGCGGGTTGGTGACAACTCCCAATCGATAACATGTAGGTAGGCAGAAGCCTATGTACGGTTTATAACTAAGAAGACAATAAATGAATACCTATTTTTCTTAATATGATATTTTGTTGATGACAGGCTCGGTGGCTCATTTGGTAGTGCCCTCTGCCTTCTGAGCCAAGGGTTGTGGGTTCGATCCCCGCACAGTACAACCATTTGTGAGCATGAACATGTCTGTATGTATTGGTCTGGGTGTTTTCTATGTATAATATGTATATATTTACAAAAAAAAATGTATGTAAGTAAGTTTATCAGTTGTCTAGTACCCATAGTACAAGCTTCGGCTTAGTTTGGGGCTAGGTAGCGCTGTGTGGCCCAGCGTGGCGTGTCTTGGGTTATTTATTTATTTATTTTAATAAACCGTTGCAAATGGTCAAAAGCTAAGCTAAAGCAAAAGAAAAGACAGAATGTAAAAAAAAATATGTAATGTATTTCTTTAAGCGCGCTCTACAATCGCGGCGCGAAAGGCCGCGAAATGCGTGTGTATATGGTTTCGCGCGTTCACATTCAAACCGTTTCGTATCGCGGCGTGAATTCACAGCTAGAATCGCGAGCAAGTGTAGAGCGCGCATAACAAACAGAATCTTTTATCACATTCGCCCAGCCGACTCGCACGTCCAAACGCGCCACCGCCCGCACTCACACAGACACAACAAATTATTACCAGCACATTGACAACAGCGCAAGTGAAAATTCTCGCGCGAATCGTCCATACTCGTGTAGGTATTGTATGTAGTATTTTTTTATCTGTGGACTGATAGACTGTTAACGTCACGCGGTGTCTCTTGAAGTTTATTATTATTGATAACGAATATTAATTGTTTTATTTGGTGTTTCCATCATCATCAGCCTATCGCAGTACACTGCTGGACATAGGCCTCTCCAGTTGTTCGCCACTTAGGGCAAAGATCTGGAGGATATTCCCATAATTGCCACGCTGGGCAGGCGGGTTGGTGACCGCAGGGCGCAGCTTCTCACTCCGGTGGCGCCGCTGCCCGACATCGGTCTGTGGTATTTAGCTACGCCTTCAATTGTGATGGTTATACCGCCACCAGTCGGTTGCCAGCGCCTCGTTTGTTATTCGGCAGGATGCACCACGGGCAGGCGAGGGTGGCTTGTTGGAGCGAAAAGATGATAGGTAGGTCGCTCCCTTACATCTCACAATTTCCTTAAAACCTGGTATAGTAGATATTTGTTGTAATAACATAAAATGAAAAATATCTTTATTCAATCAGGCTTATGTCAAGCACTTATGAATCGTCAAATAATGCAAGTACAAACAATGAATCTACCACCGGATTCGGAAGGTCGTTTTCTACCGAGAAGAACCGGCAAGAAGCTCGATAGTTTCTCATAGGCGGCCTTATCACTATAAACGATCTCTTCCAGACTTTTTTTTTTTTTTCTAAATGACTACGATGATGGCCAGGGCGGCCTTGTCATCATCACCGGACTAATCTCTTCCAGACAATCTCACAAGCCAACCTTACCTGCCCGTGGTGCATCCTGCCGAATAACAAACGATGCGCTGGCAACCGACTGGTGGCGGTATAACCATCACGATTGAAGGCGTAGCTAAATACCATAGGCCGATGTCGAGCAGCAGCGTCACCGGAGCGAGAAGTTGCGGCTTGACATCAAGCCGGGTATGTACCCACCTTCGTCTACCCAGCGCGAGCGTGGCGATTATGGGTATATCCTCCAGATGTTTGCCCAAAGTGGCGAACAACTGGCGAGGCCTATGTCCAGCAGTGGACTGCGATAGGCTGATGATGATGATTACTACTATGTAAAATTACTACTAAAATCAGTTGAGATAATAAATAAATTACCCAAGACTTTTGACTGGCTCGGTGGCTCAATTGGTAGTGCACCTCTGCCTTCAGAGCCAAGGGTCGTGGGCTTGATCCCCACACATCACAAACATTTGTGAGCATGAACATGTCTGTTTGTATTGGTCTGCGTGTTTTTTTATGTATAATAAGTATTTATTTAGAAAATAAATGTATCTAAGTAAGTTTATCAGTTGTCTAGTACCCATAGTACAAGCTTCGGCTTAGTTTGGGGCTAGATGGCGCTGTGTGGCCCAGCGTGGCATGTCTTGGGTTATTTATTTATTGAAGACATGTCATTTCGGGACCACACAACGCCCAAACTAAGCCGAAGCTTACACTATGGGTACTAGACAGCTAAACTTACTTTTTTTTTATAAATACCTATGTACTGATAACACAAGAATTGATAATCTGAAAGTATTTAATAACAGAATCCGATTACAAACACTCATTCAACCAGAGAGAGAAAAAGTAATAATCGGCGGGAGCTCTATGACAGCTGTCAGTGTCAAACTTCAACTGTCAACGTTAGTGCGGTGACTCTTGAGCGTGGCGAATAGTGCTGTGCCGCAGCTGTTGATTATTCTCCTCTAACAGTACATACCTATTATAAATAGCAATCATTCAGATCATACAAACAGTCATGTTCATGCACACAAATGTTTGTACGGTGCATGCATTTTTATCAAACAAAATAAAAAAATAAAAAGTCAATATAATAATTAAAATAAAATATTTCGTCAATTAAAAAAGAGTAGAAATCAGTTACGCTATTCTACTATGTCAGTGACATTTTTCTATTCATGAACTTCAATCTTATGATCATAGAAACAGAGTTCTAACTCAAACCCATCACGTACAGCACCAAATATATTCTTCCACGTTTTAACCCTTAACATTTAAGGTTCAATATCGCTTGACAAGCCACAGCTGATGCCACGTGTTGTTGTGGTTGAAGTTCCTATTTCCTTCTAAATAAGGTTCAAATTCGAACGTTAGTGAAATCGAATAATTGGGCAGATTTCGATGTAATTTTTTTTTTAGAATGCGTTTTCAATTTTGCGAAGGTACTGAAGCCACTGAAGGCAATAATAATGGACGAATTTTCGTAAAAAATAAAATATGTAGATAGAAATATGTTTTTTTTTTTTTTGCACACCAACAATTGATTTAAATCAATTGTTGGGTTGATAATATAATTAATATTAGACGTTAAGGTAGTATTATCATTATACCGATTCCTTTCAGACAACCGTAGAGTACAAGATAATTAAAAAGAAAGAAGAAATATGTTGTAACTTTGTTAGTATAAACATTTATATTAAATTAGGTTTTTGCCAATAAATAAGTAGCTACTGTGTTCTCTTCAAATGTTCGAGCGCCATTGCACACTTCTTTTTTTTTTTCTAAATGACTACGATGATGGCCAGGCCGGCCTTGTCATCATCACCGGACTGTTGGGGGAGCGGAAGGCTCTCACCCCTATCCATTGCACACAAATTCTTCTCTCTGCATGATCAAAAGGTTGACTTGTTAATTCTCTTACCATTATGTTCGACTTTTGTATGATTTTATGCAATAAAGTTTATTAAATAAATAATAGATGTAAAATCATACTTGTACAGGTAGGTGACTTTACAATTACTTAACTTGACATTAGGGACTTGCACCGGAGTAGTGAGAACCGGAGAATCACCGGTGATTCATCGGTAAAAGTAATCGATTAAAACTAATCGGTGATTAATCGATTAAACTCCGGTGATTGTATTGTATTTATGAAGATTTAATTAATGTTAAAAACATTAGATAAATAAAAGAAAGATTCATTAATCAATAAGTATTTTAATTATTTAACCACATTAATTTAAATTATTTATGAATTTGCTTGAATCTTATAAGATTAATAATTATTTCAGTCATTAACTGAAAACGTTCTTGTTCTTTTATATGATTCATTTCACTAGCTATCAATCTTCCGCATAATTCGTTGCAACGTGCATGATCTATATTTTCAGTTTGAGTTCCAGTTTCATTTCTTCTGGTATCTTGATTATTTGAAATATTTGGTGGAAACTACTATAGAAGTGCATTTTTATTTGATGACAAAATTATTGTACCTCATTTTTTTCGTAAATCTTTTTCCTTGGATGGACCTGGATTCGGCCTATTAGAGCTATTCGTAAACTACCAGTTTTTCATCAAAAATATCTAATAAAGTAGCCATCCGGCCTTACAATAGGGAATATGCATAAAAAATAATTTCATGTATTTACTAATTTATCGTAAAATACATAAAAATATACTACGAACAGTGAAAACAAAATCAAAATTGGCTGAAAATTGGGCGAGATACAGTCGTTGAAAGTGAATATATATGTCTCTCTCACGCGAAACAGATTTTTCTATGGAGTTTGTATGGCGGGCACGGTACGTGACGTCATCCGCCACGTCGGATCTCTCTGTCTAAGCAATAACAAACACAACACAAGTTTCGAACTTACTTTGGGGCCAGCTCAAACAGTGTGATTTGTCCTCAAATATTAAAAAAAAAATATCTTAATTATTTTTGTAAAGCTCCGGTGATCACCGGTGAATCACCGGAGCTTTACAAAAAACCGGTGAATTCAATCGGTTGTCAAAATTTCGCTCCGGTGCAAGTCCCTACTTGACATAAAAAAGTTTCGCATTATAAAAAACTTTTTGAGCACAAACTTCTTCCAAGTCTCTCCAACCAAAGACAAGTGCAACATTGATTTTTCATTTGCATGCTGAGCGGGACAGACACATATAAACATCCCACGAGAGAGCGGGACGACGAATTTATTAATAGGGGAGTGTAAATCGACAGTCGACCCCTTGTCGAAACATTAAAAAGAACCGCAGCGGTGGCGCTACCATCTACGCGATCTGTCAAAATTTGTATGAAATATTCGTAGTTCCAATTTCCACCGTGGGCATTTTCAATTCGGTTGTGGATTCGCGGTCGCCCTACTCTTGACGATATTTTATTATTGATTTCAAAGATCGAAAAGGGATGTTGTTTTGAATTTTTGAGTTGTCGTTGAGGGCTAATAATTTTGCATCAAGCTAATAAAATTTAATTGAATTTCAGCTAAGATTACGGCTAAAATAAAACGGTTGGTAGCTTTGATGAGAAATAGTATTACCAACCGTAAATATTGATGTAAATAAAAATATTAAAAGTTATTTCTATGGTTGTCGAGTAAATTTATAATAGGACTAACCCATCTCATCCCGCGGGTGTCGTAGAAGACGACTAAGGGAATATCAGGAAATGGGCAGCAGCGTTTACCTGGGTACAAATAAAACCTACTGCGGTCACCAACCCGCCTGCCAAACGAGGTGACTAAGACAAATCCACCCAAATTGTACCTAGTACGTGTCGTAAGGGACCGACCTGTCATCTTTTCGCTTCAAGCCGCCCTCACCTGCCCGTGGCGCATCCTGCCGAATAACAAACAAGGCGCTGGCAACCGACTGGTGGCGGTATAACCATCACGATAGAAGGCGTAGCTAAATACCACAGGCCAATGACGGGCAGCAGCGAGAGGCTCCGCCCTGCGATCGCCAAACCGCCTGCCCAGGCGGCGATTATGGGTAAAGCCTCCGATATTTTTTTTTTATAGTAGCTCGACATAATGGCTTCCTTACGCCTGATGGAAAGCCAAAGAGAAGTTCAAGTCGCTGTGACAACTGGCAAGTAACTGGTTAGTTACCTGGCAGTTGCCACTCCAGTTGTTTGTTGTTTGACTTAGTGGCGAACTACTGGAGAGCCTATGTACAGCAGTGGTAGTGTTGAGATTTCACTACGTTGTTTTACCAACATTAAAAGTTATTAAAAGAAACAAAAATGCTAGGAGAATGCCCACATCAGCGGAAATCTCCCCCTTTTGGGTAGGCGATAAATTTCTTTTTACACCGTTCTCGGTATTTCTGCTGACCGGTTACCTACCTACGTTTGCTTTAACAGAGTGTACCCACAGACAGATAACCAATGTTAACAATAATAGACTTGTTGCCTTAAAAAATTGTAATTAGTCCGTCTTTTAGCTTATTCAAAAATAATAAACACGTATTTTTTTATTTGTAAATTAGACTAAAAATTATAAAGTTATAGCCCGTTGAAATTACGCGTGACGTCACTCGGTGAGGCATTTTTACGGGAGCGAGTGGCGTCAAAGACTCTAACTTCTAACTTTTAATGCCTTGTATCTTTGCTATTGTTTATTTGAATGAAAAAAGGAAAAATACGTGTCTTTTATTTTTGAATAAGCTAAAAGACGGACTAATTACAATTTTTAGCCATAATAGCCTATTGGATGCGGTTTTCACCAATGTACTTATTGCTAGAGGTCTAACTTAAAACTTAGGCACTAGGTTAAAATAGGTATTTTATTGAAGTCCGTTATTGTTGAAAGCCGATATCCACGCCGGCACAGCTAGTTGTAAATATGTACCGTTAAATTGGGCGCAACCCGTTGGGTTGATGATCTTAGAAGAACTGCTGGCAGTTGCTGGATGAGGGAAGACCGGGATAGAGAAATGTGGCGCGAATTAAAGGAGGCCTGCGTTCAGCATTAAATGGACCAGGGTAGGTACTCTTGAACCAAATGGGATTGGGACCGAAATCTTCTGCAGGATCTAGTACAGATAATATACAGAGAATGAATGAACTATGACTTGGGGTGGTCATAATGTAACAAAATGTAAACTACCAAATACAGGAAAATTTAAATATACTTACGTTCATTTATGATTAAATATTACTTAATTTGTTAGGATTGAAATCGAGATTGGTTTCAAGAGTAGGCCTACAGGGCTGTTGATTGATTGGTGTCATTTCGCTCCTTTTCTTTTGATTGTTCCCGGTCATAAATTGGAGATTTATATGGAATAGCAAAGGGAACGAGATTAGAACCCACGATCAAAGCCATCGGGCTGAATAAATTTACGTCTAACAGATCAAAATGTGTCTTCATTAAAAAAATTAGATTTTCTCTCAAAAAACCATTTCTTTTTTCAATGATAAAACAATAAAAATAAGCCACAGCTACCCTACGCTTACACGATCTTCATAGTGTAAAGAATAGCAGTGAGACAACTCAAAACAGCAATAGGGAAGTTTACAGGTTCAAAATAATCCATACTAATATTATAAATGGGAAAGTGTGTCTGTATGTTTGTCTTTTTTTCACGGCAAAACGGAGCGACTAATTGACGTGATTTTTTACGTGGAGATAGTTGAAGGGATGGAGAGTAACATAGGCTACTTTTTGCCACTTTCTAACCCCCTACTTCCCTAAAATGGGGTCAACGCGGGCGAAGCCGCAGGCGCAGCTAGTTACATTATAATTAGTCCGTATTTTGAAACTGCCCATGACAGAGAAATATGGACTTCTTTAGAGGAGGCCTTCACCTCTACCTGAGGAGGGTTCTTGCAAAATAAATACCTACATAGATTTAAAATATACATAGTTAAATTATCAAGATTTACTTACAAACTTTATTTTTATTACCTTTATTTTTATTTTCAAATGTATCTAACACTAAACATTAAGTATATTTTAATTTTTTTTTCAAACTCTGTATCCTACCTAAAAACTTCGCAGGAAATAAAAGGCTTTTTATTTTATTTTATTTTATAGTCCGTATTTTAGATTATAAAAATATATTGGACACGTATTTTTTCTTTTTTCATTTAAACAAAAGAAACCAGATACCACACCGACATTTGGTTTACTTATAGCAAATGCCGCAAACAGATTATTATTAGGGAACTATCCTTTCGCTCCAAGATTAACAAACGATGCTCTGCCAACCGACTGGTGGCGGTATAGCCATCACGATTGAAGGCGCAGCTAAATTCCACAAGCCAATGACGGGCAGCAGCGTCACCGGAGCGAGGAGCTACGCCCTGCGATACTCAACCCGCCTGCCCAGCGCGAGCGTGGAGATTATGAGCAAAACCAACCGAAAAGTCCTTTGTCCAGCAGTGAACTGCGATAGGCTGATGAGAGCTAAAGAGAGGTAGGGCATAGCGAATCTTTGCTCAAATTGAGCTGCCCGTCCGGGGAAGGACCTCCACCCTATAGAATACCGCAGCCAAATGACCTAAAGGTCGTGTTTCTGCCGGCGAGTAGGGTTTCCGGAGCTTTCGGTGGGAACTGACGGGTAACTGACTAGTTACTTACCCGTCGTCACAGCGACTTCGGCTTCTCTTTAGCTTTCCATCAGGCTTAGAGAAGTCATTATGTCGAGCTACTATAAAAAAATAACAATGATGAATCTGAAAAATACGGAGGTGAGCTCCATAAGCGGTTCTTGTTACCAGCAAACCAAGAAACATTCAAAGAATCCTCATCAGCCTATTGCAGTCCACTGCTGGACATAGGCTTCTCCAGTTGTACCTACGCCACTTAGGGCAAACATCTGGATATACCCATCATCGCTAAGCCGCACGCTGGGCAGGCGGGTTGGCGATCGCTGTGCCCGTCTGCGGTCTGTGGTATCTAGGTACGCCTTCAATTATTGCTACTACTGCGCATAGGATTACTATATTTCAGGATTTATCTCTTCATTTTTTCATCTGGCAACCCTAACAATTTCACTGTCACGTGGCTTCACTGTGCGAGGGGGCGCCACCCCCGCCACGTGCGCTCACCCCTTATGTACTAGACATTATCTAAATATAGGTTACGGCCCGCGCTCCCGTGGCTACAATGTCAAAATTTCGTTTAAAACTTGTCACTGTCAGATCAAAACGCAGAGCGTGCCAAGATGGCGGCGACAGGTTGCGTTGCGTTTAGTTCTAATGTGGATTTAATTGTTTGGAGGGTAGATGGGTATTCAGATTGGTTGGTGGCTCATTCTGAAACAAAGGTCGTGGGTTCGATTCCCATCTGGGACGATGATTTGTGATTGTTCTGTGTCCCATAACACAAGGGCTTAGCTACTTACTTTGGATCGGAGCAATGTATGTGATGTTGTCTTATATTTATTAGATACATACTAGATTTTGCCCGCGGCTTCGCTCGCGTTAAATTCGGGGTGAAAGCTCCATACAAACTTCCACCCCCCATTTTAGGGAAGTGGGGGGTTAGAAAGGGGCAAAAAGTAGCCAATGTTACTCTCCATCCCTTCAGCTATCTTCATTTAAAATCACGTCAATTCGTCGCTCCGTTTTGCCGTGAAAGAAAGACAAACATACAGACAGACAGACACACTTTCCCATTTATAATATTAGTATGGATGGTCAGCTGCGTCGTAAAGAGGTCGGTTGCCATTAAATAATAAAAGTAATGTTCATTGTTTGAAGGCCGTGTGATGGCCCTTACGATCTGAACCAACGGTCGTAGGTTCGATTCCCACCCGCGACAAACTTTGCGTTCATTCCGTTTCGTGTGATGAAAATTTGTGTTCATTCCGTGTATCGATGTACCTATTTATGTACCTATATATTTGTGGTACATTCGTTTTTCTGGTACCCATAATACAAGTGCTACACTACTTATTTTTGGACCGTAACAATGTATGGTACTAATTTAATTACTTTCCAAAAAGGCCCCAATTTCTTGTATGTTGAAGGCCCCAGTTTAGTTGAAAGAGCCTTGTATGTTATGTCGTTTCAAGACAAGCGAACAAGTAGCGCCATCTGTTTAGAGTTTTCCGAATTATTTCCCATTGTTTTATCGTCAGTTGTTTACTCCATATCGACAGATAACGCCACTATCCTTATCAGGCGGATAAATCATGAATAGTGCTTACAGAGACCTATCATTTCCAAACTAAGAGGCATCTTAGCAGCTGTTAAGAGGTGCTTTGATTTTAATTTGGGGGCACGACAAGAAATATTTGTTTTTCTCGACTTTTAAACCATTTAGGTTAACACTGATAGAAGGTAACTCTTATGTAATTATGATTTAAGGTAACCCTTAGTTTAAGAGACACCTAATATGGTTTTGGTGACAATTGACATACAGACGGGGATAACGAAACAGAGAGTAAGATTTAAAAAAAAATATATATGTGTTGTTATTTATACGATTTAATGAAAACTTTTTTAACAGATCCTTCTTTAAATAAGAAAATCGAACAAGGACTTTTTAGGGTTCCGTAGCCAAAATGGCAAAAACGGGACCCTTATAGATTCGTCATGTCTGTCTGTCTGTCTGTCTGTCTGTCTGTCTGTCTGTCTGTCTGTCTGTCCGTCCGTATGTCACAGCCAGTTTATTCCGAAACTATAAGAGCTACAGTATTGAAATTTGGTACGTAGATGTATTCTGTTAACCGCATTAAGATTTTAAAATAAAATAAAAAAAAACCAAAATTTTTGGGGTTCCCCATACATAGAACTGAAACTGAAAATTTTTTTTTTCATCGAACCTTTACGTGTGGGGTATCTATGGATAGGTATTTGAAAATGATGTTGAGGTTACTAACATCATTTTTTTCTAAACTGAATAGTTTGCGCGAGAGACTCTTCCAAAGTGGTAAAATGAGTGTCCCCCCCCCCCGTAACTTCTAAAGTATGGGCATGATAAAACTGAAAAAAATATATCATGTGTATTACTATAAAAACTACTAACGAAATTTAGTTTGAATGAAATCTAGCCAGTAGTTTTTTTTTAAACGTCATAAATCAAATTACCTAACTTTTTCATTTAATTAACTCCAATATAATAAAACGTAAAGAAAAACATTGATTTAGCTGTATATTTGTAAGTGTTTTTCATAAAAACCTATACAAATAAAGATTATTTTGACTTTGACTTTGAGTGGTGGTGGTACGGAACCCTACGTGCGAGAGTCCGACTCGCACTTGGCCGGTTTTTATAAAATTACGATCATTAAATATTTAATATTAGAACATTAAATATTTAATTATTTAATAGTTATTTTTCTTATCATTGTTACCTGACAAGGAGTGATGTGCCTACCTACCTAAATATCTAATTTAATTATAGTTAATAAAAACACTTAAATAACTCAAAAATATTCAAAAAGAATTCAGAAATTTATAACAGTACGTACGCAACTACTACCTACTAGTAATTTAAACAATTAATTAATCGTAGATACCTAATTTTCTATAGGTATTAAATTTGTAATGTATTTTCCTGTAGTTTGTGTTTTGTGCAAGAAAGGACTAATATCTAACTGCATATAATAGGTATATTTTTATATTATAAAACATTTTAACTCAACGTGGGGGGCTCGTGGGGGTTAGGGTTGGGCCGGCATGGCGGTGGCAACTGACAGGTAACTGTCCAGTTACTTGCCCGTTGTCACAGCGACTTGGGCTTCTCTTTCGCTTTCCATCAGGTGTAGGGAAGCCATTATGTCGAGCCACTATAAAAAAAAAAAAAACGTTACAGCTATAATTCTATTTCATCATAAAGACTCTCGTTTCACTGATAAAACAAGCAAGTAAAACTCGGAGCCCAAGTCGCTGTGGAACAGGCATCAATCAACTTCAAGATAATAAATCAATCAAAATTTCAAGATAATAAATCAATAAAAGAACTTTAAACGAAAACAATTGGCATAAAATAAAATTAATATTGCTGACTTGTAAAAAAAAATTTAAAAAGAAATAAGATAATACAAACGTTTGGTAAACAGGCGATTAAAAATGTAGGCTAACGTTAAAAAATTAGCACCACACTCCAGCAAAAACAAAACGCGCAATTAGCAAAAAAAAACAAAAAAGAACACGGGTCGGTGCGAGAAACGTCAAAATTTCATTTTGAATTTCGAACGATTTTGATCGGGGAGCCGCGGAGCAGACGACACTCGAGCAACGGAGTGGCGTCTCACTCCACATAGTCTTTACTTATGTACGTATACACGGCCAGCGTTGGTGGAGCCGTGTAACGTCACCTTTGGTTCCTCCGTTTGCCGGCGGGTGTATGGGGCGCGGGGGGCGCGGCGGGTCAGCGTACGCCGGCCGCAGCGGTACCGTCAAATACATAGGCGTAGGTATAGGTAGGTATAGAGAGGTAGTACTCGGGGTGGGCGAGTACCGATAGCACGGACGGGCGACGTTAGAAACGTATTGTTTTAATCCAGTGTGTGTTTTAATAGAATAAACGTCACTAATATTATTGTAATCTTTTCTGTTTTTGCTTGGTTATTTTGCCAATGTTGTTTTCAGCTAGAACATTTTATGTTTATCTTAATACTTTCTCAATTCAAGTATTTGACTAGACTATCATAGTAATAGGGATGTTTCCAGAGTCAAAACAATTACATTAAATTTTTTAAATTATAAAAAAATATTGGGCACGAAATTTTCCTTTTTTCATTTAAACAAAAAATAAAAAACTCCCACTCTTTGACGTCACGCGTAATTTTAACGAGCTGTAGCTTTGTCACTTTTTTTTCTAACTTAAAAATAAAAAAAATACGTGTCTTTTGTTTTTCAACAATCTAAATGATGGACTAAATGCATTTTCACGTCAACAAGCCTATTGATGTATTAGTATACGTTTGTCAAAATAATGTAAGCATTTAAAAAAAGTAATTAATTACTGATAAATTACTATCAATTTAGTTCAGTGATAGTGAACGCCGCCTCTGTCACAGTGGTCTGGGGTTCGAACCCAGTACAGTACAAAAGCTGTTAGCTGTTTCAGTAATAATTACCCTTAAGCATTAAGTCCGCCTCGTTTGTTATTCAGCAGGATGCACCACGGGCAGGTGAGGTTGGCTTGAAAAGCTACGCCCTGCGATCGCCAACCTGCCTGCCCAGGTTTGTCCAGGCCCTGAGGCCCTACTACAGAAAACGAAAACGATCGTTCGTTGAACGGATCGCGTATTTTTGCCCCATAAATCCCTCTCATTTGTCCCTCCCGTGTTCGAATATATACAAACTAAAATTCGTCAACGTCGATATTCAACAATTTAATTAATATAATAGAACACGCGAGGGACAAACGAGAGGGATTTATGGGGCAAAAATACCCGATCCGTTCAACGAACGATCGTTTTCGTTTTTTGTAGTAGGGCCCCTGATGCTTGCCCTAAGTGGCGAACAACTGGAGAGGCATATATCCAGCAGTGGACTGTAATAGGCTAATGATGACAATAGGGTAATCCGATAAAAAACTATCTATTAAAAAGATTAGAGGTTTTTACAAATTATACGGTATTCCTAACGGTATTTACATCTTTCTCTAGTTAATTTACATTTTTTCTTGTAAATTTAACCTTTCGTAATGTAACATTATTATTTCAAACCATTTCCCTTTCCTGTGCGCAACACCACATAGACTTCCAAAAAAAGAACACAAAATTACCAAAAAACAATCTAATTCTAATTAACAATCAAACTCGCCTGCTGTCTGTACACAAAATATATACGTACCGCTCACCTACATTTATTTGTGCACTCACACAGACCCAGTTTTATAGCACACACACAGGCATACAAACGGGCTTCGCCTCACGAAGCGACCGAGCGCATTTTATATTTTAACTCAGAAGAGGATAATATTCCGATTTTTACAGGCAGCCATTTTTTTTTTCACCGATAAAGATAATTTATTTGTTCGGAACATGTGCACATAGATGTGAGGTCATTAGTACAGGTTTCAACATGTCGTATCTTTACGATGTACAAATTATGTAAAAGTCACGCTATAATAATATCATTCATGCTAAAATTTTGTCACATTAAAATTCGTCAATTTATTTCTTAATTAGGCTTTTTTCTTCTTTAAATCAATTAATTTAATTCTAATTTTCGTAATGTCAGGGGAGAATGATAAAAATTCTAGGTACCTATCATACTTATAATTCTAATTTTCGTAATGTCAGGGGAGAGTGCTATTAAATTCTAGGTATCATACATAAAATACTCTGAGCTCATTAATTCTTTGACACGAAATATTCTTATGGCGACCATACCTATTTACGTTCGAAATTCGAATTGTCCCGCCATCATTGTCTTGTGGCGATTTTTAGAATTCTATTTTTAGGCGCTGGCCGGTGAAGTATTGTCCGTAAAAAAAGAAATATCTTACACCTGACTTTGGTGACTTAACAATTTTACGCCTATGATTAATATTTAAAGATTGTTGAGCAAAAGTATGCCTTATTACGAGAGACATAAAGTTGAAAAAGATAATTCATTCAAATTAGTTGTGCCCGCGTTGTTTTGTTGAGTTACATTTTTAATTATTATTTAAACGAATTAAAGAAAAGAATAAAGAAATAACCTAAGACATGCCACGCTGGGCCACACATCCCCAAACTAAGCCGAAGCTTATACAATGGGTAGGTACCTATTAGACAACTGATAAACTTACTTAGATACTTTTTTTGTAAATAAATACATATTATATGTACATAGTGAACACCCAGACCAATACAAACAGACATGTTCATGAACACAAATTTTTAATAATTTTTTTTTTTTTTGTTTGTATTGCGCGGGAATCGAACCCCCTTGGTTCACTAAGCAGAGGTCACTACCAAATGAGCCATCGAGCCAGCCTAGTCTAACTTAGTACCTATGTTATACTTATTTATGTCGAATAAAAAGTTTAAATCAAATCGGTTCAGTAGTTTTCTCAGTGTGGTTTTTTTTTATAGTGGCTCGACATAATGGCTTCCCTACGCCTGATGGAAAGCGAAAGAGAAGCCCAAGTCGCTGTGACAACGGGCAAGTAAATGGTCAGTTACCTGTCAGTTGCCACCGCGATGCCGGCCCAACCCTAACCCCCCACGAGCTCCGAAAACCCTGCTCACCGGCAGAAACACGACCCAGAGGTCATTTGATTTGACTGCGGTATTCTATAGGGTGGATTCCTTCCCCGGACGGGCGGCTTAATTCGTGCGAAGATTCGCTATGCTCTATGTCTAGGGGTGAGAGCCTTCCGCTCCCCAACAGTCCGGTGATGATGACAAGGCCGGCCTGGCCATCATCGTAGTCATTGAGAAAAAAAAAAGCTATGCCCTACCTCTCTCAATTCTCAATTTCCAGAGTTGACGACGATGACACACATTATACCTTATAGCGGGTAATTTACTGTGTTCCGCGTCTCAAAAATAGCCCAAAATCATAGATTAACCGTACAGATAAATTTCAATTTTTGCCAACAAATTCTTAAAAAAAAAAAAGACACACATTAAACCACTTTCGAAGAGCATCTCGCGCAAACTATTCAGTTTAGAAAGAAATTATGTTAGAAACCTCAACATCATTTTGAGATCAAAATTATCTTCTGTGTCGTGATTTACATATCATTTTTAACGACAGAAGCAGGGGCGTAGCTACCGCCGTATCTGCCGTATCAATAATACGGGCCCCCCCAGGCCATGGAGCCCAAAGTGCAAGTAAAAGTATTAAAGACTTCCCAAATTTTGTGACAATTTTTTTCCCTTCCTAAGGGCACCCAAACAGTTTTTATACGGGGCCCCGCCAAGACACGCTACGCTTCTGGTTAGAAGCGATTTTTTTGAGGCACCCTTCCATTTCGTGGCGTCGTGAGTGCCACATACCTACCTAAAAGGGGGAGATGATTTGGTTCGGCAAAGGAATCAACGACATTATGCCTAAGTATTTTGGTTTTTGTTAGTAGTTTTTAATGTTAGAAGCGATCTTTTGAGGCCGACCGCCCTTCCACGGGGAAAACTTTCCTTCCTTAAAAGGGGGGGATGATTAAAAGCAAGCTTCGCCTCTACATTCATAGTGCGAACGGCTAAGCTATGGAACTCTTTGCCGGAGTCCGTGTTCCCTGAGAGATATAGTCCTCAGATTTTTAAGGCGAGAGTGAATCGGTTTTTGTTGGGTGAGCGCGCTCCACCTTAGACTCTAACATCGCTTAAGATCAGGCCAGTTGGAGTCAAGCGCTACCCCATTCGAATATAAAAAAGAATATAAAATTTTAGTTTAAAAAAAAACAGGGCCTACCTGTCAACTGGCGGTGGCAGTGGCGCCATCATGTGTGGGTGCGGCATCGGCGGGTGCGGCGGGTGGGGGTGGAACGGAGACCCCGGCGGCGCGAACCCGGGCCCAGGAAAGTGGGCCTGCTGGGGGCCCGGCGGGAAGCCGCCTCCGGAGCCGGGCCTCGCCACCGGGCTGCCGAAGGGGCCCGGCGCCGCGTACGGCCCGGCGAAGCCCGGCCCCGGGCCCGGCGTGGAGGGCGCCGGCGACGCCGCGAACGCGGGGCCGGCGGGGCTGCCCGCGGGCGGCGCGAAGGACGGGAACGGGGGCTCGCTGTTCCCACTCTTCCAGGCTGCGGGGACCCCGCCGGCAGCCTCGTCCAGGGCCGGCACCCGCCGTTGGAGTCCCACCGACATCTGTTGGGCGGAAGATGAGTTAGGAAAGGTCGGTTATGTCACCGTAAAATTATAAATACTGTAGGCTCTGGCAACCGATTGGTGGCAGTATACCTAACTGTCGCAGTGATATATATTTTTTTATAATAAATTTTATTAAATATGCTTAATGCTATTTGGTTGAATCTCCTATTTATCTAAATGTGACCGATGACGGGCAGCAGCGTCACCGGACGAGGAGCTACGCCCTGCGATACTCAACCTGCATCAGGTGGCGATTATGGGTGTAAGTTAACCTCCAAGGTGTTTGCTCAAAGTGGCGAACAACTGGAGAGGCCTATGTCCAGCAGTGGACTGGAATAGGCTGATGATGATTCAAACATGACTCCTATGGACGTTAGCAATATTTTTTTTATATTGGCTCGACATAATGGCTTCCCTACTCCTGATGGAAAGCGAAAGAGAAGCGAAAGTCGCTGTGTCAACGGGCAAGTAACTGGTCAGTTACCTGTCAGTTGCCACCGCCATGCCGGCCCAACCCTAACCCCCAGGAGCTCCGGCAACCCTACTCACTGGCAGAAACACGACCCAGAGGTTATTTGACTGCGGTATTCTATAGGGTGGAGGTCCTTCCCCGGATGGGCGGCTCAATTCGAGCGAAGATTCGCTATTCCCTACCTCTCTTAAAAAACAATCGCTACATTAATAGAAAGAATTGTATTATAATAAACTCCACATACGATTAAATGCACTTTCATTTATTCCAATCGTGCTGTGGGCATGCACTTTCTATATTTAGTATCTAGATGCAATCTAGTAGAAAAGCAATTTATAGTACACTCGTACTATTAAATACATTCCTACATAAATTACTTGATATGTGCGTTATAAAACTGGGTAATATTGAGCTGTGTTTTGAGCCTGAAACTCGGAGCCTGGGGCCCTACTACAGAAAACGAAAACGATCGTTCGTTGAACGGATCGCGTATTTTTGCCCCATAAATCCCTCTCATTTGTCCCCCCCCGTGTTCTAATATATCAATTAAATTGTTGAAAATCGATTTTGACGAATTTTAGTTCGTACATTCGAACACGGAAGGGACAAATGAGAGGGATTTATGGGGCAAAAATACGCGATCCGTTCAACGAACGATCGTTTTCGTTTTCTGTAGTAGGGCTCCTGGCGTTGTAAAATACAGGCAGGGTGCTGCCTACATTAGATACCAGTCTGTCACTATTTAAAATGGCTAAAATAGTATTAAGTAGTTAATTGTAATAGTAGATCATTAATTATCAGCCTATTGCAGTCTACTGCTGGACATAGACCTCTCCAGTTGTTCGCCACTTAGGACAAAACCTGGATCTGGAGGATACATCCATAATTTTAACGGGCTATTTATTATCTTTGTAATTTTTGGTCTAATTTATAAATCTTAACTAATATTATAAAGCTGAAGAGTGTGTTTGTTTGAACGTGCTAATCTCAGGAACTACTGGTCCGAATTGAAAAATTCTTTTTGTGTTGAATAGACCATTTATCGAGGAAGGCTTTAGGCTATATAACATCACGCTGCAACTATTAGGAGCGAAGAAATAATGGGAAATGTAAAAAAAAACGGGGAAAGAATAACTATTCCACGCGGACGAAGTCGCGAGCACAGCTAGTGAAAAAATACGTATCTTTTATTTTTGAATAATCTAAAAGTCGGACTAATTACAATTCTTATCGATAATAGTCTATTGTCATTCGGGGAATTGTCTTAGTCACCACGCTGGGCACTTGGGCAGACGGGTTGGTGACCGCAGCAGGTTTTTTTTTTACCCAGGCCAACGCTGCTGCCCGTTTCCTGATATTCCCTTAGTACGTCTTTGACTACACCCATGGGATAAAATGGGAATGATTGAATGAGGTTGTTCATTAACCGACTTCGAAAAAAGGAGGAGGTTCTCAATTCGTCTGTATGTATAATTTTTTTTTTTTTTTTTTTTTATGTATGTTCACCGATATTTCCGTCAATTATGGATGGATTTCAAAAATTTTTCGACAGTTCGACAGAGGACACTTCCGAGGTGGTCCCATTATCACCAAGTCAGGATCTGATGATGGGATCCTGGAGAAATTGAGGGCAACAATTGAAAATTGTATGCTCATATGGTGTTTTTGTTGCGTAATCATATTTTACTCAGGTATATGCTTCCGGGCGTCAACATCTGGTGCTGATGATGAAGCCACAGAACTCCTTAACGGTTAGGAGTTAGGGGACAGTACTGACATTGGTCGATATTAAACTAGGTAGTAGTATGTACTTATGTAGGGCTAATAGGGCAGGTGATTTGGTAAGTGATATGCTTGATTCTAGATCGCAAAGTCTTCACTTGACTTAAAGCAAAATTTTTCATTCCTAAGTAAAACTCTTAAGGACATTAATTAGCCTTTATTCAAGGTCACAGCACATGAACGCAACTAAAAATAGAGAAATAAAATTATTTTTTAAAAAAAAATTAAACCGACTTCAAAAAAAACACAAACGACCAAAACTAAAAAGCGATAAATAACGTAAGTAATTCTATCCTTAATACATAATTATGTAAATATTACAATTATCACTTATTTTTGAAGTCGGTGCCAGCCAAACAAATAAATGTAGGTACCTATATTGTCGTGTGGATTTGCCGGCCGCGCGCGTCATGCAACAACAGTCTACGTTAGGTACCGAGAGGCTGGCACCGACTTCAAAAATAAGTGATAATTGTAATATTTACATAATTATGTATTAAGGATAGAATTACTTACGTTATTTATCGCTTTTTAGTTTTGGTCGTTTGTGTTTTTTTTGAAGTCGGTTTAATTTTTTTTTAATTTGAACCAAGTGTGCATAAACATGTCTGTTTGTATTGGTCTGGGTGTTTTCTATGTAAAACAAACCCGGCGAACTCCGTTTCGCCACCAGATGCCTGTAAAATTTTTTGTCCTTAATTTTCTTTGCTATAAACCTCACGGAGCCCGAGACCTTTCTAACGAATGCAAAACCGTGGAAATCGGTTCGTGCATTCTGGAGTTATAGCGTCAGGGAGGAAAACCCGACTTATTTTTATATATGTAGTAGACTAGCTGCTGCCCGCGGCTCTGCCCGCGTGAATATTCATATAAAACATAGCCTATGTGTTAATCTGATGTACAAACTATATTCCTGTCAAGTTTCATTAAATTCCGTTCAGTAGTTTTTGCGTGAAAGTGGAACAAACATCCATCCATCTATCCAAACAAACTTTCGCGTTTATAATATTACTAGCTGCTGCCCGCGGCTCTGCCCGCGTGAATATTCGTATAAAACATAGCCTATGTGTTAATCTGATGTACAAACTATATTCCTGTAAAGTTTCATTAAAATCCGTTCAGTAGTTTTGGCGTGAAAGTGGAACAAACATCCATCCATCTATCCAAACAAACTTTCGCGTTTATATATATATATATATATATATATATATATATATATATATAGTAGTGATATATATATATAAGTAGGATAGTAGGAAGGATAATAGGTATGTATAGTTTCCATATAAAGTATCTAAGTAACTTTATCAGTTGTCTAGTACCCATAGTACAAGCTTTGGCTTAGTTTGGGGATAGATGGCGATGTGTGGCATGTCTTGGGTTATTTATTTATAATAATGTATGTTTACACATAGCTTACCTTCTTCATTAAATGTTCTCATCGCGCGAATCTTTATCTTAATGAAATTTATCGGCAGTCAAAGTCCATCTACCTATGTCTGGATATTAATTGTTTAAGCCGGTTTTATGATGCGCAATTTAATATTAAAAATAAATATCACACAACATCAAATACATTGCTCCGATCCCAAAGTAAGTAGCTTAAGCACTTGTGTTATGAGTATCAGAACAACGAAAGTACCCCAAATATCTTAAATACTCGTACAAATATAAACACCCAGACACGGAACAAACACAAGTGTTCATCACACGAATGTTTGTCTAAGGTCCCGGGTGGGAATCGAACACACGACTCTTGGTTCAGAAGGCAGGGGTCACTGTCAATTAAAACCAGGCTATCTATATTATTGAAATCTATAAGAGAATGGGTGGGGTTCCCTACATGGGGATGTAAGGGAGCGACCTATCATCTTTTCGCTCCAAGCCATCCTCATCTGCCCGTGGTGAACCCAGCCGAATAACAAACGAGGCGCGTGCAACCGACTGGTGGCGGTATAACCATCACGATTGAAGGCGTAGCTAAATACCATAGGCCGATGACGGGCAGCAGCGTCACCGGAGCGAGAAGCTACGCCTTGCGATCGCTATCCCGCCTGCCCAGCGATTTTGGGTATAAACTGCAGGTGTTTTTTTTTTTTAATTATTAGTGGTTCAGATGGGAAAAGATTGGTTGTTTCGACATTAATTTGGGAGTGCTAAAAGTGGTTTTGTTCCTGCTATAGGATACAGGAGACTCCAGGTGTTTGTCCAAAGTGGCGAATAACTGGAGAGGCTTATGTCCAGCAGTGGACTGCGATAGGCTGATGATGATGATATAAGAATGGGTAAGGATCGTGTTGTGAAGATAGCATACCCCCGAAGGGTAGGAAGGGTTAGGTTTTCCTCGAAACGCACCTTTTAGTTTCGCTCATGATAGCAATAGTCTAGCCTCATGGTACCTCATCCCTTCCATTAAAGAAGTCAAGTAGGGCACAGCGAATCTTCGCTCGAATTGAGCCGCCCGTCCGGGGAAGGACCTCCACCCTATAGAATACCGCAGTCAAATGACCTCTGGGTCGTGTTTCTGCCGGTGAGTAGGGTTTCCGGAGCTCGTGGGGGGTTAGGGTTGGGCCGGCATGGCGGTGGCAACTGACAGGTAACTGACTAGTTACTTGCCCGTTGTCACAGCGACTTGGGCTTCTCTTTCGCTTTCCATCAGGCGTAGGGAAGCCATTATGTCGAACCGCTATAAAAAAAAAGTCATGAGGTGCCATTTCATCTCTTCTATTAAAGGAGGGATGAGGTGCCATTGAACTCAATTATTGTTTTTTATAGGGGCAGCGCAGACGGCACACTTTTTGTGCGATAAAGTCTGCGTCTGAGACATTTAAAAAGAGCGTCTAGGTCTGCCGACGGAATGATCGAAGATGTGCGTCGTGTGCGTTGAGTCTGTGAAATATGCGCGTCGCGTCGTTACTGCATAATAGTTGCAAAAAAGTGCGTCACGGATAGTCTGTCGTCTGCGCTGCCCCATAATGTAGAATATATGGATTCCCCCACTTTTCGACGTTTCCGGTAGATTTAAAACTCGAACCTTGTTTTAACATTTACAAACGAGTAAAATGCATTAGCGAAATAAGCGCAGCTACTTTGAAATCATTGCCTTTATCGGGTGTCTATGCAGATAGGATCATCAGACAAACAAAATAAACAAATAACCCAATACATGCCACGCTGGGCCACAAATCGCCATCTCGCCCCAAACTAAGCCGAAGATTGTACATTTTACCACTTTGGAAGAGTCTCTCGCGCAAACTATTCATCTGAGAAAAAAATGATGTTAGAAACCTCAACATCATTTTCAAATACCTATCTCACACGTATGGGTTTGATGAAAAAAAAAATTTTGAGTTTCAGTTCCATGAACCCCAAAAATTTTGGATTTTTTTCTGATTTTACTTTAAAATCTTAATGCGGTTAACAGAATACATCTGCGTACCAAATTTAAATAATGTAGCTCTTATAGTTTCGGAATAAACTGGCTGTGACATACGGACGGACAGACAGACAGACAGACAGACAGACATGACGAATCTATAAGGGTCCCGTTTTTGCCATTTTGGCTACGGAACCCTAAAAAATACCTTGTCTATAGTAAACATTGCAAATCACCTGTTCCTCAGTTCATGGCTGTGTCAGGCAGACACGCGAGGTCGCTTAAAGAAAGGCAACCTCATTGGTGTGATGAGAGGCGCGAAGATCGGAGACCGAAGGCCGTTGGCGATCTGCGAGGGATGCGGATAGAATCGGCCATTTTTAACCGACTTCAACTAAAAGGAGGCTCACAATTCGACTGAATTTTTTCATGTATGTTTTAACTACGTGTAGTGGGATGTAAGGGAGCGGCCTATCATCATTTCGCTCCAAGCCAACCTCACCTGCCCGTGGTGCATCCTGCCGAATAACAAACGAGGCGCTGGCAACTGACTGGTGGCGGCATTTTTTTTTATAAGAAGAGCATTGAAGATGACCTCACTCCACCTGATGGTAAGCGGTCGTGAGGTCCAAAAGTTCGACAAAGGTCGATAGAACTCGCCCTCACCCTGAAAGCCCACTGAGCCTTTCACGCCCCGCCTAAAAAACCCAGGATTGTAAGAGGAAGGAAACACATGAGCTGGAAGGGCATTCCATGACTTAATGGCACGGGGCGAGAACGAGGAACTAAACCTTTAACCATCAAAATTGAAGGCGTAGCTAAATACCACAGACCGATGGGCAGCAGCGTCACCGAAGCACAAGCTACTCCCTGCGATCGTCAACCTGCCTGCCCAGCGTGGCGATTATGGGTGTATCCTCCAGATGTTTGCCCTAAGTGGCGAACAACTGGCGAGGCTTATGTCCGGCAGTGGACTGCATAGTAAACACCCAGATCAATACCACCAAACAGAGATATTCGTGCAAACGTTTAAGAGAGGTAGGGCATAGCGACTCTTCGCTCGAATTAAGCTGCCCGTCCGGGAAAGGACCTCCACCCTATAGAATTCCGCAGTCAAATGACCTCTGGGTCGTGTTTCTACCGGTGAGTAGGGCTTCCGGAGCTCGTGGGGGGTTAGGGTGGGCCGGCATGGCGGTGGCAGCTGATAGGTAACTGACCAGTTACTTGCCCGTTGTCACAGCGACTTGGGCCCCTCTTTCGCTTTCCATCAGGCGTAGGGACGCCATTATGTCGAGCTACTATAAAAAAAAGTTTGTACTGCGCGGGCATCGAACCCGTTACCACTGTGTCAGAGCCAGCATTCACTGCTTCTGAACCGAACAGGTCGTTAAATCTCATGTTCATAAGTCAGTTCAGTGTTCACTCATGAATTACCTAGTATTTGTTTAATTAATGGAAAGTTTCATGAAATACTCAAAAGGAGGCAATATCGAGCTTTTAAAATTATATTCTCGTAGGTATTTATAGATAGAAGGGCACCAAAGGTAGGCACTTTATTTTATTTTAATTTCAGTAAATTATTTGTTATTTGCTATCTATGGCGCAAACTATATAGTAGAGAAGGAACTGTCACTTTTGACATTGTTAAAAGGGCGGTACGAAAAAGCTGGCTAAGTCAAAAATTTTAATTTTTGAGTTACATAGTAGTTTGTTTGTTATAAGTGGTTATTTTTTTATCAATCACATTCGAACGCGGTGTCTGACGATAATTTTATTCTTAAAGTGAACTACAACCGTGGTAAGTTATTTTTTCTTTCGATTTTTTAATATTTTATATTAAATTAATTAAGAAAAACATAGTTTCCATTTTTTTTATTATTTTATGTTATAAATAGATAATATTATAGATTTGCCGAGTCACGAGAAAAGGCTGCATAAGAAACTCGCTACATACGCGACGTTTTCTACGCTGCTACGTTTTATGTAAACATTCAAATTGAGATGGAAACAAATGCTTAGCCAAGGCGTCATCACCGAGGTTATACGCGCCAATGCACTCCACCAGGGATGCCGTGACCGTCCAAAGTAGAGAATACTAAGCAGGAAAGCGGGCGCCGGGGTCCAAGGCACAGCCATGGGATACAACCGGGAATAACTCTGATGATGCTGTAAGCGGTTATCTGTTTTATTCCATCAAAAATGCTATGAAGTCTCCCTCTCAAAAGAAAAACTGTTCAGCCTTGAAGGGCCCAAAGTTATAGTGTTTTGTAAACTTTGGTTCCCAGCACGTTGACACGCAATTGTCATAGCTTTGGCATTGGCTTTAATATGCCCTTGTCAGAGTTTTGCGTTTGAAATTTGTGACTGATTGCCACTTTTCTGCAGCGTGCTATGTGAGGTTAAAATAGAAGGGGAATACATGAAATACGGAGCCGAAACATAGGAAATTGCGGTACGGCGGGATTACAAGTTAAAGGTTGCTGGTTTGCTTATCGAGCTATGAAAAAGAGTTATGCTCGGTCACTCTCTGCGAGATCTGATCCGAAATTAGGTGGTTAGATAGAGGACCAACTTGAAGTGGCAGTGGGCTTGGCAGATCAGCCCAAGAACCCATAACCGTTGAGGTAAACGAGTTCTAGAGTGGATACCTCTTCTCGGCAAACGTAGTGTAAGACGACCCCAGGCTAGGTGAAGCGAGGGTTTGGATAAGATGGCTGATAAGTGCTAGATGCAAGGCCCATAATCGATCAAAGTGGTGATCAATCGGAAAGGACTGCTGGACATAAGCAGTGGACTGTGAGAGGTTAATGATGATAATGATAAAATGCCAGATTCTTGTGATAACGTTAAATTAATTTGTGAGGTTGGATACTTGCTGGCTCATTTAGTTTTGTTGAAAAAATATTGTGTTTTTCGGATTTAAATTACTGGTAGGATCACCCACACTTATGGGGTGTCGTAGACTAACGACTAAGGATCCAGAAAACGGGCAACAGCCTTTGCTTAGGTACAAGTAAAAACGGCTACGGTCGCCAACCCTCCTGCCAAGCGTGGTGACTAATTCAAATGCATGACAATTGTTATTGGGGGAGGCCCTAAGTCCACCAGTGGACGTATGCAGGCTGATAATGAATTATCCGAGTTGAATGTTATGACTGACTAAGCTATTTCCTCTACTGAATTTTGTTTTTATTTAACCGATGCTTAGGTACCTCCTAATTATCATGGTGGTATGTTTGTGTCAATGTTGCAAGTCTATTATGGATCACTTAACGGTGCTTAATTAACTTGAAATGTTGCATACACGTGTTACTATGACGTCAATAGCCATGTTTGTTTTTGTTATTTTTAGAAATGTGTAGCTACACTGGAAAAGTTGTAAATTTTTAATTTTTTGCAGAAATCAAATATACAATCGACAGCTTTAGTCCTTCCACTGATGAACGTAGCCCTTTTTATTCGCACCACATTCTCTATCCCGGCTTCCCCCGTCCAGCCAATGCCAGCAGTTCTTCTAAGGTCATTAGCCAAACGGGTTGCAGGGCGTCCTACACCAGGTCTACCTAAAAGCAGCGCCCACTCCAAGACTCATCTGCTTCACCTATTGTCTGTTCTACGGTAGACATGACCAGCCTACAGCCTCCTCAGTTCACTAGTCTTATGGGCGTACGCACAAGGCGTACGTAATAATTATAAAAATGTATACTTAGTCTACGTACCTATATTTGTTTCTACTTACTCCAGTCCTTTTAAAAGTACATATTTGTCACTAAAATCCAAAGAACTGCCCGATTCATATTCAAAAAACTCAATAAGATCACACGCAAAGACTATACAGGCAGATGGTGCCACTAGTATTTTTGTAAACAAACATTTTTTTATTTCGGCAATCGTAACGGACACATTCTTCAAGGAGGCCATAGTATCGTAACGCCCCTCTCTATTAGTCGTTTTGAGAGGGAAAGAGTCAACACAATAGCCCAAAACTATTGTAATGGACGTCTTACAATTAGTCAAATCATTAGTAAAATTATTATAATAGACATAATTTACACCAAACGTAGTAGTTAACTGAATGGTTCCTATGTTATGTTCCAATGTTATGTTCCTATGTTATGTTCCTGTTCCTATGTATTATTCAAATTCTATTTGTAATTGCAATGTTTACATCAAACCAAAATACTAACCTACTTAGTTATAGGAAGAGCGGGACCTCCTGACACAAGTATCAGCGCCATGCTTAATAGGGGGTCTCAATCACTAAATTGGCAATTGTAACAATTTGATGGTAAATAAACAATTTTTAATTTTTTTTTTAATTTGAAAAAAGAAATAGACGGGCAAGTGCTTGACGACTCGTACACCGTGGGTACAGTACAGTAACTGTGCTATTAGACGTCTATCATCACCAGGCTATGGGGGGAACAGAAGGCTCTCACCCCTATTTCTACATCCAGCCACGATCATCCAGTTCCGTTCCTTTAAAACGATCTTCTTGAGTTCTTTTTTAGGGAGGGTCAATAAACGAACAGCAGCTTTTCCTGGACACAAATAAAACCTACTGCGGCCACCAGCCCTCCTGCCAAGCGTGGTGACTAAGGCAAATCCCCCCAAATGACAATTGTTAATTGGGAATCAGTCCCCGAAAGCTGCACCTTTTCACAAAGCATAATCTTAACTAATATTATAAAGCTGAAGAGTTTGTTTGTTTGAACGCGCTAATCTCAGGAACTACGGGTCCGAATGAAAAATTCTTTTTGCGTTGAATAGACCATTTATCGAGGAAGGCTTTAGGCTATATAACATCACGCCGCTGCAACTATTAGAAGCGAAGAAATAATGGAAAATGTAAAAAAAACGGGGGAAAAATAACTATTCCACGCGGACGAAGTCGCGAGCACAGCTAGTGTAACATACATACGTACGTACAGTCCCATTGTTTCGCTAAAGTAAATGATGGTATACTTTCTTCTAAAACGTTAAGAACCATTGGATTTCTGACTATTCCTAATTCTGATCTCAATCGGGTAAGGGGTTGGTAAAGGTTTTCTAAATAAGTGCAGGTAGGAGAAGAAGACATTGCGAGATATTACGTTACGTGACTTAGGGGGTAGTAGGTAGATTCTAATTTCTGTAGAAGCGTTCAACTGATTGTACTTAAAGTAAGCATGATTCCTCAAGATTTGACAAAAATTAAGGTGTTATTCAAGGGTTATCAGTGACTAGGCGACCTGCTCTCGCTTCGCTCCTTTTAGGGATCCTTGGTTAAGGATACCTAATCTTTTCTAGTAATAAGTATAGCCTATGTTACTCAGGATGAATACAGCATTCTAATGGTGATTCCTTTTTAAAATATGAGTATTTAGAATACTAGTGCAGATGTAAATAATTATTATGTATCTAACAGTTAACATGTTGATTGTGTATAAAACACTATTCAAATACAAAACTTCATCAATATCAAATAGAATTTCATCCCTGCACCCCTTACAAACAACCACATATCTGTTCAAACACCCCGTCCCTTTCTTTTACGCGGTGAATGAAAGAGATCGCTCATAATAACAAGAGTAGGATTATAGACACTTCAAAATCTGTCCGTTTGCGATATTTTTACGTTTTAACGAAACAACCGTTTATGTCCATTATAATAGGTGCATTACCTGTCTTTTTATGCATCTACGTGAAAAATTATTCTATATTTTTTTTATCTTATACAGCCAAGGTCATTGACTCAAAGCCGTGTCATTTTAACGAAGGTTGGATGATATTTAGTGATCTCATTAATTTATATTGATCTAGATGCTTCCAGCTAACTGATAAATGCTCTTCATTATTTCTCTTATTCTCAGTATACCTTCGTATTTACATCGGGCAACTTGTTTCTGCGTGCTATCGGCTATTTCTGGCACTCTGTTCCAGTTTACATCTGACAATATAACGTATACACTTTTTGTGCGTTTACCGATGGTCATATATTTGTTATTAGAACTTTTTTTTCGCTTTTGCGCCAAGCCTCGTCCTAATGTAGGCAGTTATCTAAACCCGTTTTGAGGTTACCCAAACAGGTCGTGATCTAGTTCGTGAAATGCTCAGTACAGTATTCTTTTTTGATATTTTTGACTTAACTTCTTTTCGTGTTTGAACTTACTTCGATACTTTCACTAAGAAATTTCATTGCTAGATAAATAAGTAAGCTACTGTTTCTATAGTAAGTAACGTATCTGTTTAAATATCTTTATTAATCGACAAAAAAAATAAAACTACCGTCGATTTATCAAAAAAAATGCAACTTTCTTATTCGTCCACTACTAGGCGCTCATAACCTACAACATATCGATTCATTCCCTCCAAAAATGCGCCACAAAAAAAGGGGTTATCGATGAGACCTGCTCGGGATATAAAAAAAAAAGCTCTGAGAATACGAGGGATAGTCCTCCGTACCTCCGAAGTTCGATCAGCGGGCGCGTTCGTACGCTAGGTGCAAGGCCGAGGTGGCCCGCATTTTTCACAACAGAAAACACAGGAGCCCCACACTCCACACTTACGATGTTCCGGTTGGTTTTCTTCCTCATACGAACATTGCACGATCCATTTAACTATTCTAAAACTACACTACACTGCCACAAGGGTCTTCGCTCTCACTGACATGAAGTGTTTTTTTGGGTAGCGTTGTCGCGAGCGTTACCGGCCGGCGGGGGGATAAAAAAAAAACTAGCGCGCAGGTACGAAACTCCGCGGCCGTCACTGGACGCTCTACGAGTGCCAAGTTACATTATTTCACTGATTAGATGAGGAAAATTAGTACGATTTCAAGACGGCGACGCTTGGCGCATTGTCAGCGCGTAGGAACGCTCGGCGTGACTCGCTCGATCGCACTGGTCTGGTTGGGCCGCGTCCAGGGCGGGGGGAAGACGCTGTGCCGCTTTACCGACGATACGTTGTGGTGCTGTTTTGCCGATTGCGAGCGGACAGGTGGCGTGGTCGTTTTCCATTGAAGCGCTTTTAGCTGGATTTTTGTGGTTAGCTTTTTGCTTTTCGAAGATAATTCTTTACTTCAGTTCAATTATATGCAGTTCAATTCGAATAATTTATATCTGGAACATTTATAGTACCTAAAGTTTACCTATAAGTATTTTTTGCTTGCTATACAGGAAAATATGTTTATTTATAAGATATTAGATAAAATTCATTATGACTCTCTCTATAAACTCGTATAATAGACTTTATAATTTTTTTATGGCTAAATAAAAAAATAAAATCAAAATTTAAAATTATTGAGTTATGTAATTTTTTACTACAGTCGCTTGTTACCGACATTCTTATTTAAATTTTGAAAAAAGGATAGATATTTTTAAAGAATTACTTTTTTTAAGAAGAACGAAGAAGTACGTCTCTTAGCTTATTCAAAAATAAAAGACATGTAGGTATTTTTCCTTTTTTCATTCAAATAAACAATAACAAAGAAGCAAGGCATCAAAAGTTAGGAGTGGGAGTCTTTGACGTGACGTCACTCGCTCACGTAAAAATGCCTCACCGAGTGACGTCACGCGTAATTTCAACGGGCTATAACTTTGTAATTTTCTTCTACACTAATTTATAAAGAGGAAAGATTTGTAACCTATTTTTGTATGTTTGTAATGAATAGGCTCAAAATACTGGGCCGATTTAAAAAAATCTTTCACCAATAGAATGCTACATTCTTCCAATTTGACATAGGTTACATTTAATTTTGAAAAAAATTAGGGATCCTTGGTAAAATTTGAAAGTTGAAATTTGTCTACCCCGTGCGAAGCCGGGACGGGATCATCATCATCATCATCATCATCAGCCTATTGCAGTCCACTGCTGGACATAGGCCTCTCCAGTTGTTCACCACTTAGGGCAAACATCTTG
This sequence comes from Conogethes punctiferalis, assembly GCA_031163375.1. Lineage (NCBI taxonomy): Eukaryota > Metazoa > Arthropoda > Insecta > Lepidoptera > Crambidae > Conogethes > Conogethes punctiferalis. The sequence goes on along the minus strand of CM062105.1, from coordinate 2,004,354 downwards.
AGGATTGGCGATCGCAGGGCGTAGCTTCTCGCTCCGGGGACGCTGCTGTCATCGGCCTGTGGTATTAAGCTACGCCTTCAATCGTGATGTTGCCATCCTAATCGTCTGTAAACAGTAATTTGATAACATGCCGCCATTTTTCACGATTGTCACACCCGCTTTTTTGTCACAATAGCATTAAACACCAGAGAATCTAAAGCGCTTTTTCCGCTGCGTTACGAAATGCAACGATGCGTTATACAGGAACGAGATATCTTGTAAGTTGTATTATTACAACTTGAATCTACGTACAGGCTGTAATAAACACAGTTATACATTTACAGATATGATTTGTTTATTTTTATTACTTACATACGTATTTTTAGCTACAGATTTCTTTTGTTAATAAAAGCAGTTCTTCATAACAGCCTATTGTAGCTATTATTGATTTATGAAGTTCATTTCATAATTAGACAAAAGTTAAGCAACGCACGCCCCGGTCGGGATATGGATGGGTGATCGTCGTAATATCATCATCTAACGTTGCTCTTAGCTACGAATGTGGTTGGTTCCTTGATTAAATGTAGATACTCCTACCTAGCTACTTTAATGCACTACGATAGCATATCGCAGTCCACTGCTGGACATAGGCCTCTCCCATTGCCCATCACTATGAGAAAACAACTGAACTTTATTACACATAATCATCATCTGGGCAGGCGGAAACGCCTGATGGAAAGCGAAAGAGAACCCAAGTCGCTGTGACAACGGGCAAGTAACTGGTCAGTTACTTGTCAGTTGCCACCGCCATGCCGGCCCACCCTTACCCCCCACGAGCTCCGGAAGCCCTACTCACCGGTAGAAACACGACCCGGAGGTCATTTGACTGCGGAGTTTTATAGGTGGAGGTCTTTCCCCGGACGGGCGGCTCAATTCCAGCGAAGATTATGCGCTATGCCCTACCTCTCTAAAACGGTGCCATTTGTTTCGGGGATGAAAGGGATCGAGCGACCCGAACCCAACATCTTTTCACTCCAAACCACACACCTGCTCTTGGTGCATCCTGCTGAATAGCAGACGAGGCTCTGGCAACCGACTGGTGGCGGTATAACCATCACAATTGAAGTCGTAGCTAAATACCACAGTCCACAGGCCGTTAACGGGCAGCAGCGTCACCGGAGCGGGAAGCTACGCCCTGCGATCGCCAACCCGCCTGCCCAGCGTGGCGCTTATGGGTATATCCTCCAGATGTTTGCCCTAAGTGGCGAACAGCTGGAGAGGCCTATGTCCAGCAGTGGAATGCAAAAGGGCGATGATGATGATGATATTGGCAGCCCAACTACCAACCAGTCCAAACCTCAAACTCCAGTCCAAACTCAATTCGAGCGAAGATTCGCTTCGAGAGATTCGAAGCCGCCCGTCCGGGGAAGGACTTCCATCCTATAGAATACCGCAGCCAAATTACTTCCGGTCGTGTTTCTGCCGGTGAGTAGGGTTTCCGGAGCTCATGCGGAGTTAGGGTTGGGTCGACATCAGGCCCCTCTTTCCCACTGGGCACTATGGGCCCGTGCCCAGGGCCCCGTGATCGAATGGGGCCCCCTAGTTCCTGCCAATTTGCTGATTACCAAATGATAAATGATATTTAGGTCATAGGGGCCCCATGATCCTAATGTGCCCAGGCCTCAAATAGTTTAAAGACGGCCCTGTCGACATGACTTGTCCGTTGTCACAGCGACTTAAGCTCCTCTTTCGCTTTCCATCGGGCGCTGGGAAGCCATAATTAAAGTCGAGCTACTACTTATATAAAAAATCACCTATCGGGCACGTAGTGGGGTGGACACAGCTGGTAGGTGATTATACGGACACTCCTTGAGCACTCAAGAATTTAGGGCCCTTTTAAAAAGTCAATCATCAAGATTTCAAACATCCGCGCCATGCATGTGGACGTTCCTTTTACGTTTTGTCCATAAAAAATTATAATATACTGTTATAGCATATTCATAAAAGCATTAAAAGCCTTATAAATGTTATTTGCTTAAAATGTCTATTAAATTTTTTTTTTAATGTAATTTATTTTATAAATAAATAAATAAATAATACTTAGTTTCTTTTGCTTACAAAAGAAATAAAAAGTGTAAACTGTCAAAATTTGACACAATGAAATGTCAATACAGACAATGGCGTCAAATGTATTGACGTGTGATTGGTGTGTTGGCTGCAGAAGCCGACCGCTGGAAATTATCGAATTTATCAGTAAAACATCTCTGAAACGTGTCAATTAAACACATATTATTCTAATTTAATGTCTTAAGGCTTCGTTCGCCATGGTTAGGAATAGAAAAGTCGTCAGTTTGCATCCTAAACACGGTGGCAATAATGAGACGAGTAGCAGTTCTGGGAACAGCGAAACATCGAGTTCTAGCAAGACATTTGAAGCGTTATCTGTGTGGAAGACCCTTGTGGGTGTCGTGTGTTTGTTAGTAGCGGTTTACGTGGGCACCCTGGGCTACTTTGAGACGCGTGTCAACACACCATTTGATGACGAAAAGGTCAGGAAGTTCTTTGCAAAATTTTGTTGTGAAAGCCGGTTCTTTCTTCTTGTATGCTTAAAATAAGGTCTATAGACGTCAAGGGAGGGCATGGTTGTGCGACCACTTAAGGCGCCTGTCATAAAAGTTGCCGCGACAGGATGTAAAACAGCTCCGTGGCGCCCTAGCTGAATTTTTCCTTACTTTACAAACCTACATAAGTTTTATTATGACACTTATTTAGAGAGGTAGGGCATAGCGAATCTTCGCTCGAATTGAGCCGCCCGTCCGGGGAAGATACCGCACCCTATAGAATACCGCAGTCAAATGACCTCTGGGTCGTGTTTCTGCCGGTGAGTAGGGTTTCCGGAGGGGTTAGGGTTGGGCCGGCATGGCGGTGGCAACTGACAGGTAACTGACCAGTTACTTGCCCGTTGTCACAGCGACTTGGGCTTCTCTTTCGCTTTCCATCAGGTGTAAGGAAGCCATTATGTCGAGCCACTATAAAAAAAAAAGACTGACTGACTTCGTTTGCGTGAACTGAGAACATAATTTATTCTATTTATTCAAAGGTGGTTCAGGAAACGGGTCAACAGGTGCCAGAACGTTACTGGGGCACGTATCGACCCGGTGTCTACTTCGGTTTGAAGACCCGAGAGCCGAAGTCTCCGGTCTTCGGTATGATGTGGTACGATCTAAGTGGGAAAAAGGGGATTAGGTGAGTAGCTAAGCCATGGATATTTTTCTTTATCCTAATTTTTTTTTATTTTTTTTTTATTTCTGCAACCTGGCGATCTGTGCAAGCACAATGAGCCATTCTGATATTTGAGATTTTAAAATTGATTATACAGAAGGAACTCTTTATCCTTTCTTTTTTTTTTTTTTTTTTTTATGCAAGAGGCGGCAGACGAGCAAATGTGATGCCTGATGGTAAGCAGTCGACACCGCCCATGGACACCCGCAACTCAAATCGAGTTTAGGGTGGCTGCCGGCCTTTTAAATAGGAGTACGCTCGTTTCTTGAAGGCTCCCATGTCGTAGCTGTTCGGAAATACTGAAGCAGAGAGTTGGTTCCACAAAACCGATGTGCGAGGCAAGAAGTTCCTCATAAAGCGTACAGTGGAGGAGGAGTTTCTTTTATTTGTCTAGAATCTTGTGGGTAGGGTTGGTACGCTATGCCTCTTCAACCTCACATGTGTGACACTCCCTGTGCCCTCCAGTCTAGATTGCCAAGTCATTCACATATACGAGTCTGATAAATATTGCTATGTCTAGCAATTTCCTTTTTCCTAATAACAGCCATATTCACAAACGTTACTAAGTGACATGCGGACACACAGGCACCAAAAAATCTATACTTATGTCTAAGTTGAGGTTTGCCATTGTAAATGGCTTACTTCTCATAGTGTTGCTAGTTTTCATTGCCAAGATTATTTGTGAATACTAGGGTAAACTAAGCCAAATCATGTAGGTACAATGGGAGTACCCATAGTACACGATTTGGATTAATTTGGAACTAGATGGCTCTGTTTGGCCCACTGCGGAATCTCATAATTAGCCTGCAAATGTCCACTGCTGGCCTATCCAGTTGTTCCCCACTGGACACCTGGAGGCTTTACCCAAAATCGACACGCTGGCAGGCGGGTTGGCGATCGCAGAGCGTAACTTCTTGATCCGGTGACGCTGCTGCCAATCATCAGCCTGTAGTATTTAGCTGCGCCTTCCATCCTGATGGTTATACCGCCACTGGTTAGTTGCTAGAGCCTTCTTTGTTATTCAGTAGGATGCACCACAGGCAGGTGAGGGTGGCTTGGAGCGAAAAGATGAAAGGTGCCTTACTTACATTACATGGAGGTGATAAAAAAAGAAATTAATACCTTGTTAATTGACTGGCTCAGTGGCTCAATTGGTAGTGACTTCTGCCTTCTGAGTCAAGGGTCGTGGGTGCGATGCCCACACATTACAAACATTTGTGTGCATGAACATATCTGTTTGTATTGGTCTGGGTGTATTCTATGTATTTATTTACAAAAAAAAAGTAACTTTATCAGTTGTCTAGTACCCATAGTACATGCTTCGGCTTAGTTTGGGGCTATAGTTCATTCGCGTTAAGAAAATAGTGACTTATCACCGACTGCCGGCCGCCTAGCCAATTAAAACGCTAGAATTATAATTTCTAGCGTTTTAATTGGCTTGGCGGCCGGCAGTCGGTGATGAGTCACTATTTTCTTAACGCGAATGAACTATAGATGGCGCTGTGTGGCCCAGCGTGGCATGTCTTGGGTTATATAAATATTATAAAATATAAAAAAAATATAATTGTATTCCAGACACTGGTGCGATCAGAACGACGGTGTAACGTACAGCTGGCTTCGACATGACGGGGTCACGTTCGGGGAGCAGATGATAGTGGACCCCCCCTACAATATCGAGACCACTTTCTTGAAGAATGGCCATGACCATTGGAATGCCAAAATCAATGTCACTACTAAGGTTTGCAGGTTTTTAACCTAACTGTGTTAAATTAAGGGGTGACAGGCTCGGTGGCTCATTTGGTAGTGACCTCTGCCCTCTGAGCCAAGGGTCGTGGGTTCGATTCCCGCACAGTACAAACATTTGTGTTCATGAACATGTCTGTTTGTATTGGTCTGGGTGTTTTCTATGTATAATATGTATTTATTTACAAAAAAAAAATAAAAAAATATCTAAGTAAGTTTATCAGTTGTTTAGTACCCATAGTACAAGCTTCGGCTTAGTTTGGGGCTAGGTGGCGCTGTGTGGCCCAGTGTGGCATGTCTTGGGTAATTTATTTTCATTGACAGAGGGACCGGGGTTTTTTAGTGGGTATTCCCTGCCTCATTTCCATCCCGTGGCAGGGTGCCGCCCTTCCTTTCCTAAGGGCGGCGTGAGTCCCACACACCTCGTCACTCCGGGGTGGCGGGGGTGGGTCAAGGCATTTTTCCTCGGGTCAAAAAAAAAGGGGTATTTTTTTAAAAATTTTTTTTTATAGTAGCTCGACATAATAGCTTCCCTACGCCTGATGGAAAGCGAAAGAGAAGCCCAAGACGCTGTGACAACTGGCAAGTAACTGGTTAGTTACCTGTCAGTTGCCACTGCCATGCTGGCCCAACCCTAACCCCCCACGAGATCCGTATTACACGAGAGCGTATTTTCATCATC